>CM058232.1:33709745-34182067 GCA_030180135.1 Orychophragmus violaceus
ACTCACGAAATCATTATATAGTATTACGTAAATGGCAAAAACCATGGCAGTGTTTTACATAACAAAAGCAAAAGCTCAAAAGTTCTACAAAACATAGTCTTTTCCATAAAACAACCATGGCACTGCCTTTTGTTATGTACCCTTTTACGTCTTTCTCCAGTCGATGAAAGTCTTTTTACCTTTTTCTGACCCTTCCTTATGATGAGATCCGGAGGTATTATCTGCTTCTCCACGATGTAATCTGGGACAACCTACACAGACATATCAGGCACAACATAGATCGACATGACATAGCCAATGTCCACATTTCTGTCAAATAATATTTCGAACACAAATCATGAAGTTTTATGTGGATATCACACCTTCCATTTTGTTTGAAAGAGATTAAAGCGGCTAGAACGTGGAGACAAGGATACTTATGAATATCGAAGAACCTGCAAGTGCAACTTTTATTTACCAAGTTCACTAAATGAAGCTTTCCTTCATCATCATCAACTTCGTATTCAAGTGAATAATTGTTTACCTCGCTCACAACCAATTTATCAACCTCATGCCATTTTTTTGTGCAAGAAATTCTCAACCAAAGGCACCAGTTTGCTTGCACTTGGTCCTGACACAGACTCTTTCCTATGATCGTTAAATCAAAAAAAATTTGAATTATGGTATCCAGCAACCGTAGTAAAGAGTGCTTCATGGCGTCCTTAAAAACTTTGTTTAGAGATTTGACGGAGTTGCTAGTGTCGAGGTTGTATCTATCAGCCGGAGATACACATCTTGCCCATTTTTCTAGCACGGTGATTTCCTCCGCATACTTCGCCGCTGAAGGATATCTCTTTTAAACTCGTCGTAAAGTTTGTTGAACTCAAACGCCGTGTAAGCCCAACCGCACTCTTGGAATTGTTTGGCGACAAAGTCCTTATTTGCGTGATGAGGATCATGACCTTTAACATTTTGGGCCAAATGCCATAAGCAATACCCATGATGAGCTTGTGGATACACGTTAGCTATGGCGTTGATGAGGCTTAAATTTCTGTCACTCACAAACACCAAATCGGAAGAGTCGGCTACAACAGTTTTCAACATCTCGAAAAACCAGGCCCAACTATCATTATTCTCACCGTTGAGTATCCCAAATGCTATAGGATAAATGTGACGATTGGGATCTTGAGCTATGGAGAAAACTAGTACACCACGATATCTGGTCTTCAGAAAATTTGCATCAACCATATGTTGGATAGTTCAGTTGATCCTGATTCAATTCTCATATTGATATCAACCTAAACATGCATCAGATCTAGGTGTTCTTATTTAGAAACATAACATGATCTCACCTTTTACCTGTTTGTTGCAGCGGAAGGAATAGAACAGGTCAGAGATCAGATAGATGCACCGAGGGATGAATCCTCCAAAGGTTCACACACGCTTCACAAGGAAATGGCTGCTAGACCACAAGGAACAGAGGCGCAGAGAGAGAGGAGTAGCCGCGGCTAGGTGTTAGGGTTGGGGAGAAAAGACTTGGCTTTTAGTCATTAAAAGCCTTCTCTTTCCCTTTTGGGCTTTTGGGCCCAATCTGATTAAATCCCATTTAATCAGACCCATTAATATTTCTCTCTTAGTACGACAAATGCCTAGCACTTTTGTCGTACTTCTGCTAAGCCGTTCCAACACATTTTCCTGTTAGCTTAGGCGTGTGACCCATATGGGATCATATAATAAAGGCAATAAGTCCAAGACTTATAGATCATGAGCGGACTCTAGCAAGCCATCATGATCCCCAGTATTATATGACTTATGTCTGATCTCGACATACTCTTACTTTCTAGAGACAGTACCGAGATTACTGGACACAATTCCAACAATCTCCCACTTGTACTGGAATCTCTGTATTCATAATCCTTTTGTCTCAATATCTCGATTAGTCATAAGGCAAGATTGGTGTCATCCTTATAAAGCCTAATCTTGTTCATCGGACTCTGATTTGATACTGACAATCCAAACGACTCGGGAAAGTCCGTTTGAGCATGGCCATGCGTTTTCCAGTATTCAAATCTCCGATTGGCCTAGAGATATTCACTCCACTTATATTGGAGGGACAAATTCCGTCTTGTTCCATCACTGTAAACTACTCATTTCATAATGCACCCAAACAAGGTCCTTATAGCTATCACAGAACGATAGCGTTAGACAATGATCAAAGTACATCAGTCCATGTGCAGTCACATGCATGTGAACTCAGGTCTAAGGACTATACTCTATAGTCGTAGTAAGAATCTCTTATGACACAGATATAAATATCCTGAAGAGTTCTTTATAGTCGGGTCTTGTCCGGTCGTATGTTCCCAACATACACCTATGTACTGACTTTGATGCCGTGCATCTATGACACACTGAGACTTTGTCATAAGTCACGTACCAATCCAGTCTCACACGGTTGTTGGTGTTCCAGTTTCAACAACCTTCGACTAGGGACATGATGATATAAAACATTTATCAAATATAGGATCTCATGATCAAGCTAAATGACTTCGATGACTCAAGATCAAATCATTTACTTCAATGACCTATAAAATGGTTCATATCATTTTGGAACGATTATTTCATCACAGTTAAAATAATCTTGAAATAATAATTTCATTAAAACATAAATAATGTTTTACAAGAACATATCAAATAACTAAAATAAAGCTCACAAAACTCCCACTCAAATTTAGATTACATTTCAATGTTTCTAATGCCTACAGCTTCAGTCAGGAACTCGAGCTTAGGCCTTGGGAGTGGCTTTGTCAACGGATCAGCGACATTATCATCTGTCGGAACTCGGCTGATCTTGACTTCCTTTCTATTAATGATGTCACGTATCAAGTGATATCTTCTTTGAACATGCTTGGATTTCTGGTGTGATCTTGGTTCCTTTGCCTGAGCTATAGCACCATTGTTGTCACAAAACAGTGCCAGAGGCTCAGCCGCATCTGGTATCACACCTAGTTCCATAATGAACTTTCGTATCCAAACAGCTTCCTTCGCTGCTTCTGAGGCGGCGATATATTCAGCTTCTGTAGTGGAATCAGCAACGGTGTCCTGCTTGGAGCTTCTCCAACTTACTGCACCGCCATTCAGACAAAAGACATAACCGGACTGTGACCGAAAATCATCAGTGTCTGTCTGGAAACTTGCGTCCGTGAATCCACTGACTTTAAGCACATCACTTCCACCGTACACCAAGAATTTATCCTTAGTATGTCTTAGATACTTCAAGATATTCTTTACGGCAATCCAATGGTTTTCACCTGGATTTGACTGGTATCTACTCGTCATGCTCAATGCATAAGCAACATCAGGACGAGTACATATCATGGCATACATGACAGATCCTATTGCAGATGCATAAGGAATGTTCTTCATGCGCTCAAGCTCAGCAGCCGACGTGGGGCTCTGCTTCTTGCTTAGCGTTGTGCCATGTACCATTGGCGTGAAGCCCTTCTTGGAATCTTTCATGCTGAATCTTTGTAGGACTTTGTCAATGTATGAGTCTTGACACAAGCCTATCAGCCTCTTAGGTCTATCCCGATAGATCCTAATTCCAAGAACGTATGCGGCTTCACCCATGTCTTTCATGGAAAAACAACTTCCAAGCCAGTCCTTTACAGACTTCAGCATTGGAACGTTGTTTCCGAGAAGTAGTATGTCATCGACATACAGAATAAGAAATACAATCTTGCTCCCACTAGATTTCTTATACACGCATTGTTCTTCTTCGTTTCTGATGAAGTCAAATTGCTTGATCGCTTCATCAAAACGAAGATTCCAGCTCCTCGATGCTTGCTTCAATCCATAAATGGATTTATGAAGCTTGCATACTTTCCCAGCATTCTTCGGATCTATGTAACCGTCAGGTTGTGTCATATACACATCCTCTTCCAGAATACCATTCAGGAAGGCGGTTTTCACGTCCATCTGCCAAATTTCATAATCATGAAAAGCTGCAGTTGCTAGTAGAATCCGAATAGATTTCATCATAGCCACTGGTGAATAGGTTTCATCGTAGTCCACACCGTGAACTTGTCTGAAACCTTTTGCCACCAACCTGGCTTTGTAAATCTGGACATTTCCATCCACGTCAATCTTCTTCTTGAAGATCCATTTGCACTCGATGGCTTTTACACCAACGGGTAAGTCAACCAACGAAAACACTTGGTTGACCGACATGGAGTCCATTTCGGAATCAGTGGCCTTGCGCCACTTAGAGGAATCTGGGCCCATCATGGCTTGATTGAAGTTCGATGGTTCATCACCATCAATGATCAAAAGATCATGACAGTCAGTCACGAGGAATCCCTGATATCTCTCGGGTTCGTGACGGATCCTCCCGGATCTTCGAACTTCAGGTACTACAGGTTCAGGCTCTACAATTTCTTGTAGATCCTCCTGCTGCTCTTCCTCATTAGGTTGAGCAGTATCCTGTTCATCTTGAATTTCTTCAAGCAGTACCTTACTCCCACTGTCTTTCTTAGAGAGAAACTCTCTCTCAAGAAAATTACAATCCCGGGCAACAAAGATCTTGTTCTCGGAACGTAGATAGAAGTAATAAGCCTTGGTTTCCCGTGGATAACCAATGAAGTAGCATTTGTCAGATTTCGGTGTAAGTTTGTCTGAGATCAATCTCTTGACATAGGCTTCACAACCCCAAATTCTGAGATAAGACAGCACTGGAGCCACTCCAGTCCATAATTCATATGGTGTCTTTGCTACTGCTTTTGATGGCGCTCTATTTAGAGTGAACACTGCTGTTAGCAGAGCATATCCCCAAAGGGATATTGGAAGGTCTGTGTGACTCATCATAGATCGAACCATATCCAATAAGGTCCGATTTCTCCTCTCAGACACACCATTCCATTGAGGTGTTCCAGGAGGAGTGAGTTGGGACACGATCCCACACTCTCTTAGATGATCACTGAATTATTGGCTTAAGTATTCTCCTCCTCGGTCGGACCGAAGAGCCTTAATGCTTTTGCCAAGTTGGTTCTGTACTTCATTTTGGAATTCTCTGAACTTCTCAAAAGATTCAGACTTATGTTTCATCAAATACACATATCCATACCTACTGAAATCATCAGTGAAGGTAATGAAGTACTGATAGTTTCCTCTTGCATTTGTGGACATTGGGCCACACACATCAGTGTGTATCAGGCCCAATAAGTCACTGGCCCTCTCGTTAGGTTTATTAAAGGGGGCCCGTGTCATTTTGCCCATCATGCATGATTCGCATTTCTCACATGACTCAAAGTCAAATGAGCCAAGAAGTCCATTCGAATGGAGCCTCTTGATGCGTTTCTCGCTGATGTGCCCTAAACGACAGTGCCATAGAAACGTTCGGTTTTCCTCATTAGGTTTAAACCGTTTTGTATTAATGTTATAAATTGGCGCGGATTGATCGAGTATGTAAAGCCCATTCGTAAGAGGGGCAGAACCATAGAACAAATTGTTGCGATTGAAGGAACATAATTTATTCTTAACTGAAAAATCATAACCTTCCAAATCCAACAAAGAAATTGAAATAATATTTCTGCTTATAGCAGGTACAAAATAACAATTATTAAGTTCTAAAATCAATCCCGAAGGTAAAGACAACAAGTATGTGCCTACAGCTAGTGCTGAAACTTTCGCTCCATTCCCAACTCGTAGCTCCACTTGTCCTTGCTTCAACCTTCTACTGTTGCTGAGTGCCTGCATATTAGTACAAATATGAGCCCCACAACCAGTATCCATGACCCATGAGGTATTATCAGAAGTAGTTGTATTAACTTCTATAACAAAAATACCTGATGAAGAAGTCTCGAAAGTCTTCTTCTTCAATTCCTTTAGACCTTCCTGGAATTTCTTACAATCTCTTCTCCAATGCCCCAGTTCTTTGCAGAACCTGCACATGTCAGTAGGCCCAGCCTTGGACTTGGGCTTGGGCTTTGGCGTGTCCTTGTCCGCGACTTGGACACCCTTGGCCTTTCCCTTATCCTTAGCAGAAGACTTCTTAAACCCCTTGCCCTTTTGTACCATAAGCACATTGGGGTCCTTGGCGGTTTTCTTCAAGTTGGGCTCTGCAGTCTTGAGCATTCCGTGAAGCTCAGGCAGTGTCTTACTCAAGCCATGCATGTTAAAGTTCAGAATGAACTGATCATAGCTTGCAGGTAAAGACTGCAGAATGATGTCGCAGGCAAGTTCCTGGCTGATTGGGCAGTCGAGTTTCTGAAGATGATCGAGATAACCCATCATCTTCAAGACATGAGGACTCACTGCCGCATTCGCAGCCAACTTACAGTCCAAGAGGTTCTTAACTGTCTGGAACCTCTCGGTCCTAGCCTGCTCCTGAAAAAGCGATTTCAGGCTTGCCATGATCTCGATTGGGGACAATACACTTTCGAACTGTTTTTGCAGCTCAGGAGTCATTGTCACCAACATCAGGCAATAAACATCATTTTCATCTGACGAATGCTTTTCCCAAGCATTGTGCAGAGTCCTGGCAGCATTGGCAAGAGGCCTCTCGGGGAGGGGATCTCGAAGGACATAATCCTTCTTCTCCTGCTTGAGGACCAGCCTCAAGTTCCTTGACCATGTCAGGAAGTTCGTTCCAGTCAGCTTCTCCTTCTCGAGAACAGACCGGATCGAGAATGTGTTTTGTGTGCTTGTAGTAGTCATATCTGAAATATATAAATAAAAAGGTTATTAGTTATTATGTTCAAAATGACTAATCTCATATTAAAATTTAATATGATTAATCACGCATTATATTCAATAACCTAAGTTACCCTCAATAGAATATAATGATTCCAAGATCCACATATAACTAAAATTAAAGTGGGCCACTGGCCGTCACCCAACCTTAGCTTATATCGGTAAGCCCTATATCGGCTAATTATATCCGTGATATAACTCTTGGTTGTGAATCTGGGCCCGAGGCCCAACCCACTCTGATGTCTCAAGGCCCGGGACTCCCGATGGCCTAGTCAAGAAAACCGGACTATACAGTCATGTAATCATTAATGTCTGGGACTCCCAATGACATTTATGAATCACAAACCGTCTTACCCACGCAAAAGCAGACATCCTCACACTGTAAGGCCATGAATGCAATTGAATGGGCTTTGACAGCTGACATAGCCTGGACAAGACATCCAACGCTTGATATTATTTGAGGTTCGTAGGTTTATTAAAATCATTCCCAAAATAGAAGATTACTATTTCGGGAAACTTTCTATTTATGGAAACCTACTATTTTTGGAAACTTTCTAAAATTGGAAACTTTCTAAAACCGGAAACTTTCTAACTTTAGAAATTTCTTTAAAATCCAAAACCCGCAAATTCAGAAACTTCTATTTTAAGAAACTTTCTAATTTCAAAATTTCGGAAACTTTAATTTAAAAACGACTTTATAATTTTATAAAATAGATTTTAAATTAATCTGAAGAAAGACTCAATTAACTGGCCCAATTGTTTTAACTTCTTGGCCCGAGGCCCAAGAATTGGTCCATGTCCAAGACATGACTCAATTGTCCAATTAATTGACATAACCGGTCTGGTTCATTAAAACTGGTCTAACCAAGTTTTAATTACTACGATGACCACAATTGTCAACCGGTTATTTACTAAACCGGAACTTCTCAATTTATTTGGTCCAACCAAATCAAATTAGAAATTCCTGGTTTAGGCACTAAATCCAATATTTCTTTCGACATTGGATTTCTTATCCCGGTTTAACCAGATTTAATAAAATTATTAAAATCTGTTTATTAAACCAGAACGAAGATTTTAATCAAGTTTTAAACCGAACCAGCTAACCGAAATCGAACCGGCCCATCACACCCAAAACCCTAACCGGCCAGCCGTAAGCCTCACGCAAAAAGCGATAGCCGCAGGCCAGCCGCGTTTGATCCGCGATCGGGACGGTTTGGGCTGCATGATCGGGACGTTCGCTCGGCAGCTCGGGACGGGATAGCCGCGATCGTGATGCTCGGGTCGATCGCTTCCCACGATCGCCAAGCGATCGGGACGACAACACGCGAGCTGGACGAAGCCGAGGCGCGACAGGACGTGATCCATGCGATCGCGTTCGTGCGATCCATGCGATTGGCCCATCCATCGCGATCGGTCGCGATTCATCCGGCCAACACTCGGCCGTGATTGCCAACCGGCCATGCCGGTCAATGCCTCACTCGGCCGATCGCAAATCTGAGTCATATAGCTCATGTTTTGCGATTTTTCTTGTGTGTTTAGGGTTCAATTATGTTTCTTAACTGTTTTATCTTATCAGTAATTGATTCAAAAACAATTCTAAACAGATTAAACAACCTAAACATGAATCTAAAACAAGAAACCTTAGAACCAATGGCTCTGATACCACTGTTGGATAGTTCAGTTGATCCTGATTCAATTCTCATATTGATATCAACCTAAACATGCATCAGATCTAGGTGTTCTTATTTAGAAACATAACATGATCTCACCTTTTACCTGTTTGTTGCAGCGGAAGGAATAGAACAGGTCAGAGATCAGATAGATGCACCGAGGGATGAATCCTCCAAAGGTTCACACACGCTTCACAAGGAAATGGCTGCTAGACCACAAGGAACAGAGGCGCAGAGAGAGAGGAGTAGCCGCGGCTAGGTGTTAGGGTTGGGGAGAAAAGACTTGGCTTTTAGTCATTAAAAGCCTTCTCTTTCCCTTTTGGGCTTTTGGGCCCAATCTGATTAAATCCCATTTAATCAGACCCATTAATCTTTCTCTCTTAGTACGACAAATGCCTAGCACTTTTGTCGTACTTCTGCTAAGCCGTTCCAACACATTTTCCTGTTAGCTTAGGCGTGTGACCCATATGGGATCATATAATAAAGGCAATAAGTCCAAGACTTATAGATCATGAGCGGACTCTAGCAAGCCATCATGATCCCCAGTATTATATGACTTATGTCTGATCTCGACATACTCTTACTTTCTAGAGACAGTACCGAGATTACTGGACACAATTCCAACACCATAATCACTTTGCTCATGCACTGAAACCCTTCAATGCAAGCTCCCAAAGCTATGAAAAGGTACTTAAATTTTCCCACCTCATCCAGTTTCAGTTCCATTACCGTACCATGATTCAGCTCCTCTTGGGCGGACAAATAACGATATAACATCTGGTAGCTATCTTCTGGACTACCACGCAAATCACAAACTACTTGATTTTTCCTCTCAGAGCCGTGGAGTATGATATACCTACACCAACTTTTCTCTTCACAATATCCATGATAACTTTAGGAGTTGGAATCTCGTATTTCCCGGGATATTCCTCACTCAACAGAGATGCAACTAGTTTTGATGATCCTTTCCTCTTCTCCCTGCCTTCTTCTCTATGACTGGTCCGACTGCATGTGTGCATCTTCGTGTACGTTCTAATCGAGAAATTTTCGAAGTTTGTGATATTTGCTGTTCATACTCTTCAATTACAGCTTCGTTGAGCACATTTAGCCACCCATCGTTGAGAATAACATTTTTATATAAAATACCCGGAAGAGTTAACAAATGTGCCTCTATGAACCAACTTTATTAAAACATTCTTGCTTGGAAATTCTAGACCAACAGTCAAATCCAAACCGTCTTCCCATGGCGGTAAACTCGGACTACATTCAACAACATGTGGTTCCTAAACATATTCATCATGCATATCTGATGAGTCCATACCGCTGCCCTCATATTCATCATGAATTGTATCTCCATCATTTTCGAGATCAGTCTCCAACATTTTCGAGATCATCTCCATCATTTTCGAGATCATCATCCTGTTTTTCTTTATTTCCTTGTTCGTTGTCAACGTACAACATGATGGCATCAAGTCCTATTTCTCCTATTTCATGATTATTGCGCTGCAAATCTTCATAGTTCTTACTATAAGAGCTTTTTCCCGCTCTCGACTGTTGCTCGGGCAGTTCCGGTGTCCTCAACACCTCCACATACAAAACACATATACGGTTCTCATTATCAACATGCGTTAGATATACAAACAGCTCCTCATCATCGCAAATATACGACTGTTCCTCACACCCATCCAACCTAGGAATGTAACTTAATTACAATTTAACCTTACTTCCATCTAAACCAAGCTTCTTGTATAACCTATCTTCTACCATCGACATTGTTATCTCCTCAACTGATGCCTTAAACACTAGACCATAAATGCGACATTCGCATTTATAATGTATACTGACGTTGTTGCTCATTTTAACCTGCCAAACCAATACCCAAAAACTGAATCAAAACAGTTATTTGTGCATATTTATCCAATTGTTGTTCACAGTTATACATTAGATGTACACAGTTATACCCTAGTTTTACTAGTTATACAACATTTTCCAGTGTTACTGATTTTACCTAGTTCTACTATTATTGTAGGAACATGAACCCAGGTGAAAGACAAACCCAATTCAATTGGTCTCAGAATCTGAAAAGGTAAAATTTACTATGATTCAACCACAACAATGCATTTGTAACCAATTTGGACTCATAATCAACCCAGAAGCATTCGTTAAACACCAATGTGCATCAAATTGATTACAATGTACCATTTGGAAACACATTCGTTAAAGAGAGCAACGATTCTCTGAATTAACGGTTAAACTTCGATTTGGAGTTTAATGCAGCTATGCTGCGGCGAAGGAGACATCGACGGAGGTGTAGCAGACGAAAATTTAAGCTCCGGAGGTGAATCGAAAGGAGGAAGATTTGAGCCCGATTTGAAAGAAGAGAGTCTCGGATCGAAATTGAAACTCGGGTCACGACCCACGATTTTGAAAGATCCAATATTTTACTTTTTTATGAATTAGTAAAAGCATAAACATAATCAACTAGTCTCATTTAAATGTGAAGGGTATTGTGAATTAAATGGGGTACTGTGGATTTTATTTTGCCTCATAGACCATAATAGACGATTCCTCTTACAGAAGAAATTCACGGGTCAACTTCTCGTGTAGCCTTATGGCTCTAAAAGAAATCCACACTACCCCCAACTAATCTCCCATACCCTTCTCATTTTAATGAAATGTTGTTTGACCCTTTTGCCCTCGGTTTACGGATCCTGGTTTAATTGGGTTTTGAATGGATTTGGTTGGTTGGGATTTAATCCATTTAATTGGATTGATTTGGTTTATGAAAAAAAAAATTCCCGAGCCTCGCCTCCGAGCCTTGCATCCTCGTCTCGCCTCAACTGGGTTTTGCTCGTCGGCGCAGTCCCCTCGCGTCTCCGACCACCATTCGCCGGCTCCGTCGTGCCTCGTCACCATTGGGACTACCAATTGAGTAGAAATGTACTCCAGATGCAATATTGGCCGCGGAAATCGAATCAAATTGGAATTTGTGTTGTAGGTGAACTGACAACCAGTGCAACTAGTATAACTAGTATAACTGGTACAACCTGTAAAACTGGTACAACTAGTATAACTGGTAAAACTAAGAATCGTTGTGTATAACTGGTAAAACTGGTATAATTGGCACAACAAATCCGTAAAACTAGTCATAAATCGATATGACGTTTACGCTTCTCTAAATTTTATCAAATCAAGTTAACGGAGCTGTTTAATGCCCCATTTGATGCATGCAGGGGATAAATCGATATGACGTTTACGCTTCTCGGGTAACCTCAACAAATCCTTTATGGGTGAGTCTCTTCGAAGCCGGCGAACAGTCACGTCTCATCATTACAAATCCTTTATGGACGCTACCCATCAAACGAGATTCCACGCTATAAATACAGAGTTATGCGTCTCTCTCTCATATCCATCACACAAGAGTAATTCGTTAAAACAGAGAGAAGTTAAAAAAAACAGAGAGAAGTTAGAGAAAAAACAGAGACTCACCATGGCCAACAGGAGATCGATTGTCTCTCTTCAACAATTTCCGATTTCGATCCTCACCAAGATTTTTCAAAAAACCGGCAAAGCTTCCTCCGCCGATTACTGCAATCTCAGAGCAACCTGCAAAATTATGCGACGGGCCTCAGAGAAACCTGAAGTCCTACAATCTCTCCGTCTCTCTCCGCTGGTGAAGAAGCCTATCCGTGCGATGCTGCACAACTGGATTCTCCGTAAATGCTTATATCGGAAGAACACCGCTGCATTCTTCATTGAAGGTATTCTCACTTACTTTGTAAAAAATAAGGTAGCAGATGGATTTGCGTGTTTACGCATTGCAGCGCTTGGGGAGGGTGACGATGAGATTCTCGAAGCTTGTTATCTGTATGGTTTTCTGCGCTACCTCCATGGCGATCCTCTGACCTCTCCTTATGACGAAATGCCCTTCATGTACTGGCGGGAAGATGAGGAGGTTTTGGTGGCCCAAGTCTGGAGGAACCTGAGGAAGATGCTGCATGGAATCCCTGTCGATAAGAAGAAGGTTTTTAAGCAATCGATGCGGAACGTAAGGCCCAGTAGATGTTGCCATGTTCTCGATATGGAAATCGACTGTTCTAAGTGCTTCATGTACAAACGGGGCATGAAGTTGTTCTACATGACTCATTTTGTTCCTTATCTGCATTAATTTCCTTTCTCGTACTCTGTATTTGGTTTTTAATTTCTCGGCTATGTACTACTCTTTTTGGAATGTTATGTCTATATCATTTTTAATTTCTCTTCACTGTGTAAAACCGTATAAAACTGTGTAAAACTAAGTGAACTTGATCACTAAACATATGTTTCACGTTTTAAACATACGTTATACACAAAGACAACGAAAACATACAAAGACAACGACAATAACCAACAATACAACCACCACGAACTACATAGAACGAGCAAACTCAATTATATGCTTTTTTGCCTTAACAACCATTGTTCCCATCACAATGGCAATGATAGTAACACAAGTGAACCCAACACAACAACATTTGATCATCACTCTCCCCTTGTTAAGGTCTTTTTTTGTTACTAATGCGTCTTCCTCCAAGTCATGGATCCTACACTTTAAGGCTTCAATTTCGAAACCAATCTCGGATTTGCCTTTCTCAATCTCAATTTCAATATTCGAAATTTTGGGCAACGCATCATTGACTTCCTCATACATGATATCCTCCACCCATTTGAACAAATGTTTCTGGGTTTAAAAACAAAAGCAATATGTAGTGAATCATAAACAAAAAACAAAGCATAAATCATTATCCACAAATTATTTGACAATATGCTTACATCTTTCATGGTTGAACATCTGAAGAATGGTCTTTCTGGGTTGTCTTTCGTCTTAGACGTGAGAATGACGACGCCTTTACCGCAGTGACACTTCGCCAGAAACCCTCGGTCTACATCTTCAACAGTCGACGAAGATGTATCGCAGCTCATGGAGGAACGAGATCAATAGTTTGGAATTGGATAATTATTTTTCGATTTCTAGGGTTTTGAATTATTGGGGATTTTTTTAATTCAAAGGGTCCGTGTGGATCCGGGTCATGTATCCGTGAGGTCCGAAAGTTGATGGTTTAAATAACATTTTTCCCTATTTTCCTCATAATTAATATCATTGGATAAAAAATATTTAACATATAACCATATGAAATTTGAACTTGTAAAATCACTTTCATCCTAACTATGGTCATTGGGTGACATTACATCAAATTAGATTGGGAAAATCTCTCGACTAAGTAATTCCACCAACAATGTTAATACACTAATTGCACCAACATTGTCCATACACTTGCAAGATCATTTTAATAATATGAGGATAAATTTACAAAAAATCGAAAGTTGTTACATAATAATATGCAGAAGCATTATATTCATAGATTAATTGAGTAAAATCAACTGTAAAACTATAAAATCGAATTTTAAGTTCCAGTAAAACTGATTATATTGAAAACAGCCAAAATACAACTATTAAGAAAATTTGTACAACTACAAACTCCTGTAAAACTATGTGTTAAGTTTGGCGCCAAAATTTAACACTCTCTTACATCTGTTTTCTCTGTATTAATAAATCGATATCACGTTTACACTTCTCGAAATGACACAATTATGCCTTTAATGACCTATTTTATCATTGGATAAAATAACATTTTTCCCATAATGAATATCATTCGATAATAAAATTTGTACAACTACAAACTCCTGTAAAACTATGTATTAAGTTTTGGCGCCAAAATTCCATCGTTTCGTATAACTAGTATAACCGAGAAAAACTGGTGTAAAACTGTGTGAGTCTCTGTTTTTCGAAGATCGTTGTAATGATGAGCATCTTTCTTGCTTTTTTTGTCCCCTGCATTAAACGGAGCATTATTACAAGCCGGCGAACCGTTACATCGCATGCTCCGTTTAATGCAGAGACACGGATGACAACCCGTCGCTTGGCAAACCCAAGAAAGATGTTCATTATTACAAGCATGCGAACCATCACATATCTGTCTGCGTCTTATGGACGCAACCCGTCACATATGGGTCTATAAATAGAGAGAACTTCTTCGTCTCTCTCATAACCGTTTTCCACACAAAACAGAGAGAAGTTAGAAACAGAGAGAAAAAACAGAGACTCACCATGGCCAACAGGAGGGGGAGCCGATTTCAACAGTTTCCGATTTCGATCCTCACCAATGTCTTACTGAAAGCCGAGAAAAATTCGCCGGCCGATTACTTCAACCTGCGAAAAACATGCAGAATTATGAACGAAACCGGCAAGAGTGAAGAAGTCCTCCGTTATCTCTCTCTATCAACCGTGGTGAAGAATCCTCTCAGTGCGTATCAGCACCAGGATTTTCTGGACACATGCGTAATCAATTCCAACTGCGCTGCAAGCTTCGTGAAAGGTACATCAATAGTTTAACTCAATTTTATTCAGTTTTACTCAGTTCTACCGGTTTTACATCAGGTATCCTCACATACTTCCATGAGGGTGATGTGGAAATCGGATTGTTATATTTACACAATTCCGCCATGGGAGAGGGCAAGGAAGAGATTCTGGAAGCTGCTTACCTCTGGGGTGTTCTGCGCTTCCTCCATGACGATCCTCTAGGTCCATATGATAATGTTGCTTTCCGTGACTGGCGGGAAGATGAGGAGGATTTGGTGGCCAGCGTTTGGAAGAACTTGAGGAGGATACTTCATGGAATCAATATAGATAAGATACCGGTTTATAGGGAAACATTGCGGAACCGAAGGCCCCCTTCAACTTGCCATCTTTTGGATATGGAAATCGATTGTCCGGATTGCTTCATGTAAAAACGGTGCATGAAGTTATTCTACATGAATCAATATGTTCCTTATCTCAATTAATTTTTTTCTCGTACTCTGGTTTTTTTATTTTCAATTTCCCGGTTATGTAGTACTCTTTTTGTTTTTAAATTTCTCGGCTATGTCTCCATCA
This sequence comes from Orychophragmus violaceus, assembly GCA_030180135.1. Taxonomy (NCBI): domain Eukaryota; kingdom Viridiplantae; phylum Streptophyta; class Magnoliopsida; order Brassicales; family Brassicaceae; genus Orychophragmus; species Orychophragmus violaceus. The sequence continues at coordinate 33,725,115 of CM058232.1, forward strand.
TTTTCCAAGAAAAATCCAAAGTTGTTCATATTAATATACAAAAGCATTACTTTCATAGATTAATTGAGTATAATCAGCTGTACAACTGTAAAATCAAATTTAAAGTTCCAGTAAAACTGACTATACTGAAAACAGTTTTATTCAGTTTTACCGGTTTTACGACAATAGTTTAACTTAGTTTTACCCGTTTTTCGTAGTTTTACCAGTTTTCATAGTTTTACCAGATTAACAAATTAATATATCCGCGTTATTTTTAAAATTTTAAATAAAAACGGAAAGTTTAAAAACATAATAAAATAGTGTTTTTGGTTTATTTACACAAAAATAGATTTAATTTTGGGATACCCTTTTGTTTTGAATTGATCACTTCTCCCCAAATCACTTTATAAGTAATATAGCTTGAGTAAATTAACAATATAACACGATAGTTCAGTGGCTTTCGTCTGTTTTTATCAGTTTAGCCACCCGAGTTCGAATCCCTTCGGTGTCACATTTTTCCCTCTTTGTGTTCAGTAAGGTTAAAATCGTAATTTCAAATATCTTTGAGTTGGACGGATTATCCGATTTGTGGGTTAACCGATCCGGGTAAATCGGGTAAACCACCGATTTTTTGATTTCCTTGGTTTATTTACGGTTCAAAATTGAATTGCGGTTTGGTCGAAAAAACCGGCTGATTTGTCATGTAATTCAACGAAAATCATAAAGTTTTTTTGGTAACTTCACAAGTTTTCGATTAAAAATAAATGTTAATAAATATTCTAATAAATAGAGAGGGATTTGTTTCTATTATGGGCTCTGGACACAATAATCCGAAATTCACTAAGTTCTCTCTCTCTTTTAGATTTCCATGTCAAGAAGAAGAAGTAATCGTGTCAGGAACACTACTAAATCCGCCACTACTTCTGCTCCTGTTACTATCATTGAGGGTGACGATTCCTTCTCTAACCCTCGATTCTATTCAATTTGTTTCCTTTTTATGATTTTGATATCTTGGTATCTGCAATTTTGGGGATTAGGGTTTCGGGAATTCGATTTTATCGTAGAAACAACGACTGTTTATATTACTTGTCGTGATGCTTAACTATTGTGTTAATCATCACTGAATCGTATACTGTTAAACTGAAGCTTCGAAATTGCTGAAGCCTAATACGTTTGGATGATTGGTTTGGTAGAAACATTGGCTTAAATTGTCGATTACAATGAATCTATGGTTCTTGAAACGTTGATACCTTGTTTTGATTCTGTAGTTTGTGGTGAATTTTGGGGCTTTTAAATTTGATAAACTGCATTTATTCTTTTTACAGATTGTGTGGAAGATGAATATGAAAACCACAGGTCGTGTTGGAAGCATATTGCTTATTTGAATACGCGTGATTCAAACCAGAAACCAGCCAAGGAAGAGTTTGAGATATTCAAATGGACTGCCCCTTGTTCCTATGAGGATTGTCCACGTCGTGAAAGGTCAAAAAGAAGAACAAAGTGCAAGCATTTAGTCTCCAAGCTACGGAAAAAACTCAACTCCAACACATTTATAAGTTACCTAGAGTAAGCAATATCTCATTTTACTCTCCTTTTATGTCTAGTTTCTCTAATTGGTTTGAATAATGTGACTAGGGTTTTATGGAAGAGGGACGTCTTGGATAAGGAAAAGAAGTCTTTTGTGTACCTAGATTGTCTATGGTTTAGTATGTACAAAAGCGAAAACGAGAGAATTAGAAGCAATGTTTTCGAATCCATTAAGGCAAAGCATATCTTCTCAGAGAAATATGTTTTTCTTCCTATCGTCTACTGGTAAGTTGTTTTTTTTTGTCATATACATGTTCTTGAAACGGTTTATGGGATTGCAACTGTTTAAGTCTATTGTTTTTTTCTTTCTTAATTTCCTTAGGAGCCATTGGACTTTGTTGATCTTTTGCAATTTTGGGGAGGATCTCGATGATGATAACCAAAAGACATGCATGTTACTTCTTGATTCACTAGGAATAACTGATACTTGGCAGAGGCTTGAACCGGATATAAGAAAGCCAGTACCCTCTCTCTCTCTCTTACATCTTGAGAGAAGTATAATGATATTCTTGTTCCAAAGCTTGCGCTATAATATGTTTGTGCTTCTTCTTGTATTTCAGGTTTGTGTTGGACATATTCAGAATCGAGGGAAGAACTGAAAGCCTGAGCTTGGTTGACGCGATCCCCATCTATGTGCCGGATGTAATGAGTGCCTCTACCAAGTTATTTTGATGCTTATAATCTCGGAATTAGGATTGACTCGTCATATTTTCAGGTTCCACAGCAGACAAATGATGTAGAGTGTGGAAGCTTTGTCCTCTACTTCATTCATCGGTTCATTGAAAATGCCCCTGACAACTTCAACATCAATGGTTACCCATATTTCGTAAGTTTATCACAATAATCATTTTATCATCGTTAGCGATAAGTAGGTTTTTTGTGTTTTGGAAATCTTGTAAAATCCACCCGTTTTTTTGCTCATTTTGCAGATGAAAGAGGACTGGTTTAGCCATGAAGACTTGGAAAAGTTCTGCAACGACCTTGATTCTCTGGAAAACATTCGTTGACCGAAGTTTTTAACACATCAGCACCGTGCAGTAAAGATTATGAGAAGATGAACTTTGGAAGATAGAATAGAGTAAAGAGATTCTGTAAAAGTTAACAGTTAGTGTAGAAACTCAAAACTTCATTAGAAGGAATCTTAGAGTTGTTAATCATGTTTAGTGGCATCCGGTTGATTTTTAGCTTGCAACATTGAGTAGGGAATAAGATCTGAATGGAAGAAATTCTAATTATTTGGAATAAGAAACGTATTTATGTTTCTCGCATCTACTTTCCAAAGCCCAAATAAAACCAACACAGAATAAGCTCTATACAGAGTAATCTAAGACAAGAGTCACAAGACACATGACATAGGCCAAACTGTAACACTGGTCAATCATGTTTAAGCTAATCAAAGACTCTTCTTATTTCCTTTAACTACAACCAAAAACTTATAAGAGGCGGATCTGCCCAGGCACATCGGAGAATGTACTATTTACCAAAATCTTGTTTACACAGTAGCGTGAGGATCAAAATGTTTTTTTTTTTTTTTTCGACTAAATCATAATTGCATTAATCAACAAACATTGTATGGTTACAAATCAAAGACTTATACAGAATTACATTAACACACTTATTACATACACATATGTATGAGCCATATACTGAGAAAATACAGCAGAAGGGAGATTGACGATGCTTTCCGAAGAGTAGTCTTACTCGCTAACCGATCATAATATCGGTTATTGTCCAACTTCATATTTGATTTTTCTCTGATGTGATTTGTAGTCAGCATCTTCAGGCTGAACATTCTTTTTACAAAACGCATCTTGAAACCTGATGTGTCGCAATAAAATTCTGAAAAGAAGATACATTGATACCAACACTTCCGTACCAAGATCTTTGTGATGAATATTATCTCTGAAATTTGTTTCCATGTTGAAGATAATATATTCCATGGTGGTTTTCTTGCTGGTCGTTGATAACATAACAAATCCGGTAGGATTTTTGTTATTCTTCGAGACGCACACAAGCGTTCGGTAACAACCACAATACTAACAAAAAGTATTGAAGAAAACTCGGTATAACATACCGGAAATAAGACGGCGAGACCGCCGGACATGAGATCCGCCATGGAGGGACGAATAAGACAGGATCGAATTGATCGATCATATTGTAGATCTTCATTTCCTTTTGTATGCATATCCTTATGTCTTTCTTTAGACTGTAAGATGACTCGTTGAATAATCAATGTTTCAACTGAGGAACCTTTTGAAAACAAGCCCAGCATATATGAAGTCACCAAAGTTAAAAACAGAGACGTAAGAAACATACGGAAGCAAGATCCATGAAAATGAAAATGATTATGTCGATTGTTCTTGTTTAGGAGCATAAAAGAGATTATAGAAGTGAAATTAAGAAACATTGAAAGGATCAAAATGTTTACATTACATTACAAAACAGGAAAATGATCATTTAGTTCTCTTTGTATTTGAGTTAACAGGATTTATTTTCTGACTATCATATATGCAAATTAAATCTTCAATTAATGTTGACTTTGTCAATTTAGGAATGAAAAAATCAACCTTAATAAAGAAAGCAGATACACTATTGTTGATTTTAATGAGTCTAATTTTGTGAAAACGCAAAGTTAAAAATCCATTTGTCAATTTGATAGTTTGAAAATTAATCTACAAAATTTTAAAACTCAACAAATTAAATGATCATTTCCAAAATATATTAAAAACCGGTGTTAATTTAAGCCACATAAATTATTAATATTTATTCATAATAAATTTTAAAATAATTATGTAAGATTAACAGCTAATCAAGAAAAATCAAATCAACTATATATGTATAAAAGTAAATATTGGATGTGAAATTACAACTGTAGAAATTTTGAAGTATACAATACATCCAACACTTATTGTAAATTGTCAAATCTATAATTAAATTGTCGAAGTCAACATTAGCTTAGAAGATTTATTTTACGTTAATATTAGGATGTTGAATATAACATGCGCTTTATACATAAAGAAATACATAACTAAAAAATGTATTCATCCAAATATCTTCTATCACTTTAAAAACTAATTAAATAATAATCATATCGTATTTAGAAAATTAGTCGTAAACCGCATAATAATATATAATCAGTATTAAAAGTGTGGTTGAGTGTGAAACTTTAAAAATGTTATTGATTTATGTATTTTAATATATTTGGAAAATCTAAACCAAATAGGCTCCGATTGGCAGATATATTGCGCGAAGACCTTATTAAATTTTACATTCTTTGCAGTTTTTATTTATTTAATCAAACTTTTTTATCGTAATTATTTCTACAATCCCACAATATTAGTAACTGTTTTTTTTTTATTCTTCTTTGTTTCATTTTAGGCTACTTTTTATAACTTTTACTATTTTGAATTTTTTTTTTTCTTGCGATGTTTTCTTCTGTCACTGTTTTTTTCTTCTTTTCCAAACAATAAAACATTTTCCATTAATTTTATAAAAGAAAACTTCAATTAATTGATAACTTTTTATTAGTTAATAATTGAGACATAAAATACCGTATATTATAGTGCATTCTCTAAAAACAAAATTTCATACTTTTAAAGCTTTTTAAAAACCTTTATTTATTAATCTAGTTTTAAGATATTGTATCTTTGTTATTTATAGTTATTTTGTAATAATTATTTATGCCAATAATTATGTAGATTAAATGATTAATAATATAATTATAACTATAACAACCATAGTATGTAGCATAATAAAATATATCAACGTTTGTATTTGAATATAGTATACTTTATATTTTAACAAAAAATACATAAAAGACATTTACAATTTCTATAGTTTTTCTTTGTTAACAATCATATTTTCAAAATTATTAAAGTAATAATTACAATTTTTACAACCAATATTTTTACAACTATAGTTATAGTCCTTACCAATCGGATCCCAAGGATTATTGGTTCTATAATTTTAAAATTTATAATTAAATCTAGTTATTGATTTTATGATTTTAAAATAGATTTTAAAATCAAGTGTTATTCAATAGAAATAATTTGTATAAGGATTTCATATTTGTATATATGTAAATGTTTTAAAGATCAAAATTCAAAGGAACAAATATTAACTTAAAAATTTGTATTTTGGTTGGATTTGTTATATTTGTTTAAAGTAACATAATGTATACCCACTAGTCATTATTGCATCATTATTATTATCGTCTATTATTTCAACAACGGCTCCGAATGGTATGGTGACAACATTTCTAGCTATTGCTGAAAAAGTAATTTTGAATGCGGTATGATTTAATTGTGGTACATGCGGTTTGCGTAAGAAGTGTGGTTTGTATAAAATAAATTGTGCGAAATAAAGCTTGATTGGTAAAAATTTGATTGCGATACACAATAAAATGTCTGAATGGTAAAAAGTGCAATAAGCGGGGCGGATTCCAAATTATAAATCAAATATATTAAAAATAAATATATTTGTAAACTAAAATATTTTAGTATTAATAAAAACTTCATATATTTTGACGCATAAATATCCAATTCATTTTAAAGTAAAAAAATAATATTTTAACATATAAATAAATACATCATGTAAAACATTAAATTATTAAAACTAAATACAATACAATATAAGTATTACCGAATTTTGATTTAAGCACAATATATATGTAATAACGTCTCATAATTGCACAATATGCTATCCATTTGCTACTACTCCTTCCATATCACATAAATCCTATTAAAAATCTTGCTTATTCTTGTCTTTGTCATCACAAATACAAAATTTGCATCTGAGAAATTTGAAAATTTGATAAAATTATATAAATCCATATTATTTAATATGCATACAAACTTTGGATTTGAATTGTTTGCATCAGTAAAATATGTAGCAAGAAAATAGCAGGTCCGAGCCTTCGGATATTCATTCGGGTTCGCTTCCAGTTATTCGAATTTTCAAGTTCTCATATTATTTTTTTTGATTTTCATGATTATATATATAAAACTCATTCGGATAATTTAGATTTTCACTTTAGGTATGATTGTATTTTGAATACTTTTTTGGGTCAGATTCGGATCCGGTTCTTCGCTTGTTCAAATATTTTTTCAGCTTCAAGTTTGATTAAGTAAAAATTTTTGGATCGGATTCGGTTCAGATCTTCGAATTCAAGTATTTTGACTAACCCTGAAAACAATAAGCATTTTGTATTATAACCATTAATGGAATATTTAAAATAAATCACTAATTAATTAATTAATAATATGCTGATTATTAATTAAAGGCATTGATTTTTTTTTTTTTTTAAATTGGGTTGACCAAATGCGTTGATCAAATGCATTGATCAAATGCATTATTCAAATAAATTAATATAAAATTTCTCTTGTGTGTACAGTGCGGTATTGTAAATGAAACGATATATGAAAATAGCGGACTGTTTTTAAAAGCATTTTTTACCTTTTACTTTATTTAGTAATCCGCTTTTTGATTTATTTTTAAGTAAAAAACACACATTACTTAAAAATGTTGTTGATCGGTGTAATTGTGCAGTTTTGTCTAATTTTTTTTCTTTTCAATTTTGCCCTTTATATGTTTCCATTCCATGTGTGAATAAATAAGCATTACTGAGAAATAGAACAAAATTTTGAATAAAAGATTGACAGCAAAACATCTCTTATGTTGACAAAAAAAACAAAGAAAAACGGAGCACATAATATTTTATATAAAATTTGAAATCATAGAAAGAATAATAAAAGCCAATTTCATTATAAAAACTTTGTAATCAAATGCAATAACCCATAAGATATAATCCAATAACATTAAATGATAATTTAATAGAAATAAATTTAAACACCACCATAAAATAATAACTAACTCAAAATCCCATGACATTATGCTTAATTCAATCATAACGCTCATCAATGAGCATGCGAATACATATTTTATCTTTAACTGATGAATTATTATAAATACGTCATATCAAACATATTTCTCCAAGTAAAAAAAATTCTTTGATCGCATTCCATAAGTTATTCTTGTTTTTCTCTGCTTGTTTTTGCCCAACTTCTTTTTTTGCCTTTTTTTTTTTTTTTTTTTTGCTAAACTGTAAATATCATATAAAATGAAAGTTTGAGAAATACAAAGTATGACCCCTACAATGAAACCTTGGCAAAAAAGAAGAAAAAACAAGGCTCATTAAGTGAAAGCTTACGGAGGAAGAATATTAAGAGAACCAAAGACCAAGTAGGCCTCGGAATGCCTTCCTATTTCTCCTCGCGGAGATTGAATTCCTTATGTCCCGATCAATTGATCTGAAAACTGTTGCAGCAGGGATGACTTGGAGGTTATGAAGCAGGTTGTTGCGTTGTTTCCAAATATGGTAAATAGTCGAGTGGAAAGCCAGTCTTCTCAAGAGCCCCGGACAGGACCTAGTTGAAGCTCGAACCCACGACAGTAACTCAGCCCAAGAGCAGATCATTTGCTGTCTTCTGTCGCACCTACACAAAACTAGCTTCCAAACCTCTGTACCGAACTCGCAGTGAAGCAGTACATGATCTCTTGACTCAATATCTCTTGAACAGAAAACGCAATAATGAGTTTGGCAAACTCCCCAAGAAAACAGCCTCTCTCTTGTTGGGAGCCTATTGCGCAGAGCAACCCAAGCATTAAAAGAGTGTCTAGGGACCGCACCTTTGAACCACGCCAAGGGAGCATCAGGCCATTGCTGCGCACGAGGACGCATTGCTTCCCAAGTTAATGCAGACGAGAAAGTGGGGAGAGGGACCTCGTTAACCACCCAAGAGTAATGATCTTCAGTGTCAGTTAAGCACGGCGGTGTTATCGTTGTCAAGAACGCATGGAGATCCACCGCTGAGTCCGATCGTGGATGTGGGAGGTTCCACCCATCCTGAGAGCAGGCGTCGGCCACTCTAGCCTGAATCGGTAGTCTAAGATCCCTGGGTCCCGAAGGTCCTATTGCTTTGATTAACGGTCCAGCCGGCGTCCAAGAGTCGAACCAAAAACTTGCCTCCTTGCCATCACCAATTGAGGCTACAATAAAGCCTTCAGCAAGATGCCTAAGGTCCAACAGTGAGTTCCAACTCCAAGAGAGGTTTGGGTTCCTATCAAGAGACCAGAAGCTATTATGTCCTAGGTGGATGTGCTTGTGCCATTTTACCCAGAGAGAATCCCCATCTGCAAAAAGAAGCCAGATTAGGCGCAAGCATAGAGTCTGGTTCCAGACCGAGAGTCGCCTCAGGCCAAGTCCTCCTTCTTCTTTGGGAAGGCAACACACGGACCAGGCTATCTTTGCGCCTTTACCACTCTCAATATTACCCGACCATAGAAAACGACAGCAAAGGGATTCTATTTTCTTGATGCAGCTTTTTGGGAGGATGAAAGTTGAAGCCCAGAAAACAAGGGTGCCATAAATGACTGATTTAATGAGCTGCAGTCTTCCTGCGAAGGAGAGAGCTTTTGCCGCCCATGATCTGAAGTGATTTGATACTTTCTGGATCAAAGGATCATATTCCGAAACACGCAGCTTGCGAGACATCAAAGGGAGACCGAGGTACCTTATGGGGAGGGAACCAATGTTGAAGCCATATCTAGCCAAGTCATTTGCTTCAGATTGGTTCAAACCCGCATGATAAAGATGAGTTTTATCTCTGTTCATTTCCAGTCCCGACCAGGAGCCGAAATCATCCAAGACTTCATTGATAGCATGAAGCGAAGATCCACCACCGTCAAAAAAGATCATGACATCGTCTGCGAACATCAAATGAGTGATCCCGACTTCTTCCGTGTTTGGGTGATAGGCGATGAATCCTGTATCAAATCTGTGCTTGAGCAGGGAAGAGAAGACCTCCATGACCAAAACAAATAGATAAGGGGATAAAGGGTCCCCTTGCCTCAAGCCCCGAGTGCTACCAAAATAACCGTCAGTTACTCCGTTCACGGACACAGAGAACATCGCCGAAGATAGGCAAACTGAGATCCATCTAATGAACTTGGTAGGAACACCTATCGCAGTGAGAGCAGACAAGACGAAGTCCCATCTGACCGTGTCAAAAGCTTTGCGAAGGTCAACCTTAAGCATTGCTCGTCTGTCAATATTTCTCCTGTTATAACCATGGACAATCTCAGTGGCGAGAAGCACATTTTCAGCAAGTAACCTCCCCGGGATGAACGCTGATTGAGAGTGAGAAACAACTTGGCCCATCAACACTTTCAGCCTATTTGCCAACAACTTAGAGATCACTTTGTATACTGTATTCAAGCAAGAGATAGGCCGGAAGTCGGATGTGGTTGAAGCATTTGGAATCTTCGGTATAAGCACAAGGTTTGTACTGTTCCACTGTGGTAAGAGCTGACCAGAAACAAAGAACTCATCGATGGCTGAAGAAACCTCTGCACCCACTGAATCCCAGCAGGCTATGAAGAACTCTGCAGGGTACCCATCCGGACCGCAAGTTTTATTCCGAGGCAGCGAGAAGAAAGCCGATTTTATTTCCTCCTGGGAAAAAGGCTTTTCTAGAGATACGCGCTGGGAGATTGAGCATTGAAACTGCAGCAACAAGTTAATGTCACCTTGAATAAAGGCAGGCTGAGACATCTCCGGAGAAAGTAGCTGCTGAAAATAATCAAGGCAGTGAGCGTGGATATCTTCTTGAGAGTCAAATCTATTTCCTGCTACATCCATCAAGAAATGAATATGGTTCTGGGAATTTCTAGCTTCAGTCATCCTGTGGAAATATCTAGTACCACAGTCTCCCTCGCCCGACCACTGAATCCTGGATCTTTGGAGGAAGAAATCCTCCTCCGCCCTAGCGAGAACCTGCCATTTACGAGAGGCCTCCACTTCCACAGCAGCTAAGGAAGAGCAAGGGTGAAGAAGCAGATTTGATTGGGCTAAAAGCAAAAGCTCATGCGCCTCCTTTGTACGCTTCTCAATCCCAGAGTAATTGTCCTTGCTGAAGCTCTTGATCCACCTCTTCAAAACCTTTAACTTACGAGCAACTCTAAACTGAGCTGACCCTGTAACACTAATAGAGAACCATTCCATAGCCAGAGAGGGAGGGAAGTCAGGGTTACTGAGCAAGAGGTTAAAAAATTTGAAGGCCTTCTTCCTTCTAGGAACGTTCGGGTTGAGCACGACACCACAGCAGGCATGGTCCGAGAAGTCGGGCTCTCCAAAAAACGCAAAGGAAGAAGGGAATCTGTCCGTCCAGAGATCATTTTTCAAAACACGGTCCAGCTTCTTTGCAATCAGAGTAGTAGGCTGCTTGTTCCACCAAGTAAAAGAAGAGCCACGGAAGTTGAGATCATCCAGCTCAGAATTTCTCAAGCAATCTCTGAACCTTCGCATTTGACTATCCACGTTCAGATTCACAGCGTTAGAGCTCTCCTGCGGATAAAGAGTTTGGTTAAAGTCGCCGAGAATAAGCCAAGCTTTCCCGGTCAAGAAGTCACTCTCGCTAAAAGTCTCCATCTCATCCCACAGACTTGAACGCAAAGCTTCAGTATTCGCAGCATAAACAATAGAGATGATTATTGGCTCGGCATTGTCCGGCAAGACAACCTCGCAACTAATCATTTGTAAGGACTTTGTTAGCACCGTCACTTGGACGCTTGGGTGCCAAAGGATCCAGATTTTCCCCAACTCAGAGAAGTCATAATTCTCTGAAAAAAACCAACCTGGCATAATATCTGAAATAAACTTACTATGCTTCGGCTTCTTGACATGAGTTTCAATAAGGCCGCCAAAAATGGGATTATTAGTCCTAAACCACTTTTTAAATCCGCTTCGGTGTGATAAGATGTTGAATCCGCGGACATTCCAGCAAAAAATGTCTGTATACATAAACTAAAGGTTTTTGGGGCTCTTGCCCCGGTTCTTCTCCTTTTTACTTTTCTTCTTTTTCTTCTTTACCATAGCGAAGTCGCTTATACCCGTGTCTGCTTTATACTCTTCCTCAAAGTCTGAGGATGCAATATCAGAAGAATCTGGGTCAGGTTCAGAAGGTCCTGAGGATTTAGGTGAATGCGCACCCTGAGAAGTAGTGACTATGGCTACTTGGGTGGGAACATTACTGGATTCTCCCTGAAGCATAATTGCAGGCGCTTTATGAGGAGCACTGAGATGCGATTCTTTGAAACTGATCATCTGCGCAGTAGATGAAGAAGTCTTAGGTGGACCAATTGGACCGGCCAAAGGTAAGACCTGAGGGTCAGCCTGAGCCTTCTTCTTCTTATATTTAGGACCAGTCCCTCTCGGGCAGTTTATCGAGAGATGAGCTGTGGAATTGCAGGCTTTACAGGTGACAGGAGCCGACTTACAATGCTTAATTGAGTGGCCTATCTCCTTACAAAACGCACAGACGGGTGGCATCCACGGACTCGAGACACGGATTCTGCAGACCTCTCCCGATTCAAATTGGGCGTTCACTGCTTCCGGAAGCGGTTTGCGGGGGTCAATTAGCGTGAGCACCTTGGCCACTTCGAGGTTTGTCTTATTCGCGGTCGAGGGATGAAGAAATTCTGGCTTGCCCACTAGGCTTGCGATACGTTCTAACGCCTCTTCATGGAAGAAGTGCAAAGGAACATCTCGCATTTCAAGCCAGATCGGAGCTTCAGTAAGTTCAGGCTTGGAAGGAGAGAAACCCGGTTCCCATTTCGCCACGAACATCGTCTGCCCCTCGATCTGCCACATCCTCTGAGAAAGGACCTTGGAGCGAGTACTAGAATTTGGAATTCTAAACAGATAAGCGTTTCCGTCCATCTTGGTGACCGAGATGTCTCTATAGTACTTGCTCCAAATGCCGTTAGCAATGTTGTGCATAGTTCCTTGCGAGGGAGGTTCCGAATAGAACTGACCCAGGATAAACAAATCCCATTGCCCTTTGTTTTTCTGGATTACAGCATTTGGGATTGTTACACAAGGTTCACCTGATGGAAGAGCAAAGCCTTTGCCTTTCCGGTGAAGCTTACGAGCAGAGCCTCTAGCTACCTCCAACCACGAATTTGAAGTCGCTGATTTGTCTGCCTTAGTAGCGTCTGATGCTATGATTTTAGCTTCAGAAGGATCTGAGACTAGCTTCGTCCCAGTCACACCGGTAACTGAGGTCGAATGAACTGGGTTAGTGCGGATATGCACTATCGCAGTAGATGAATCCACGAGCAAAGTTGCATTTGGGGGCAACTGCTCGGCTTGATCTATAGTAGCCTCGCCAGAGACGGTGGGGATGGCCACAACAGCAGGAGAACTGGTGTGGGCATAAATGGTAGCTACAGTGGAATCTGAAGCTACTTGAATCGAAGCTGGCGGAAGACCTGTCTCTAACGGCGCAGGACTTAGAGACGCACAGGCGTCTATTGCCTTCGACCGAGAGAGAGAGGAGAGCAAGTCTTTCTCAATTGAAGGAGGGCTTAGAGTGGACGAATCCACTATTGCCACGGTTCGCTTGATAGGGCTTGCTGGTAAGATCAATAAATCGGGAGCAACATCGAGCTGAGGGGGGATATCCGGCGGATCTGCCGACGAAGCGTCCGCAGGCGAGTCCGATTGGAGAGACGCGGAGGTGGAGCTCGAGGCAGGAGATCCTGAAGCAGCAGACGAGCTGGGAGAGGCCTTTGAAGTGCCTTTCTTGGAGCCTTTCTTCTTCGCCATTGACGGGGGGGCACCAGGAGGGACGGCCGGCGGCGAAGCCCGTCGAGCAAGCCGGCGTCGGACTTGAGAGAATGAGGTCACCTTGCCTGAGGAGAAATCGCCTTATCGTCTTGGGGGGACTTGAGAGAATCAATCCTTTTTTGCCTTGCTTCTCTTTTGTCTATCAAATTTAAGAGTTTATTAGTGATTATTGTAAACGCTTTCATCTCAGTACAAACTTCTTCTTCACTTTCGTTTTGAATAATTGGATCATCAACATTTCTAAGAAGATGAGTTCTTTATCTTCTTTTTAAAGAGAGTTTTTCCAAAGTATTTTTTGAACTGCATGATGCAAATAAAATAAGATTGTGTTTCATATTTTCTTGGACACACTACAAAAAAATTCCACATTGATAGCAGGTGATTATACCACGTTTTACTGAACTGATATCGTAGATGAATTTGAATTTTCCGTATTATATAATAGCATTAGAAAAATGCTATGATAGAGTTTTACTAAGCGGGAAGCTAAAATTAGCTTTTCCGCCAAACAATTAACGAAAATTTTAGAATCGGATTCATTTTTCCTCTTTCACTTTTTATGTTCCCTCTTTCACCTCTCATTTTTCTCTGTTCTTTTAGAACTCAAACACAAACATTTCCTCCAAATTTTGTTATGCTCTCTCTTCTTCCAAATCCTTGACATAAAAACATTCATTGCTCTCTTCTCTCTTTTCTCTTTTCTCATCTCTCTCCCGCAAACCCTAAATGAGCTTGTACCTTTTGTGGTGAGAGAATAATCAGTTCAAAGGTCATCTTTCTTCTTTCTTCATCTTCTGTAAGCTATTAACGGCGATAATCATTCCAAAGTTCGTCATCGTCGAGCATCCTTGGCATCACCTTGATGTGTTAAGGTTAATTCATCTGCTCTTAACGGCCATAATCAGTCCAAAGGTCAGCTTTCTTCTTTCTTCATCTTCTGTAATTGATTTTGAGGAGTTGGTTTTGTTAATTACAGTTTATAATTTATGTAGATATGGCCTTTCATGGTGCAGCTTCATAAAATTGAAGATGGAACAGAGGAATATGCAGAATTTCTTCATCTTCTCAAGAGGCAATTCACAGATTTTGGTATGTATACCTTAAATACCCGTGTATGAATGTATGTGTGTTCTTGGTAGAGTTAAAATACTGGCTTTTTAATGGCTGAAATCCTTATTAAGCTATTATAAAAGTTGATTTTAGGAGTTGGTTTTGTAAATTACAGTTTAGAATTTGTGTCCTTCATTTTGTTGTGTTCAGGGATTGATTCCACGTGATTAGATCTTGCTGACAATTGGAGGGACTTTCTTCTTGGGTTTTTGGCTGTTGATAGTTTTAAATCTTGGTTACATTGTAGGATATTGAAGAACTATAATCTTGCTGGACAAATACTTGCCTATCTTTAAACTTTGCAGAGTTTGGAGACACTATGATGCGTGTAACGACATGTTTCTTTTGTTTGGTGTTATCCTTTTTTGGTTTTGGTTTTTAATTATCACTTTGATAATTATCAATAAAGATCCTCATATCTCCTATTGAGTTTAGGATCATGGTTTTCATCATTATCTTTTGTTTACGAGTCTTTATATAAAAAACTCAATACCTTATTGTGAGGCACCCGATATTTGATTAATAAAAAGACGCTTTTACAAGCAATTTATCTCTTGTTTCTTGGCCATTCAAAGTGAATCAAAGAGTTTCAAAACCCTTCTTGTTCGGCTATTCATCTCGAATCAACGAACTAAGAAGTTGTTATGTATAGGCTTCGCCAGTTTGGTACCAGAGACTGTGACGTTCCTGTCTAAGTTTTCGATTTCCACACAAATATGGCTCCTAAACGGGACACTCAACAAGCTAATGAGGGGCGTGGGGAAGATACCTTCAACGAATGGAATCAACTCCGTCAAACCCTATTAGCTATGCAGGAAAACATACATATGACAATTGTTAATTCAATCCATGAATTAGCAGAAACCGTGTTCAACAATCAACAACGACAACAATACCATCCGCAACATCACCATCAACCTCAACAAAAACAACACAACCAACAACAATACTCGGATGATAATTCCGAGCAGAGAATGAGTAACCCTTTTGCGCAGGGACGGCAACACCGTCGATAGCAACACCGTCGACAATCACATGATAGGCTCAGAGTTTTAATCCTATTCTACTGCAAGTGTACATTTATGCAATGTATTACTTAGGGTATCGAATCCACAAGGACTCACAGCTCACACAATAGATTGTATGTTCGCAAGTTAAGCTAAATCAATCAAAAGAAAGCAGTACTAAAGCAAGTAAACAGAGAAGTGTTTTTAATAAGAGAAAGGCGCTAGACTTAGGAAGTTCTCGGGAATTATGCAATGTCAGATACTTAACTAACCGAATTCAGATTTAACACAGGTTCAAGAACTAGAAACACAATGCTAAACAATCCAACTCTCCCTGAGATTGTTTATATATCTAGCAACCTAGTGATCCAAATCTCTTTGCAATCCTAGAGTTCTAAACAAGCATTAAGAACATGTTCTATCAGTTCACAATTCTCCTAAACCAAATCTCTTTGTATCTAGTCAAATTGCTCACACTAAGTTTATTCAGATTATAACTCACACTCTCGTGCTATTGTCAACTATATTAGATCTAAACCCTATGTGATCAGTCCAGAATTCAGTATTAAGCACAACTTAGGTGATGAACAACGGATTGTGAATCCTAATGAATCAGTTATCTAAACAAGCATAAAAACCTTATCAGAATTCCTAAATCTAACTAGGTTACTACTCAGACATATTATCAATCAAGCAAAACATCATGAATAGAAAACCAAAAGACTGAATAAATAAGATAAAGGGGTTCGAAATCCTTCTCTCAAGGTTACAAGTAGCAAGAATCAGCCCCTTAGAAAATCTCTCAATCTCCAAAAGCAAGAACAAAGTAAGAACAAGATCCAACTAAATAATGAGTCTGAAAACCTAACTAACACTCCTAAACTCGTTTTGGGATCAGATTAGAATTAGGGGAAACTTCGGGGTCTTTATGCAATTCTTCAAAACTTGTCTCAACTTGGCGTATAACTTCTCTCGCGCTCAATGTCGACCGACACCAAGGTCAGTGTCGGTCGACATCCAGTCGTAGCCGAGACACCAACTTCAGCTCCTTGCACAAATCACCAGAAACGTCCTATAATCCCGCTCTTTGCTCCAAACGAAAGTTTACCTGTAGAAGACTAAAAAAACCAGGTTAAAGACTCAATATACACAACTATATCATGGTTGAAAACCTAGAAAAACCATGATATATCACCACACAACGATGATCGGGACCCCCCTAATCGGCGTTGGGAAACTGGTTTCCGGCTCGAGCTACCTGAATTCAATGGTAGTTCACGTGGGGATGAGTTGCTTGATTGGATGGTAGCAGTCGAAGAGGTCATGGAATTTAAACAAGTCCCAGCTGATCGCCAAGTCGCATTAGCAGCAACCAAATTCCGAGGCCGCGCAACGTCTTGATGGCTACAACTTAAGACAACTCGTGCGAGAACATGGAAACCTAAAATTGAATCATGGACTAAGTTGCCGAAACACTTGCGCCTTGCATTCCTTCCGCAGAATTATGACCGTACCATGTTTACTCGATTACAAAATCTGCGCCATGGTTCACGGACAGTCGAAGAATACGCCGACGAATTCTTTCTTCTGATCACGCGAAACAAAATTTTTGATAGTGAGGTTCAGATGGTCTCACGCTTTATCGGTGGGTTGCGACCTCAGATTCAAAACGCCATGAATCAGTTTGACCCGACTTCGATTGCTGAGGCTCAACGTCGAGCGATATCGTTTGAGCAACAATTTAAATCTGCAAATTCGTGGGGATCGATAACTCGAAACAAGGCAAGCACAAGTCAAACACATGATGCTAATGCTCGTGGGTCTTGAGCCAAAGAAGGCGATGATAAAGTCAATCATATTAAATCAGCGGATAAAGATCCAGAGGCCCGGGTACCAAGACGGTCAACACGACCAAATGTGTTACGCTATTTCTCTTGTGGTGAACGGGGACATATACAAACGGCATGCCCAAAGAATAATCATCGCAGCCTGTTGCTTGACGGCACGAAGTGGGATGACGAGGATTACGGTGCTGACGATGACGGTGACATACCTGAAGAGCGACACGAGGGTGATCAAGGCCAACTCCTGGTCACGCTAGTCTGTTTGGCTCCTCTGGTCGTGGAATATCCCTGGTTACGAACTAATATTTTCCATTCCACATGCACCATTAAAGGGAAAGTATGTCAGTTTGTAATCGATTCAGGCAGCTCACACAATGAGGTCTCCGAGGATGCGTGTCGCAAATTAAGCTTAAAGCGGGAGGATCATCCGACGCCCTATATGCTTACATGGCTGAAAGAGGTTTCAGAAATACACATTTCACAACGAGCTTTGGTCTCTTTCTCTATTGGAGCTCATTACAAGGACAAATTTACTGTGACATCGCGCCAATGGACGTGGGACACTTACTACTTGGACGACCATGGCAATACGATCGTGAGGTTTCTCATAATGGCAAGACTAACATTCACAGCTTTGTGTTTGATAATCGCAGGATCGTTCTTTTACCGAGCCAAGAACCTTTGAGTTTTATTAAGAAACCAGCGGTTAACACTTAACCGGCTCTCATAAATCAAGTGTTCTGTTTTGCTCTCCGACGGTCTTTGAGCAAGAATTCATACACACATGATTTACGGTTGCATTGCTTCCTCGAGCAGCATTACACAAGCAAACGGGGACGTGGCCGATTGGGCTCAACGGCTTCTGGAGGAATTCGCAGATGTCTGCCCGGATTCTTTACCGCAAGGGTTGCCGCCTCTTCGCGATATTCAACATCACATCGATCTGGTTCCGGGTGCATCGTTACCTAATCGCCCACACTATCGCATGAGCCCTCAAGAACATGAAGAGCTGAGTCACCAAGTTGAGGACTTGATCGCTAAAGGACATATTCAGGAAAGTCTCAGTCCTTATGCCATCCCAGCCTTACTCATTCCCAAGAAAGATGGGTCATGGCGTATGTGCGTGGACAGCAGGCCATTAACAAGATCATGGTCCGGTACCGTTTCCCCATTCCGCGGCTCGATGATCTATTGAACAAGATTGGACGAGCCAGTATCTTCTCCAAGCTGGACTTGAAAAGCGGTTATCACCAAATCCGTATACGTCCCGGCGATGAATGGAAGACATCGTTCAAAAGAAGGGTAGGTCTCTTTGAGTGGATCGTTATGCCATATGGAATGTCAAATGCGCCAAGTACGTTCATGCGAGTCATGAATCAAGCGTTAAGACCATTCATCGGAAAATTTGTGGTCGTCTATTTTGACGACATTCTGATTTTTAGTTCTACAATTGAAGATCACTAATTGCATCTCCGCGATATTTTGCTCGTGTTGCGGAGGGAATCTCTTTTCATGGCCAAGCAAAAATGTGAGCTCGGCGTGGACAAAGTACTCTTCCTCGGGTACGTAGTTTCCGCAAAAGGGCTAACGATGGACGAGTCTAAGATATAGGCAGTGTGATCCTGGCCTACTCCTCGAACAATCTCCGATGTGCAAAGCTTCCATGGGCTCGCTTCTTTCTATCGGTGGTTCGTGCCCCAGTTTAGCTCGATTATGGCTCCTCTAACCGATTGCATGAAAGGAACAACGTTTGTATGGATTACCGCAGCTGCAGAGGCTTTTGAACGTATTAAAGAACAACTCACTTTGGCTCCAATCCTTGTACTTACGGACTTCGATTTGCCGTTCGAGTTACACTGCGACGCTTCAAATTTAGGCATAAGTGCGGTTCTTAGCCAAAACGGCAAGCCTGTGGCATACTTTAGCGAAAAATTGAATGGTGCACGAAGTCGTTACAACACATACGATGTTGAATTCTACGCGGTGGTGCAGGCAGTCAAACACATGCGTCATTATTTGCTTCATCGTGATTTCGTCCTTTTCACAGACCATGATGCTCTCAAACACTTGGATAGTCAAGTGAAGGTTTCAGCTAGGCATGCTTCATGGATCGCTTATCTCCAGAATTTACCTTTTCGATTCTTCATAAATCGGGAAGGCTGATTTGTGTGGCAGATGCGCTTAGCAGACGATATTCTCTTATCACGACAATGCATGTCTCTATTCCGGGTTTCGCCACATTGTCGGAGCTCTACGACACGGATCCTTTCTTTAGTCCGATCGTGAATGAAGTAAAGGATGGTACTCGGATTGACTACTCCCTAACAGATGGGTTTCTCTTTCGGGGATTACAACTTTGCATCCCGGATTGTAGCCTTCATCTAAAGCTAATCGAATAGTTACACGCAGAGGGCCACATTGGCCGTGACCGAACGTTGCACCTCGTGTCCGATGCTTATTTTTGGCCAACTCTATGACGTGGCGTGGAACGATTTGTGGAACGTTGTCTTCCTTGTCAACTGGCGAAGGGTGGGGCCTCCAATGCCGGATTGTACTTATCTCTTCCTATTGCGACTCAACCGTGGACTGACTTAAGTATGGATTTCATTCTCGGTTTACCTCGGACTCAACGCGGCAATGATTCGATCTTTGTAGTGGTGGATCGTTTCTCTAAAATAGCGCATTTTATTCCATGTAAGCGTACTTCAGATGTTGTCCGGGTTGCCCAGCTTTTCTTTCAGGAAATATATCGCTTACATGGGTTGCCTACATCTATCAGGTCCGATCGAGATACTCACTTCCTTAGTCATTTTTTGCGTTCTCTGTGGAAGTTGTTGCATACTAGTCTTGATATGAGTACGGCGTATCATCCTCAAACAAATGTCCAGACGGAGGTGACCAATCGTTCGTTAGGTAACATGTTACACTCGCAAGTCGGTGACAATATTCGTTCATGGGATTCACGACTGTGCCAGGCAGAATTCGCTCATAATCACGCAGCAAATCAGAGTTCGGGATTTAGCCCTTTCCATGTGGTTTACTCCATGGTGCCTCGCGGTCCTTTGGAGCTTGCATCTGTGCCTGATCCACGACGACTCCATGGGCGGGCAGTTAATTTTGTTGAGACTTTGCGAGCTACTCACGAGAAGACTCGCAACAAGCTAGAAGAAGCGGCTGATCGTTATATATCGCGAGCTGATACTAAACGTCGGGAGTTGATTTTTGAGCCGGGGGAGTTCCTATGGGTGGTCTTGACCTGAGACCGCATGCCGGCACATGAATACAACAAAATTTGATCCCGCAAGATAGGACCAATTGAGGTTTTGGAGCGGATAAATGACAATGCATATCGTCTTCGTCTTCCTCCTCATCTCAACACGACTGGCGTCTTCAATGTTAAGTTCCTCTCGAAGTATCATGGCGACAACTCCATTCCAGATTCGGGGACGAATCTTTTCGACCACAGGGAGAACTAATGCAGCGTAATGACGTGTTTCTTTTGTTTGGTGTTATCCTTTTTTGGTTTTGGCTTTTAATTATAACTTTGATAATTATCAATATAAATCCTCATATCTCCTATTGAGATTAGAATCTTGGTTTTCATCTTTATCTTTTGTTTACGAGTCTCTATATAAAGAACTCAATACCTTATTGTAAGGCACCCGATTTTGATTAATACAAAGAAGCTTTTACAAGCAGTTTATCTCTTGTTTCTCGGCCATTCAAAGTGAATCAACAAGTTTCAAAACCTTTCTTGTTCGGCTATTCATCTCGAATCAACGAATCAAGAAGTTGTTACGTATAGGCTGCGCCACACTGTAAGCATGTCTCAGTAACTTAAAGCAAATGAAGATTTGGTTTGTTCATGAAACAGTGACTGGTTGAATAATTCTTATTACTGTTTGTGAATAGGGATTTGAGTTTTAAAAAGTTGGTTGGGCCAATCCCGTCGTTAGCACAATCCCGTCGTTTGCTAAGGCAGAAAATTACGGTTTCTGTAAGTCAAAAGATTCTGCTATCAAATGTGTTTAATGTTATACTTAGGGATGTTAATATGGGCTTTTAATAAATGGGGTTTTAATGGGTATGTGTTAAAATAAATGCCCATTTAAACCCATTTATCATATATTTTTTGGTGGGTTTAAATGGGGTAACCCATTTAGACCCATTTACTAATAGGGTTTTCATATTAAATAAATGGGGACCCTATTAACCCATTTATATTTTGTAACATTATCAAAAATTAATTTTTAAATTATTTAAAATAGAAAAATCTTTATTAGCTTAACTAAAAAATAAATAATTAGAAAATGTTAATTTCAATTTGTGGAAAAATCATAATTTTGACGAAAAAACGGAATCACGTTTTTGACGGAATGCGAAATTACATTATTGACGGGAAGACACATAATTACGTTTTTGAAAGAAAAAAAATAGAATTGTGCTTTTACGGAAAAACGATGAATAGCATTTTTGATAGGCCTGGACGTTCGGGTACCCAAACTGTTAAGGTACCCGTTCGGGTTCGGATCGAATTTTTCGGATTTTCGGGTTTAGGGCTAGAGAACCCGTTCGAGTATTTTTATAAATCGGGTCGGGTTCGGGTTCAAATAAAATGCCCAACCTTAGTTTTCGACCAGAAAACGCAGAATCGCTTTACGACGAAAATTTGAGAGAAAACGTGGAATCGCGATTTGGCGGAAAAATGCGGAATCACGATTTTGATGGGAAAACGCGGAATCACATTTTTTTGCGGGAAAATACGGAATTGCGTTTTTGGCGGGAAAACGCAGAATTGCGTTTTTGGCGGGAAAACACAGAATTGCGTTTTTGGCGGGAAAACACAATTTCGCGTTTTTGGCGGGAAAACTCAATTCCGCATTTTTGGGAAAACGCAATTCCGCGTTTTTGGCGGGAAAACGCAATTCCTCGTTTTTGGCGGGAAAACGCAATTCCGCGTTTTTGGCGGGAAAACGCAATTCCGCGTTTTTGGCGGGAAAACTCGATTCCGCGTTTTTGGCGGGAAAACTCGATTCCGCGTTTTTGGCGGGAAAAATCAATTCCACGTTTTTGGCGGGAAAACTCAATTCCTCGTTTTTGGCGGGAAAACGCAATTCCGCGTTTTTGGCGGGAAAACGCAATTCCGCGTTTTTGGCGGGAAAAATCAATTCCGCGTTTTTGGCGGGAAAAATTAATTATTTAATGTTAAAATATAATTAATTAAACAAAATAAAAAATCAGATTTTAGTTGTTAATGACTTAATGCCTATATTAAAATAAAATAAAAATTCATATCTAATTTAAATGGGTCTAATTGGGTTTAAATGGGTAAGTGTAAAACTAAATGGGTCTAAATGGGTAACCCTATTAAACCTTTAAAGTAAATGGGTCTTAAAGGGGTTGGGGTTTAAATGGGTTAGGGTCTAAATGGGTTGGGTCTAAATGGGGTGGGTTTACCCATATTAACATCCCTAGTTATACTTCTATCCACCTTTTGAGTTAGATTTAATATTTGACTTTTTTTTTTTGCAGAATATTGGCTGGAAATATGCTAGAGGGAGATGTTCCCGATGACTTACTAAGGGATGGAATCACTGTGTATGTATATTTCTGGAGTTTGCAAACTGCTTTCTCATAAGAATGTGAATCTAAGTTTTGTGTCGCATTGCATCTCCATTTTGATGCCAACTCGCTTGTTGCTACACAGATCTTTCATATAACCTAAAGTGGCAGAGTCCTGAAAGTCCTTCTTGTCGGCCACACATGTTTATAGGATTTTTTGGTAGAGATAATTGGCATTTTAACTAAAATTCTTGTTTATAGGAATCTGAATCTAAACTCCAGAGCACTTCGACAAAAAAATTTTAAGATCCTTTCTTTTGATCATCTTTAGCATCTAGATTCTGTGTTTGTATTTTAAATATTCCCTTGATATGCAATTCCCAATTGATGTTTTTTTTGTAGGAGCAAATTTCTGCTGTGCATCCAAGATTTCAAATGTCTCGATGTAAGTACACTTACTTACACGACTAGTGTTGATAGATAGTTTCACAGTACTATCTCATCTGGATTCCCTTACTAAATTTCATTTATATTGTAGACTGTCGATATTGTTATTTCCTTGTCTTGTTATCATTATATAACACAAAATGTTGATGTAGAAAACTCCCTCACTTTTTGATCAAAAAAAGCTCTCTCACTTATTCTCTCTCATTTATGCTATTTAGTTCATCTGGCAGATTCGAGCTGCCTCCATATAAACTGTGGTGCAAGCGATATAACTTTGAAGGAAAAGAAAAGCAAAATATTATATGAAGGAGATGGAGAGGCTGAAGTGAAGCTCAGTGTGCCATTATTCAGAGGACAATGCACCGCCTATAGACAAAAGAAGAAGTCAACATATTCCCAGAGAAAGGAGTAACATAGAGGTCAACATATTCCCAGAGAAAGGAGGTAACATAGAGATGTCTGAGATGGAGACAAAGTTGAGTCTTTACTCTTATTTTAGGTCTTGGTTCTTTTATCTTGGTGTCTCTCATTTTTGATATATTTTTATCTTTACTATGTATTTGATACTTGGTTAATAATAAAATATATTTTATTCTTAATTTTCAATATATTTATTTTTCATCTTTTGTATAATAATCAATTCAGCAGAAAAGGCTACAAGTAAATATAAAATAGTCCTAATGTTTCGATATTATAACAAATGACAACAATTGAAAAAGTTACTATAAAATATAAAATAGCCTTATATGTTTGTTATTATAGTCATATAGGCCTATGACAATATTTTCTTTATGCTATAGTAAGGTAAATAACATTATCCAAGTATTGCTATTGTATCTCGATCTATAGTAGCATACAAAAAATGCTATTGTAGGAGGAGTACCTATGATGACTGCCGATAACATAGCATCTACGAATTCGCTATGAAACACCTATTATAGCATTATTTCTGCGCTAAGAATGTACATATTTCTTGTAGTGACATTAATATAAAACCCTTCATCATACTTTGTTTGTTCCTTTCTTATGCAGTTCCAGTTGTTCGAGCATCAATAGTATCACCTAATCCATTCGCACACCCACCCGCTGCTACCTTTTTTTTTCAAATATCAATTTGAGATCAAATTCTTCAAAAATTTTATCACATAATTTTTTATACTCGATTATGCCTAAAATACAAAAAGAAAAATTAACATGATGGCAAACCTGTGAATATATAGTTTTGTAAAATAAATTTTAACTTTATGTATTCATTCTGCACCACATTTGGAGCCAAAAACCGTTTTTTGGTTGAATATCATCCAAACCCAGAACTGAAGAGAAGAAACTCTGTACCACTTATATATTTTGCTTTCAAAATCTTCATTAGGTATGTGTTGATAAGCTGTGGTGGTGTCATGTATTTTATTGAGAGTATATAGTATTCGATTTGTCCACTGTGAACTTGCAGAATATGCCACTATTGTCACGCAAATTCACGGCAACACATGTTGGGAATGTCCTGAAATCAATTGTATTTATTTTTGTTTGAGTCGTAACGTCGAGATTTAATATTCATAAAGGTGATTATAATTTTTTGCTATAAACCGCTTATAATATATTGACTGGAAATCTATTACTAATATTATATGATCCTATAGGGTCACACACCTAAACACATTTGATTAATTATTATATTAACTCTATTATTAATGTAATAATATATATATGTGCTATATATGATATATGCATTTATATATGTACATAAAAGAAAGAAACAAGAATGAAGATTCTTGTTGTAAATATGATTGGGCTTATAGCCCATTACGTACATGACCAAACTTAATTTGATTAGGTATATGCTATGTTGCATCGAAACTCCGTCTGATGATCGTTTCCCATTTTAGAAACGTTTCGGAAACGAAACGCAGTGGAAACACCTGAAAATGGGACGAAAACGCGATTATTAAATATTTATACTTGGAAACGCGATGGAAATGGCGTAACCATTTTTGGAAATATTAATTCTTTGTTTTAGAAACTCTATTTCCTATTTAAAATATAATTGTAAATAATTTAAAAATATAGGGTTTGGTTGATAATTTGTAAACTAATTTTAAAAAAGACATAACTACTATAAAAAATATGAAGCGCTTTGTCTAAACCATTATCATTCTCTAACAAAGCTAATCAGAGAAGAAAACGACTTTACCAAGTATTTTTCTCCTATTAAGATCAACTATTTTGAATGAAAAACGTAAGGACTTTTGGAAAAGACACACATACCACAACCACAAAACCTATAAGCCCTAATACCACAAAACCTATAAGCCCTAACATAGCAAACAAATTATTCGTTGAAATTTTGAGATCCGATCTCAACAATACTAACATCTCATTCAATCCAGTTTGTGTGCTTGTGGATACCGATACATGCACGACATTTGTAGAGCGAAGAAATCTCGAATCACCTTATTTTTATTCTGCTGCAAAATATCAAGGTATATTTGAAACTTTAAATCTAAATTTATTTCAATATTTTTATGAATTCCTAACTAATAAATTTATAAGTTAACTTATAAAACTATTTTATAAATTGAGAATTCGTACGGTAGTACCGTAGACTACTTGCATGATATTGATTTGAATCGAAGATATATTTTAATCGTTATGAAATGAAACATGTCTGTTCAAATATTTAATTTGATTGAGTGTTGGAATTGTAAATCGAGTTTATATTCATTTGCTAGGGGTTGGCATGAAATATATTTGATAATATAATTTGATTATATCTTACATGTGTCAGTTAAGTGTTTTATAGTTTATTGCGACTAAACATAACCGAGGACAAGTATATACAACCATGTGTTTTGTCATCCAATTTTTTTTTTGCATTCATATATTTAATTATTTATAGTCTAATCAAATATAAAATATATGTATTAGTTATATTTATATTTTATATTAGATATAAATTTTAAATATAAATTAAAGTTGGACTAAAATTAATTCTTTAACTAATATCAAATATTTTAATGTGTTATCAATTTTATCAAATATCAAACTTATTTTATTCTCTGATGGACTTACTTTTAAGGTGTTTGCAATTACTTAGATGAGGTAGATGGTAATTGTAATGGTTACCATGTGAAACAAGATTGATTTATTTGACTAAAATATCAAAACGGTTTTGGGTTTAGAGGCGTAGGTTGGATAAGACATAAGATGTCATGTAACAACCAAAAGTTATATTTAATATAATAGGTGTGGTTTACCTAAATAACTAGACGTTCGGGCGCTGAGCCAAAGCTCGCTTGAATTCTAGTGAAATATGGACATTGGATCATTATATTTAATTTGAAAAAATGTTGTTTGAATATAATGCGAGTTTTCTTAATTGTTGAGATTTCTCTTATTCCTAAAAATCATTCTGAATTTTGCTATTCATTATCTCCAGCAATGTCAACTCCTGATAGCTCGTTCTCATTGAGATCCGTCCTTGAGAAAGATAAACTCAATGGATCGAATTTCCTCGAATGATATCGAAACTTGAGAATTGTTCTCAAACAAGAGGAAAAAACTATGTCCTTGAAAAGGTTCTTCCTGAAAACCTAAGACCAAATCTCAGCATGCATAGAAAAATGCTTATGACAAGCATGTCAATGATAGGGTCAATGTGTGTTATCTTTTGTTGCCTACCATGAACTCAGACTTGCAGAAGCAATATAAGAACGTGGATTCTCAAATTGACATGATCACTAACCTGAAAGGAATGTTTCAGGAGCAAGCATAGACTGAGAGATACCAGACGGTTAAAGCTCTCATTGAGTGTAAACTACTGAAAGATGGTCTAGTTAGCCCACATGTCTTTAAGATGATGAGTTATATTGATAACCTGGGAAAAAATGGATTGTCCTTTCAGCCAAGAGTTGGGTACTGACCTCATCTTGCTGTCATTTTCATCAAGATTTGATCAATTTTTTTTATGAACTACAACATGAACAACTTGACACATAATTTGACTGAGCTGCGTCGGATGCTCAAAAACTATGAACCCAGTATTAAGAAGGCAACTGTAAATGTCTTTATCGTACAAAAAGGTAAAAAATTTAAGAAACAAGGTAAGAACAAAGGAGATGGCAAGACAAGATTGATTGTGAATCCAAGCGAGTCTAACCATGCTTCTAAGTTTACACTCATAATAATATATGATATAAATTGCTTGCAGTCGTTTAATTCTCGTCTCGGTGTTAATTAGTTTAATGATTTGGTCGAATTGTTCTCACGAGTAATCCCCATTACTCACCCCTCTTTCGTTCCCCTTCCTTTCTTTTCAGGACTAGTATCAGAAGTATATTAATGGTTGACTTGGTGGAGTTGAACAGAAAGAAGCATATTCAGGACTCCTAGGATCATGAAAGGACATGTTGACAAGCCTTCAGACGTAGACGCTTGTCCTAACAATGTCGGTTTAGGTTCACTGGGAGCGGGGTGTTACAATTGGTATCAAAGCCTGGGTTAAGGTTCCTCGGTCATGCTATGAGGGATCATCTTATGCTGTTTTCTAAATACCTTATCTTAGTTTTCAAAAGTTTAGCGCGCTAATAAAACTCTGCCAAAGTGTTTTCAAACCACCAACTATAGTAGTATGTGACTTCTTTTATATGGTTCTAGTCTAGTTAGATCTTCGTTGCAGGCCGAGGTTGTTGTCTTAAACTTTAGTGGTAGCAACTTCCCTTAAGATGTGTATTGAGATGTATGTTGGGATGTATGCCATTAAGGTGCATTTTGAGATGTATTTTTAAGTGTATGCGGACGAGGTGTATGTTTAGATGTACGCTGTGGAGTATAATATTGAGGTGTATGTTGAGATGTATGCCTTCGGGGTACTAGATGCCATTGAGGTGTATGTTGGGACTGGTGTTTGTCCGGTGTGGGTGCCTAGTGGTCTGCAGCACGGCGACAAGTGTGTGGTGGTGATCACCAGAGAGTTCAAGGAGAATTTTGAGTGGAGTTCCCGAGGTGGATCAGAGAAGATTTTATGGTGCTCCCAAGTACAAGTTTCTATCTTCCTCTGTGTCTTTCTCATTTAGTAGTAGTTTATAGTATCATATCTCATTTGTCTTCTCGGTGCTCTCATTCTTTCCATATCCTAAAGTTTCTACAAATTAGACTTTCGTTCTTCAGGCGCTTCTTTCTAGAACCGCGTCCCTTCCTCTCCAAAGCTATGTTCCTAAGTGCTTCACGAAAGTGGAGTAGACTGAATAAAAATCTTGCGCCTCATCTGCCCCGACTCGAGACCGAGAAATTGGAAGTGTACAAAGGTGAAAATGTGGGAGATATCCGGACCGCCTCGATGGTGTCTACGAACCCGTGAACCTTCCTTGGTATTCTTGTTTGTTCTGTATGTATGAGTCATAAAGGATCCTTGGTGTGACTTAGGTCGAGCTTAGTGTTCTGGTATGGAGGTCGAGGAAGACCCGTCAGTGAATCTGAGGAATATAGGAGAAGTTGCACCGTAGGGAATTTTCAGGATTATGTCGGGAACCAATCCGGAGGAAATCTCGAGGCCCCGCATGGCTAGCCGAGTTCTATGTTCCTCAATAGATTTGAAACAATTTATTTTCCTGTTTCGTTTGAGATTTCAGTCTCTTCTTGTTCCGCAGGTATTCGCAAGGTCTTTCTAGCAAGAAGAAAGCCATTGTACTCTTGTGAAACTTCTGCGATATATGGAGATGTCACCGTTCTGTCAAGTGAAAGGGTCTTTCCTCTCTAGCTTCAATCTTTTCTTGTTATGGAGATTACATAAGTGAGTTTTCACTTTGTCCTCCTTCATTCTTGGACTATTGTGGTTCACCTCTTTATTCAACCGTCCATTCTTTGGATGTCGAAATAAGTGGGTAAATCAAGAAATTTATCGCCCTTCTATTATATCGTGGTTTTAGGGTTTTTAACCATGATATAAATCTTTGTGATTGAGTCTTTTAGTGTGTTTTGGACTCCTTTCATGTGTTTTACAGGTTTAGGTACGTTTGAAGCATATTTGGACGTTATGGCGCATTCTGGAGCTATTTGGAGCATTCGTGCGAGAAGAAGAAATCATAGAAGAAAGCAGAGCATAGTGTCGATCGACACAGCCTTGGCGTCGATTGACACATATCATGATCAGATGATTCTCGCGAGTTTAATGAAGACTTTGGATATTTACAGCTTGGCCCAGAAGTTTCTCATAATTACAAAGGCCCCTCCTAAAATCATCTCGATCCTATCAGCAATTAATGCGGGTAAGGAGTCGTACGGGCGATACTGCGCTCAATCTTTGATATAAATAATCATTCGCGTTGTTTGAAGGAAGTCCTTTGCTTTCCTACTCTTAACTTGTTCGAACTTTTTCTCCCTACTTCCTTTGTCGTTAGAGAAAAAGTTTTTGTTTCAGAAACTTTCCCTTTTTTCTCATGGCTTCTAGGGATCCTGCGGGAGCGAGTACGAGTGCGGCGGCGGGGTCGTTTGGACCGCACCCGCCGTCTTCGTTAACCGTGGACCGTATCCAGCAATTGAGGGTGCTCTGCCGGATTCCGACGGAGGTCGAAATCGTCATCCCTTCTTCGGCGGTATCCCCCGAAACGGTCATAGAAGGCTACTGCTGTGCCTCCTATACGTATTTCGAAAAATGTGGGCTTTTCTTTCCCATTCCTCGCCTTGTCTTCTTGGTGCTGGCCCAAATCAAGATGGCTTTCTACCAGATGACGCCGAATTTCGTTCGGTACGTTATCGGACTCGGAGTTAGGGCTGTGGAGGAAGGGGTTGAATTTGGTCCTGAGGAGTTAATGCGGGTTTGCTCGGTGAAGCAAGATTCCCGCTTTCCGGGGTCGTACCGTCTTTCCCCCCGGTTTGGGAGGATCCTGGACGGTCTCCCGCCGAGGGAAGAGTGGAGGGACCAATATTTTTTCTTTAGGACGACTCATCACTCGGTCGGAGAGTTTGATTGCTCAGTCGTTCCCTCGCGGTGGGCTTCCGACGTTGGTGAGGCTTTCTTACTGCTATTTTGGTTATTATTTCTTGTGTCAGTTTGATCTCTGACCTGCTTCGTTCTATATCGCAGAGTTCCCTGAATCGCTTGACCTTAATCCTGTCACGGAGGCCTTAATAGCCCGTTTGAGGAGAGGTTCCGTTAACTGGGACAGTTTCACGGCCGAGCGTGTACAGGCTGCCTTGAGGGTCAATCCAAGAGGGGTCCCACAGGGTCGGTCCCGGGCCTTTCGGGAGCAAGCCTTTCCTCCTGTACCTCGCGGGACTTCTCTGGGTCGAACCGTGCGACCTCCGCTTCGTATATTTGAGCGGGCAAGAGAAGGTGAGTTTCTGTCCGTGACATTCGGCTCGTAATTATTTGGGAAGAGTCTAAAGACTTCTCCCCTTTTTATTCTACAGATCGTCCTTCCTCGGGCGTGGGTTCGGATGCCAGCACCCCATCTCACGAGAAACTATCTCGTAGGTCGAGGAGTCGCCGAAACGGAAAAGACCCCATAGATCTGGCAAAAAGGATGGAGGATGGGAGTCTGAGCAATGCGCTCTTTTTTGCCATGTGTGATTCTCCTCTCCCTTTCACGGTTGTTCCCCCGAGCTCCGGGGACCGTGACGCATCCGCGGAGGCAGTGGGGTCTCCTCCCCTCCGATTATTCGGAGGGCGGACTCGGTTCCGTCTAGGGAGCCGGCTTTGCGCGATCCTTACCCAGGCGATCAGGACGTGGGCAGGGATCCTTCCCCCGTACCGAAGCGCCAAAGGATCGATACGGAGATGAGCTCGAGTAGTTCGAGCGAGAGTGTCGGGATGCCCCGGGGCGCGGCCCGTTCGTCGAGGCGCGTCGGACCTGCAGGGGTTCCGCTTCCAGTTACTGGGGACCCGGCCTTCGGCGATTTGTATGCCAGGATGGCCGAAGCCACTGGAAAGGTATCAACCATAGTTCTTGTTTTTGCCTTTCTTTGGTAAGAAAGATATTTGAAATTTGTGTCTTTATGTAGTTTCTGGAGGCTACGAGCGGACTTGTGGCCCAGTCCGAACGCGAGCTTCGTGAGCAATCGCGGGAGGATGAGCTCGAGGCCGCTAAGAGGTCGGCTCGTATTTTGACCGCGGAGCTGCAGGATTCTTTTGCTCCGGAGGAGTAGCTCGAGAGGAAACTGGCTCGGTATGAGGGGATTGAAGCCCGGCTATTGGTTCTCGAGAATCGCGAGGAGGACCTTTCCCAGAGGCTTCGGGCGGCCGAAGGCCAGGCGTTGGCTGCCGAAGAAACGAGTCGAGTCGCCACAGCGCAAGCTGCCCAAGATCGGATCGACCTGGAGAGAGTTCTTGCGGGGAGAGACTTCGACATAAAGGTCGCGTCCCACGAGGCGAGGAAGAAGATGAGCGGGGAATATTTGGAGATCCTTAAAGGGATCAAGGAGAAGAGCGAGAAGCGGAAGCTCGAGACCAACGCTGAGATTCGCCTCCAAGAAACCCTAGCCAATATCGAACTCATCGCGGAGTTTGCTTCCGGCGAGCTTGACTTGACTCGGGAAGTTCTGAGGTTGGCCGACCAGAAGAGGGCGGCAGTGGAAGAGATGACCGCTGCGGCGGTTTCTGACTTCAGTGTTGGCAAGTTGAACTTGCCGGCCGTGTCGAGTGACTCGGTCATTTTGGCGCACGCTCCGCCACCGGTTGTTCCATGCTTTGATCAATATGGATCGAGCCTCCCGACTGGGATTGCGTCTACCGGTGATCAGGCGGAGGATGGAGACGAGGCTTCTTCGCGCTCGCGACAATGATGTTGCCTCTAGGGGCTCTCTTTTTTTTTTTTTGATATGGAAAAACATTTATTCGCCCAAGCGGGCTTTGTTCGAGGACATTGTGTCCTTCTTTTAATGAATTTCTTTTGGAGTCTTACATGCCTCAGCATAGACTTTACTGTTTTAGTACCTTCACAGTTTGATCTTTTTTTTTTTCGATAGTTCGGGTCTCTTCGAGTTTAATGATTAAGTAAACTTACAAAGGCTCGTTGTGCGCGGAGGTCTTTCCGCGTGGTCGGTTGCTTTGACTTCGACGTTTTCGTTTAACGGGAGAGGGTGGCCCTCCAGTTCTCTCGAGCTGTATCAGGTCGGGAGAATTGATTTTAGGAGGGGCCGTTTCAGGTCGCTCGAAATAGGATAATTTCATATCGTTTGCTTTAGAAGGGATAATTTCATATCACTTTGGTCTTTTGGGAGAGGCCATTTCAGGTCACTTGGGAAGGATAATTTCATATCGCTTTGTCTTGGGAAGGGATAATTTCATATCACTTTGCTATAGAAGAGATAATTTCATATCACTTTGGTCCGTTGGAAGAGATAATTTCATATCATCGTAATGGTTCTAACAGGAAGAGACGTTTGATTAGAAGACTTATTTTGATTTCACAAAAGATAAGCTAGTATGACTTCGTCAGAAGTTGTCGAGCTCGGTGAGAGCTTTGTGTTTGAGGGGGTGGCTGCGC
Source organism: Orychophragmus violaceus (assembly GCA_030180135.1). Lineage (NCBI taxonomy): Eukaryota > Viridiplantae > Streptophyta > Magnoliopsida > Brassicales > Brassicaceae > Orychophragmus > Orychophragmus violaceus. Next base: position 33,757,819 of record CM058232.1, read on the forward strand.
TTGAAGTCGAGCTGCCTACGTACCCTTTTAGGGGATCAAGCCATTTCGTAGTTTGATTATGTTGATGTACTCCTAGTGGAAATACTTTTTGAGGTTGATGATGTTCCAAGGTCGTAGTTCGGGCTTCTGGGTTTCCACCGACTTGAGTCGGTAGACCCCGTCCTTTACGATGTCGGTGACCTGGTAAGGACCTTCCCACTTCGCTCCTAATTTGCCAGCGTGTTCTTCCTTTTTATGGTCGAACACTTTCCGTAAGACGAGCTCTCCTACTTGAAACCTCCGAGTTTTGATTCGGGAATCATAGTAGCGAGCCGCGGCTTGTTGGTAATTCTGGAGTCGAGCTAATGCGAGGTTCCTTCTTTCGTCGACGAGGTCGAGCTCGTCAGTTATCATCTTGTTGTTAAGTTCCTCTTGTCGCGGGCATTCTTCGTTGCGAATGCTTGACACGAGAATTTCGGCTGGTACTACCGCCTCGATTCCGTACGCTAGCGAGAAGGGAGTCTCGCCAGTGGATTTGCGGGGGGTAGTCCGGTAGGCCCATAGTACGGCTGGGAGTTCGTCACTCCAGGTTGTTTTGCACTCGTTGAGCCTTTTCTTGAGGCCGTTCATAATCGCTTTGTTAGCTGCTTCTGCTAGCCCGTTCCCTTGGGGGTAGCGTGGCGTTGAGTAAGTCAGCTTTATGTTCCAAGTTCTGCAGAACTCTTTGAACGTGCTTGATATGAACTGAGATCCGTTATCCGTGACGATCTCGTGGGGTAGTCCATGTCTGCAAACGATGTTTCGCCAGACGAACTCCTTAACGTGAACGTCCTTAATTTTCTGGTATGACTCTGCTTCAATCCACTTGGTGAAGTAGTCTGTCATCACCAGTAGATGTGTGGCTTTCTTTTTGCCAGATGGGACCAGCGGTCCGACGATGTCCATTCCCCACCGCATGAATGGGTACGGTGATGAGATAGAGGAGAGTTTTTCCGACGCTTGGTGGATAATTGGGGCATGCTTTTGGCATTTATCGCACTTGTTGGACAAAGATTCGCATTCGGTGGCCATTGTAGGTCAATAGTAGCCTTGCCTTTTGATTCGCACGGCCAATGCTCGTCCTCCGGAATGGCTTCCGCAGGATTCGTCATGTGTCTGTGTAATCACGTCTAGGGCTTGCTTTTTGTCAAGGCATTTAAGGTAAGGTACGGAGAGGCTCCTTTTAAAGAGCTCTCCTTGTGTGACACAGTACCTCGCACTTTGCATTTTAAGTTTCCGCGCCTCCCATTTGCCATCGGGAACTTCGCCGTTTGTGATGTATCGAATGATCGGAGTTCTCCAATCTTCGGCATTGTTAGGCTCAGGTCCCTGACTAGTGGATGCGGTTTGAATTGGTCCGTCGGGGACGTTCGCGACGTATATGGTGTGGCCCAGTCCGAACGCGAGCTTCGTGAGCAATCGCGGGAGGATGAGCTCGAGGCCGCTAAGAGGTCGGCTCGTATTTTGACCGCGGAGCTGCAGGATTCTTTTGCTCTGGAGGAGGAGCTCGAGAGGAAACTGGCTCGGTATGAGGGGATTGAAGCCCGGCTATTGGTTCTCGAGAATCGCGAGGAGGACCTTTCCCAGAGGCTTCGGGCGGCCGAAGGCCAGGCGTTGGCTGCCGAAGAAACGAGTCGAGTCGCCACAGCGCAAGCTGCCCAAGATCGGATCGACCTGGAGAGAGTTCTTGCGGGGAGAGACTTCGACATAAAGGTCGCGTCCCACGAGGCGAGGAAGAAGATGAGCGGGGAATATTTGGAGATCCTTAAAGGGATCAAGGAGAAGAGCGAGAAGCAGAAGCTCGAGACCAACGCTGAGATTCGCCTCCAAGAAACCCTAGCCAATATCGAACTCATCGCGGAGTTTGCTTCCGGCGAGCTTGACTTGACTCGGGAAGTTCTGAGGTTGGCCGACCAGAAGAGGGCGACAGTGGAAGAGATGACCGCTGCGGCGGTTTCTGACTTCAGTGTTGGCAAGTTGAACTTGCCGGCCGTGTCGAGTGACTCGGTCATTTTGGCGCACGCTCCGCCACCGGTTGTTCCCTGGTTTGATCAATATGGATCGAGCCTCCCGACTGGGATTGCGTCTACCGGTGATCAGGCGGAGGATGGAGACGAGGCTTCTTCGCGCTCGCGACAATGATGTTGCCTCTAGGGGCTCTCTTTTTTTTTTTGATATGGAAAAACATTTATTCGCCCAAGCGGGCTTTGTTCGAGGACATTGTGTCCTTCTTTTAATGAATTTCTTTTGGAGTCTTACATGCCTCAGCATAGACTTTACTGTTTTAGTACCTTCACGGTTTGATCTTTTTTTTTCCGATAGTTCGGGTCTCTTCGAGTTTAATGATTAAGTAAACTTACAAAGGCTCGTTGTGCGCGGAGGTCTTTCCGCGTGGTCGGTTGCTTTGACTTCGACGTTTTCGTTTAACGGGAGAGGGTGGCCCTCCAGTTCTCTCGAGCTGTATCAGGTCGGGAGAATTGATTTTAGGAGGGGCCGTTTCAGGTCGCTCGAAATAGGATAATTTCATATCGTTTGCTTTAGAAGGGATAATTTCATATCACTTTGGTCTTTTGGGAGAGGCCATTTCAGGTCACTTGGGAAGGATAATTTCATATCGCTTTGTCTTGGGAAGGGATAATTTCATATCACTTTGCTATAGAAGAGATAATTTCATATCACTTTGGTCCGTTGGAAGAGATAATTTCATATCATCGTAATGGTTCTAACAGGAAGAGACGTTTGATTAGAAGACTTATTTTGATTTCACAAAAGATAAGCTAGTATGACTTCGTCAGAAGTTGTCGAGCTCGGTGAGAGCTTTGTGTTTGGGGGGTGGCTGCGCTTGAAGTCGAGCTGCCTACGTACCCTTTTAGGGGATCAAGCCATTTCGTAGTTTGATTATGTTGATGTACTCCTAGTGGAAATACTTTTTGAGGTTGATGATGTTCCAAGGTCGTAGTTCGGGCTTCTGGGTTTCCACCGACTTGAGTCGGTAGACCCCGTCCTTTACGATGTCGGTGACCTGGTAAGGACCTTCCCACTTCGCTCCTAATTTGCCAGCGTGTTCTTCCTTTTTATGGTCGAACACTTTCCGTAAGACGAGCTCTCCTACTTGAAACCTCCGAGTTTTGATTCGGGAATCATAGTAGCGAGCCGCGGCTTGTTGGTAATTCTGGAGTCGAGCTAATGCGAGGTTCCTTCTTTCGTCGACGAGGTCGAGCTCGTCAGTTATCATCTTGTTGTTAAGTTCTTCTTGTCGCGGGCATTCTTCTTTGCGAATGCTTGACACGAGAATTTCGGCTGGTACTACCGCCTCGATTCCGTACGCTAGCGAGAAGGGAGTCTCGCCAGTGGATTTGCGGGGGGTAGTCCGGTAGGCCCATAGTACGGCTGGGAGTTCGTCACTCCAGGTTATTTTGCACTCGTTGAGCCTTTTCTTGAGGCCGTTCATAATCGCTTTGTTAGCTGCTTCTGCTAGCCCGTTCCCTTGGGGGTAGCGTGGCGTTGAGTAAGTCAGCTTTATGTTCCAAGTTCTGCAGAACTCTTTGAACGTGCTTGATATGAACTGAGATCCGTTATCCGTGACGATCTCGTGGGGTAGTCCATGTCTGCAAACGATGTTTCGCCAGACGAACTCCTTAACGTGAACGTCCTTAATTTTATGGTATGACTCTGCTTCAATCCACTTGGTGAAGTAGTCTGTCATCACCAGTAGATGTGTGGCTTTCTTTTTGCCAGATGGGACCAGCGGTCCGACGATGTCCATTCCCCACCGCATGAATGGGTACGGTGATGAGATAGAGGAGAGTTTCTCCGACGCTTGGTGGATAATTGGGGCATGCTTTTGGCATTTATCGCACTTGTTGGAGAAAGATTCGCATTCGGTGGCCATTGTAGGCCAATAGTAGCCTTGCCTTTTGATTCGCACGGCCAATGCTCGTCCTCCGGAATGGCTTCCGCAGGATTCGTCATGTGTCTGTGTAATCACGTCTAGGGCTTGCTTTTTGTCAAGGCATTTAAGGTAAGGTCCGGAGAGGCTCCTTTTAAAGAGCTCTCCTTGTGTGACACAGTACCTCGCACTTTGCATTTTAAGTTTCCGCGCCTCCCATTTGCCATCGGGAACTTCACAGTTTGTGATGTATCGAATGATCGGAGTTCTCCAATCTTCGGCATTGTTAGGCTCAGGTCCCTGACTAGTGGATGCGGTTTGAATTGGTCCGTCGGGGACGTTCGCGACGTATATGGTGTTTCTAGGATCAAGATCATCATCAATCTCGATGATGTCGCTATTAGTGTCTTCGGGACATTCTTTGCGTTTGACATCGTTTTTCACAGCGGGCCCGTCCTCTTTCAAGGACAGAGCTTTGAGAGCTATGTCGATGCTTGGTTTTTCTATCCCTTCGACTGGTATGTTTCTTTTGAGGTTTGGATCTGATGTCGATGCTAATGCGGCTAGCGTATCGGCTGCAGTGTTTTCACCTCGTGGGATTCGTGTTAGATCGAAGAATTCGATCTGTTCGGCCAATGTATGGACTACCCGTAGGTATGCTTCCATTCGTTCGTCTTTGGCCTCGTAGTCGCCATGATATTGGCTTGTGACCAGTTGGGAATCGCTGAAGGCATTTACTTCTCGGGCTCCTATTGCTATCGCAAGTCTAAGCCCGGCTATCAGCGCTTCGTATTCTGCCTCGTTATTCGATGCGGCGAAGCCCAATCTAAACGATTGTTCTAATACTTCACCCGTTGGGGAGACTAATTTCACTCCGACTCCGGACCCTTGTCTTGAGGAAGCTCCATCGACGTAGAGTTTCCATCTTTGGGCCGAAGTCGGGTCGAGTTCTATAGTCGGAGGGAGCTCGATTATGAAATCTGCCAGTACTTGTGCTTTTAGGCATGTTCGGGCTTTGTATTCAATGTCGTACTCGCTGAGTTCGATAGCCCATTTGACCAATCGACCTGATTGGCTTGGACTGTGAAGGATGGTTCTCAGTGGCCGAGAGGTCATCACTATTATCGAGTGCGATTGAAAATACGGTCGGAGTTTCCGAGCCGATGTTACTAGCGCTAAGGCGAGCTTTTCCATGGCGGGGTATCTGGTTTCAGCATCGATCAAAGTCTTACTGATGTAATACACCGGCCGTTGTTCGTTCTGTTCTTCGCGAACCAGGACTCCACTTACTGCTGCCGTCGAGACAGCTAAGTAGAGATAAAGGGGTTCTCCTTCTACTGGTTTCGTCAGTATGGGTGGTTCGCTTAAGTAAGTTTTGAGCTGAGTGAATGCCTCTTCACACTTTTCGTCCCAAAGGAACTTTTTGTTTGCTTTGAGCAAGTGATAGAAGGGTAGACATTTATCAGTCGACCTCGAGATGAAGCGATTCAGAGCAGCTATTTTGCCGGTTAGGCGCTGGACTTCTCGCGTTGTTCTGGGAGATTTCATCTCTATGAACATTGCGATCTGTTTGGGGTTCGCTTCGATCCCTCTTTCGGTTACTAAGTAACCGAGGAACTCTCCTGAAGGGACCCCGAAGGTACATTTAGCTGGGTTGAGTTTCATCCCATACTTATTGAGAATGGTAAAGCACAATTTTAGTTGGGGAATGTGATCCTCGTACCTAGAAGATTTTACTAGCATATCATCGATGTAGACCTCCATGGTTTTGCCTAGGAGTCCTGAGAACATCTTGTTGACGAGGCGCTGGTAAGTTGCTCCTGCGTTTTTTAGTCCGAAGGGCATGACTTTGTAGCAGTACGTGCCTCGATCAGTTATGAACGAGGTCTTTTCTTGGTCTTCGGGGTTCATCAATATTTGATTGTACCCTGAGAACGCATCCATAAAGGATAGCAGCTGATGTCCAGCGGTGGCCTCGACCAGTCGGTCGATGTGCGGGAGTGGGAAGCTGTCCTTTGGACATGCTTTGTTGAGATCCGTGAAGTCTACGCAGACCCTCCACTTTCCGTTCTTTTTCTTAACCACCACAGGATTTGCGAGCCAGTCGGGGTACTTGACCTCTCTTATCGATCCGATTTTTAATAACCGATCGACCTCGTCATTGACGGCTTTGGCCCGTTCAGGGCCTAGTTTTCGACGTTTCTGTCTTATCGGTTTGTAGGTCGGGTCGACATTCAGCTCGTGGCTGGTTACGTCGATGTTTATCCCTTTCATGTCTGCTGAAGACCAGGCGAAGGAGTCGACGTTCTTTTTGAGAAAAGAGACCAGTTCGTTCTTGACTGGCTCTGATATGTCGATTCCTATGCCAACGAGTCTTTCGGGATGAGCCTCGTCTATGCAGACCTGAGTCGTGAGGTCCTTTGGGGGTCCTATTTGACTGGGGTCGTTTGACCTTTTGGTCTGCATGGTGGCGAGCTCGTCCTCTTTCTGTAATTGCTACGCAGGGGATTTCTCGATCTGTTTGAATCCGTTCATGTAGCAATGGCGGGAAATCTTTTGACTTCCGTGAATGGTTTTGATCCCTTTGGGTGTCGGGAACTTTACGCATTGGTGGTAGGTCGATGGTACCGCTTTCATGTCGTATATCCATGGTCGACCTAGGATTGCGTTATAGGGAGCTGGCCGATCTACTATGACGAACTCTGTCATTCTCCGAACTCCTCCAGCGATTACTGGGGCGAAGACAGAGCCCATCGAGTATGTCGTTTCGCCAGCGAAACCTACTAGTGGCGTCTTTTCTTCTACAACCTCGGAGTCGTTGAAGTCCATCTTTTTGAACGCGTCGTAAAAGAGGACATCTACCGAACTTCTTGTGTCAATCATTATCCTTGAGAGTTCGACACCTCCCACTACTAGACAAACGAGGAGAGCGTCGTCGTGTGGTTTGTCGAGATTACTTGTTTCGCTCTCGTGGAAAATGATCTCGTGGTCTGGACCCAACATTGGGGTCTTTCCCCCTCTGTCGGTCTCGACTCTTCTTTGAAGAGCTTTGATCGAATTGACCGAGTCGCGGCAAAGCTTGGAGCTACCGAAGATGAAGTCGATTCGTTTAGGGGTATAGCCCGTACACCCCCCCCCCCCCCCCCGCAGAGACGAGGGAGATTGATTCTTGAGCGTAAACTTTTGGCAGGAGCCGGAGGCGGGGATAGTGCCGAACCTCCCGGTGTACCGCTCAGGTTAAGCTCGCCGAGGATGAACTCGACTCGCTTCCGCGACCCTTGAGGGAGTGTTTCGGGAGATTCCGACTCCTTTGACCGTTCCCGTTTGTTTTTAGAGTGCTTTTTAGAGTTCGACTCCTTGGTCTGATTGTTTTCCTTTTTGTCGGACAGAGTTTCCTCCTCGACCTCGGAGTCTTTTTTGCTTTCGGACTCTTGTTTTTGAGCCTCTGCTTTAGCTCGAGTATAACAATCCTCGGTCGAGTGCCCTCTCTTGTTGTGGAAATCGCAGAATTTTTCCTTGTCGAACTCGAATTTCTTCGAGCTCTTTGGGCTCTCGACCGCGTTGACGTTCCCTGACTTACGGGAATCCTTTTTCGAGTTTGAATTCTGTGGACCCGATGGGTTCCTTTCTTTCCGGTGTTTTTCCCTGAGGGCCGTGGTTTCATCCTCGAGGCGAGCAAAGGCCGATGCGCGATGGAGGGCGTCATCGAGCGTTTGAGGTTCGCGGACTGTTATTTCCTCGCGGAATCTGGTTGAGAACCATAGTCCTCGTCTTAACGCTTCTATAGCTACCTCATCTCGTGGGTTCGCGATTTTGGATTTTATTTCCTTGAATCGGTCGATGTACGAGCGAAGTGTTTCGTCGGGTTTTTGAGAGACGCCAAATAAGGCTGCCTCGGTAGTCTTTTCCTCGATGAAAACGGAGTATTGTTTGAGGAAAGCCGTCATGAACTGGGTGAAGTTGTCAATGGACCTTTCTTCCAGTCCGGCAAACCATTCTAGGGCAGAACCTGATAGGTTTTCCGCGAAGAGCCTGCAGAAGGGTGGCTCCCTCTCCTCATCGGTAAGGTACACCCTTGCCATCGCTAGTCGGAATGCCCTGATGTGGGCTTTCGGGTCCGATTTCCCAGAGAATTCTGGAAACTTAGTTTTCTTGATCTCTCGGATTCTTGCAAACGCAATTCGATCTGTGAACGGCGTTTGTTGTGTTTCTTCGATCACTCGATCGATGTCAGGAGCCGCGCTCGTCGCCATGTGAACTTTCGAGCTCAGACTGTTAAACTGGGCTTTAGCCTGTTCAATGTATTGTCTAAGCATATCGTGTTCATCGCCCTCTGCGGGTGCGAACTGGACTTGTGCCTGTCCTGACGTTTGTTCCGGAAAAATGGGGTCGAGGAGATCGATCGTTGGGATCGACCTCGTCTGATCGACCTGTGGCGTTCAGAACTGAACTGAGTTTGATCCATTAAGGAGTCCCGAGCTCGAGGCGAAGGCAGAACCTCCTAGTTGCCTCGGTCGGGTGTTAGTGTTACTCGGGAAAGGTGGTGGCCCGGGTAATGGTCGGTTTCTTGATCCGGTTGGATCTGTGACCATTGAACTCGAACCAAATGGGGTCGGTACCGCGATAGGGGTCATTGTAGGGCGGAAGCCGCTATTTGACGTATTACCGAAATGTCCCGACGTTCCCGGAGGAGTTACTACTTGGGAGAAGTCCAAGCGAGTACACGGTGGAGGACTTATGGGAGTTCGCGTTTGTCTGCCCCCTTGGCTTTGACTGGCGAGCTCTTCAAGACGGGCGTTCAGGCGCCGCTCTTGTTCTTCGAGCTGCGCTGCCAGGAAACGGTTTGCGACCTCTTGGGCCCTTGCGCTTGCCTCGTTGTTCCTCGTTTGATCTACCAACAGGCTTAACATCGAACGGATCTCGGCAAGATCGCTTGGTCCTTGTCTCTGTGGAGCGGAAGGTAGTGGTGAATTGGGTCTGGTTACTCCAGATCCTCCTCCCGGGGTGGGTATTGAGTCGTTTCTCATCCACACCCAGTTTCTGCTCGGATCATTAGTTCCTGACAAAACGTTTGTCGGAGTCTGGCTTGTCGCGATTGTTTGAGCGACGGAGCCGGCTGGTGCCGAGGTCGTGGAGACTGAGGCGGAGCTCGTCAACACGCCGTCGGTCTGACCCATGTTCCTTACCCCGGTAGTGTTCTGAGGAACGTTGTCGACCGTTTGAGGGCGGTCAACCGGTGGTTTGGCGCTGGGAGAGCCAGTTTGGTCGGGATTCATCTCGATCTATCGGATCTAGGATCTGATTCTTAAGATAGGAATGTTGGAATTGTGTCCAGTAATCTCGGTACTGTCTCTAGAAAGTAAGAGTATGTCAATGATCAGACATAAGTCATATAATACTGGGGGTCATGATGGCTTGCTAGAGTCCGCTCATGATCTATAAGTCTTGGACTTATTGCCTTTATTATATGATCCCATATGGGTCACACGCCTAAGCTAACAGGAAATAGTGTAGGAATGGTGTAGCAGAAGTACGGTAAAAGTGCTAGGCATTTACTGTACTTAGAGAGAATAATTGGGTTTGGCCACTGTGTGTCGATCGATACACAAGGAGTATCGATCGACACAGTGCGCGAACGCCTCGGAGTTAATTGGCCTTTGGGCCAAATGGCCCAAAACGAACTGAACGAGTTATATAAACTTAAGACGAGTTCAGGTCGAAAATAAGCCCTAGCCGCAAGCCTCCTCTCTCTCTCTGCGCCGATTCCTTACTGGTCTAGCAGCCTCTTCCTGCTCGGTGTGCGTGTGTGAACCTCTGGAGGAGTTACCTCTCGGTGGCTCTCTGATCTCAAACATACCATCTCTTTCCGCTGCAATAAACAGGTATAAGGTGAGATCATCAATTGTTTCTATTCGAGAAGAACCTAGATCCGCATGTTTAGGTTGATATGAATCTGAGAATTGAATCAGGATCGACTAAACAATCCTACAGTGGTATCAGAGCTATTGGTTCTGGTTTTTCTTGTTTAGATTCAAGTTTAGGATTGTTTTTCTTGTTTAAAAGTGTTTTGAATCAACTACTGATAAGAGAAAACATTTAAGTAACAAGAATTGAATTCTAAACACATGAAAAATCGCATGATCAAACTATATTGATTTGGTATGCGATCTGATCCGAGAGAATGAGAATCGGCTGCGATTGCATGTATCGATCGATACGATCGCATGGATCGGTCGATACAATTCGAAGATCGCATGGATCGATCGATACGATCGCATGGATCGGTCGATACAGTCTATCGGCTAACCCTGTTAACGCGTGAAAGCATCGATCGATGCAGGATCGATGCAGGTTCGATATTTGTGCATCGACCGATGCGGTTGGTGCACATCGATCGACACGGTTAGGGTTTTGGCTCGTTTCAGTGCATGCGTGAGAGCATCGATCGATACAGGATCGATGCACGATCGATGCAGGATCGATGCTGAGAGCATCGACCGATGTGGTTGATGGATCGATCGACACGGTTGGTTCATCGATCGACATGGTTGGTTTAAGGCTCGGTTTAATTTTGATTAAAATTAATTCGTCCTGGTTTAATAAACAGATTTAATAATTTTATTAAGTCTGGTTAAACCGGGACAAGAAATCCAATGTCGAAAGAATTATTGGATTTAGTGCCTAAACCAGGATTTTCTAATTTGATTTGGTTGGACCAAATAAATTGAGAAAATCCGGTTTAGTAAATAACCGGTTGACAATTGTGGTCATCGTAGTAATTAAAATTTGGTTAGACCAATTTTAATGAACCAGACCGGTTATGTCATTTAATTGGACAATTGGGTCATGTCTTGGACATGGACCAATTCTTGGGCCTCGGGCCAAGAAGTTAAAACAATTGGGCCAATTATTTGAGTCTTTCTTCAGATTAATTTAAAATTTATTTTATAAAATTATAAAGTCGATTTTAAATTAAAGTTTCCGAAATTTTGAAATTAGAAAGTTTCTTAAATTAGAAGTTTCTGGATTTGCGGGTTTTGGATTTTAAAGAAATTTCTAAAGTTAGAAAGTTTCCGTTTTTAGAAAGTTTCCAATTTTAGAAAGTTTCCAAAATAGTAGGTTTCCAAAAATGGAAAGTTTCCCGAAATAGTAATCTTCTATTTTGGGAATGATTTTTTAAATAAACCTACGAACCTCAAATAATATCAAGCGTTGGATGTCTTGTCCATTCTATGTCAGCTGTCGAAGCCCATTCAATTGTATTCATGGCCTTACAGTGTGATGGTGTCTGCTTTTGCGTGGATAAGACGGTTTGTGATTCATAAATGTCATTGGGAGTCCCAGACATTAATGATTACATGACTGTATAGTCTGGTTTTCTTGACTAGGCCATCGGGAGTCCCGGGCCTTGAGACATCAGAGTGGATTGGGCCTCGGGCCCAGATTCACAACCAAGAGTTATATCACGGGTATAATTAGCCGATATAGGGCTTACCGATATAAGCTAAGGTTTGGTGACGGCCAGTGGCCCACTTTAATCTTAGTTATATGTGGATCTTGGAATCATTATATTCTATTGAGGGTAACTTATGTTATTGAATATAATGCGTGATTAATCATATTAAATTTAATACGAGATTAATCATATTGAACATATTAATTAAAATCCTTTTATCTTAATTTTCAGTTATGACTAGCACAAACAATCAAAACACTTTCTCGATCCGGTCTGTCCTTAAGATGGACAAGCTGAACGGATCAAATTTCTTGACTTGGTCGCGGAACCTGAGGCTAGTCCTCAGACAGGAGAGAAAGGACTATGTCCTTGAGAGAGCTCTCCCCGTGAGGATCGGGTCCAATGCTTCTCATGCAGTATATGATGCTTGGAATAAGCATTATAATGATGCGGTAGATGTGCGTGGTCTGATATTGGCTACCATGGACTCAGACTTGCGGAAGCAATATGAGAACATGGAGTCGCCAATAGAGATGATCGGCAGCCTGAAATTGAAATTTCAGGAGCAGATAAGGGTGGAGAGATACCAGTTGGTTAAGTCTCTCACTAACTGCAAGCTACCAAATGATCATCCAGTGAGTCCTCATGTCAGTAAAATGATGGGTTACATTGATAACCTGAGGAAACTGGATTATCCAGTTAGCCAAGAGTTGGCAACTGAGATCATTCTGCAGTCACTGCCGTCAAGCTATGATAAGTTCAGAAGGAACTATATCAAGAAAGGCTTAACGAAGACGCTGACTGAACTGCATGATATGCTCAAGACAGTTGAGCCAAACGTGAAGAGTACCCTGTACAATCTCATAAATGAGAAGGGTAGGTTTACTAAACCTAATGCTGACAAGGGTGAAGACAAAGTTGTCCAGATTTTGAATCATGGAAAGCGTGTGTCTTCTGAGCCCGAGTCAGATACCTCTTGCGTTGGTAAGTGCTGCTACTGTAAGGAGCCATGGCATTGGAAGAGAGATTGCATTAAATTCATGGAAGATGATGAGGAGTTGAAGTCGATGTATGAGACTACTTCCTCAGGTATTCATGTTATTACTTCAAGTTCTACCTTAAAGGTATTGGATACTGGTTGTGGCACTGATATTTGTGATAATATGCAGAGCCTAAGCAACAGTAGAACGTCCTTAAAGGTATTGGATACTGGTTGTAGCACTGATATTTGTGATAATATGCAGAGCCTAAGCAACAGTAGAACGTTGAAGGAAGGGCAAGTGAAACTACATGTCTGGAAGGAGCTTGGGATGCTGCCTCAGCCGTAGGGTTTTCACTTATAGATCCCTTTTAGGCTTGGTTTTGTATTAAGTAATTGCTACAATGTACCTGCTTTAAGCAGAATTGTCTTTCATTTTCTTGTAAGAATTTGAATGTTTTTCATTTTGATAAAAGACAAGTTTTGTTCTTTTGATCTTAATGAAATATTAATTGTAGCACCCTATTCATGGAATGGGTTTTATATCTTAAACCAAAGAGTGCCTAAATGTAACATAAATACCGAATTGGTTTAAATCTAATGAATTAAACCTGATTTTTCTTGGCATAAAAGTCTTGGTCACATAGAGTAAGTCGGATTCAGAAATCCCATAGTCATGGACTGTTGGGCTCATTAGATAAAAATATCTTATGAGACTTGAATTCTGTTTACTAGACCAAAAGGTAAAGGGCCTATCTTAGCCGAGCTAGAGAAAAGCCCAAAGGCTTATTGGACCTGGAACATACTCATGTATGTGGCCCAATGAGCAGTAATGCCAGAGAAAATCTCCTGTACTTCATTGTCTCTACTGATTACTTCAGTGAGTGTGACTGTGTTCATTTGATGAGACACAAGTCGGAATTCTTTGACATGGTCGAAAGAGTTCCAGAATGAAGTATAGGATCTGAATGACAAAAGTATTAAGACTCTGGATTAAATCACGAGTGAGAATACTTAAGTCATTGATTGTGTGATCATCTGAATGAGTGTGAAATCGTTTCACAGCTCATTTCTCCTGAAAACCTGAAGGTGTTTCTGTGAGAAAGAATCAGATCTTATTAGAAATGATTAAAGATGAATCACACGAATCTTCCATGATATTTTAAGAATAACGCTCTAGAAATATCTAAGTTTGCGCTAAAATAGTTCCACCAATATCAGTTGAAAGACACCACGTAAATGTGGATTGGAATCGATCCAAATTTGTCTTTACTGAGTATTTGTAGTTATGCTACTTCGCTGGTTGTCCTAGAGAAACTAAGGCTTGTTACTTTTACGTCCAATCTGTTTTCTAAGAAGGGAAGTTATTTTCCAAGAAGAACAGTGGGAGTAAAAGTATAACTCGAAGAAATTCGAGACATACAGGAGGTTGCTCAACCTGTTGAGGGAGAGCAACGGATGGATTTACATATTTCTGTAGAATCTACACCTGTGAAGCCTTGTCCGAAGGAAACCAAGGCTTGTTACTTTTACGTCCATTATGTTTTCTAAGAAGGAAAGTTATTTTTCCAAGAAGAACAGTGGGAGTAAAAGTATAACTCGAAGAAATTCGAGAAATACAGGAGGCTGCTTTACCTATTGAGGGAGAGCAGCGGAAGGATTTACAGATTTCTGTAGAATCTACACCTGTGGAGCCTGAAGTTCGCAGATATGAATGAATCAGTTACTAATCCGAGAGTGATTTCTCGTCATTAGTTGAACCTGATAATCATTGAAAGTTCGCATGGTCTGATGATCATTGAAAGCGACGAATCTGCGAAATTCAAAGAAGCGAAAGTGAGCCCGGACTCCGAAAAATTACATTTTATGTAAGTTAGCTTCATTGATCCATTCATGGATGGAAGCAAACATATCGGAGTTGGAATCTTCGTTCTGTTGAAGTAGTCAAGGTTTTGACTTGAACAGGAACGAAGCGGAACTGTGTGTTTACTAATAGATTAGTGGGAGCGATATTGCATTTCTCATATTGTATGTCGATGACATACTGATTCTCGGATATAACGTCCCAACGCTGTAGTCGGTAAAGGACTAGCTTGGGAGTTGGTTTAATGATTGACATGGGTAAAGCCACGTAGTTCTTGGATTTTGGATCTAAAGATAGAGATCCAAAAGAGCTGTTAGGACAAAGTCAGATTCTTAAATTGACAAAGTCCTACACGTTTTGAGCAATCCAAGAAGGGTTTTATGCCAATGTCACATGGCATTAAGTTAAGCAAGATACAGCATCCTACGATAACTGCTGAGCTTAAATGCATGGATAGGATTCCATATGCTTCGGTAATTGGATCTATCATGTATGCCATGAAACGTACTTGTTTGATGTTGCTTTAATGTTAAGCAAGACAAGTAAAGACCAGTCAAATCCAGCAAAGAATCACTGGATTGCCGTAAAGAATGTCCTAAAGTATTTGAGGAATACTAAGGATAAATTCTTGAGTTACGGAGAAAGTGAGGTGCTACAAGTCGGTAGAGTCTGAAAGGCAAGTTTCCAATAGACAAAGATGATTTCCGATCACAGTCCGGTTATATCTTGTGTCTATCTGGCGGTGCAAGGCACTGTTGCTGACCCCATGACTTAAGCTGAACATTTCGCAGCTTGGGAAGTCGCGAAAGAGGTTGTTTGGAAAGAAGAGTTCGTCACTGAACTTGATGTGATTCCCAGCATAGATGAGACTAGCTGCACATCAGAGGTCCAAACACCTTGAGGATAGGTATAACCTATTCCGTAAGATAAATGACAGAGATGTTAAGTAGATCAGCAAGTTTCAACGAATGAGAACGTTGCTAATCTATTAACGAAGCCACTCCTTAGGCCTAAGCACGAGTCGCGGACTGTTGCTGTAGGATAAGTGAAATTAAGATGTAGTCTTAATTTCAGTGGGAGTTATTAAAGGGCTTTATTTAGTTATTGGATATGTTCTTGAAACAACATTTAAGATGTTTAATGAAATTATTATTTCAAGATTATTTTAACTGTGATGAAATAATCGTTCCAAAGTGATATAAACCATTTTATAGGTCATCGAAGTAAATGACTTGATCTTGAGTCATCGAAGTCATTTAGCTTGATCATGAGACCCTATATTTGATAAATGTTTTATATCATCCTGTCCCTAGTCGAAGGTTGTTGAAATTGGAACACCAACAACCGTGTGAGACTGGATTGGTACGTGACTTATGACAAAGTCTCAGTGTGTCATAGATGCGCGGCATCAAAGTCAGTACATAGGTGTATGTTGGGGAACATACGACCGGACAAGACCCGCTTATAAGAACTCTTCAGGATATTTATATCTGTGTCATAAGAGATTCTTACTACGACTATAGAGTATAGTCCTTAGACCTGAGTTCGCATGCATGTGACTGCACATGGACTGATGTACTTTGATCATTGTCTAACGCTATCGTTCTGCGATAGTTATAAGGACCTTGTTTGGGTACATTGTGAAATGAGTAGTTTACAGTGATGGAACAAGACGGGATTTGTCCCTCCAATATAAATGGAGTGAATATCTCTAGGCCAATCGGAGATTTGAATACTGGAAAATGCATGGCCATGCTCAAACGGACTGTCCCGAGTCATTTGGATTGTCAGTATCGAATCAGAGTCCGATGAACAAGATTAGGCTTTATAAGGATGACACCAATCTTGCCTTATGACTAATCGAGATATTGTGACAAAAGGATTATGAATACAGAGATTCCAGTACAAGTGGGAGATTGTTGGAATTGTGTCCAGTAATCTCGGTACTGTCTCTAGAAAGTAAGAGTATGTCAATGATCAGACATAAGTCATATAATACTGGGGGTCATGATGGCTTGCTAGAGTCCGCTCATGATCTATAAGTCTTGGACTTATTGCCTTTATTATATGATCCCATATGGGTCACACACCTAAGCTAACAGGAAATAGTGTAGGAATGGTGTAGCAGAAGTACGGTAAAAGTGCTAGGCATTTACTGTACTTAGAGAGAATAATTGGGTTTGGCCACTGTGTGTCGATCGATACACAAGGAGTATCGATCGACACAGTGCGCGAACGCCTCGGAGTTAATTGGCCTTTGGGCCAAATGGCCCAAAACGAACTGAACGAGTTATATAAACTTAAGACGAGTTCAGGTCGAAAATAAGCCCTAGCCGCAAGCCTCCTCTCTCTCTCTGCGCCGATTCCTTACTGGTCTAGCAGCCTCTTCCTGCTCGGTGTGCGTGTGTGAACCTCTGGAGGAGTTACCTCTCGGTGGCTCTCTGATCTCAAACATACCATCTCTTTCCGCTGCAATAAACAGGTATAAGGTGAGATCATCAATTGTTTCTATTCGAGAAGAACCTAGATCCGCATGTTTAGGTTGATATGAATCTGAGAATTGAATCAGGATCGACTAAACAATCCTACAAGGAAAGGCTATAGAATGTCCCCACAGTCGGCGCCAAATGTGAGATCCGGGATTCACATTAAGAATTTGTATTCGTGGATTTGGACTTTTGGATATAGAAATGGTATAGTTTCCTATGAATCAAAAACTTTATTGAGATTGATCGTCGAGATAGAACAAACACAGTCGAAAAGAGAGTACAAAGTATGGAATCGAGCTATCTAGTCGAAGTGTTCTTAGCCTAGGTTGGAATTTTCTTTAATGAGCCGCCACTTCTTCCTTTAAATAGTCTCGACCCTGATCTCTTTGTCCTGATATTTCGGCCTCGTCGTTGCAACGATCTCCGAGATTCGTGCGGATCAGTTGAACTGACGAAGACCGAGTTGCTCTATCTCCACGTCATCCTCAGCCGAGCTCGAGCTCGATCGTCTCCGGCTTCGGCATCGTCTGGGTTTCTCCAAGGCGCTTGCTTCGCTTGGGCCCAACAAGAGAGTTGGCTCTCTCGTCTATCTTTGATTCTGGAATGGGCTCGTAATTACGGGCCTTTATCTTGTCTGTTAATGGGCCGGATTTCCTAGAGGGAAATCCAGTACCAACATTAATTAGCTAGAAAGAACCTAGATGAGCAATTGATCTATTCACAAAGAAATTTGGCTTAGGGAAATTGTGAACGAAAGAACCTGAGATTAATGCATGTTTAGGATCTCTAGAACTCACAACGAAAGTTGGTTTGCTAGGTTGCTAGACATATACAATATTCGCAACAAAAGTTGGTTTCTTATGCTTATGTGATTCCAGTTCTAGAACCGTACTTAATTTGATCATGATTGACTGATTATCCTTTATTACTGATTTCCTGAGAATTCTTTTGACATGACGCTTCGCTTGATTGATACACCCGTTTGATTTACTTCCTTGCATTATTTACTGCTTATTCTCTGCTTCTTCTTAGCTTAACTCGAACCTCTATAGTCTATCGTAAGATTCTTGAGTCTCTGTGGATTCGACCCCTATATACTACTAGTCACCTCTGTGCACTTGCAGTGTAGCTCTAGGGATTAAAGTTCGAGCATATCAAGTTCTTGGCGTCGTTTTCAGGGAATCTTTTGAGTCTTTGATAGATTTGAGTTTAGAGTTTAGACTAGGTTTTCGTTTTTATTTTCGTTACTAATTTTTTTGTTTCTTTTCCATCTTTGCGTGTTTCGGGTTCTCGATAAGACTCGTGCATCGACCGACACACTTGCGAATCGATCGATGCAACCCCAAACTGAATCGATCATTGCGGACATGTGCATCGATCGACGCTTTGTCTGTGAACAGCTAGTGCATGCCTGATCGCACACTAAGGAGTAACCCGGACAAGGAGCTCGTGAATCTCGTACTTGAGGAGCTTACAAGGTTAGAAAAGACGAACATGAGAGCTCAGAAACTGGTAAAGATGGCACACATGAATGCTGTGATCCTAATTCAAGATGAACATGGTGTTCTGAGAGATAGGGAGAACCATGTCTTCAATGAGCGTGGTCATAGACTTGATGCTCATGGTAACGTGATTGTTCAGGATATTATTCAGCCGACACATAATGAAGAGGCTCAAGATGGACATGGAAATCCACGAGCTGAAGAGCCACCTAGAGCACATGATCCTCCATCTGGGAGGACACTTGCTGATTACAACATGTCTGATATGTTCTATGCTTACAGGTCTGCGATTGTACCTCCTCCCTTTGCATGGAATGACTTTGAGCTGAAGACTTCTTACTATACGCTTGTGGATCAGCACCTCTTTCATGGACACCCACATGAGCATCCTATGAATCACATAGAGAATTTTGAGTCTTTGGTTACAGGATTGAAGCATAATGGAGTGAGCTATGACTTCTTGTACTGCAAGATTTTCCCTCACTCTCTTAGTGGAGAATTTGCGAATTGGCTGAAGCAGATTCCACCTGGGACTCTGACTACTTGGGATGCAATGAAGAGGAAGTTTCTGAGGCACTTTTATGATGATTCTAGATCTGATCAGCTGAGAGAGAATCTTCTACAGTTCAAGCAGGGACCTAGATAGGCCTTGAAGGCAGCTTGAGTGAGGTTTAAAATGTACCAGAGAGATTGCCCTCATCATGGTTTCTCTAAAGTTCATTTGGTGGGCATTTTATTTAGAGGAGTTGATTTGTGGTATCAGATGGCTTTGGATGCTACAAACAATGGGAATTTCAATACCAAATCTCCAGAGCAAGCTAAGGAGCTGATTGAGAACTTGGTGTGTAGTAATAGCACTAAGAATGCTGATATGGAGAGAAAGAAATCATGTGGAAAAGTGGACAGCTCACAAATGACATAGATGAAGAACAAAATTGATTATGTTCATAGTCATCTACTTGGGAAGAAGCAAGTCCATTTTGCTACAGATGCTGATGAGACTGAGGACGTCATTTGCATAGCTGGAGCTGGATATCAGGGTCAGAGATATGGAAATCAGCAGGGACAGACTTCTGGTTACACACCAAAGTCTGCATTTTAGAAACCCTTTCAGCAGAACAACTCGTTCTGTAGAGATTATGATTCTTCTTCATATCAGACTCCTCCTCCACAAAATGAGCAGCCTGATAAGATGATGTGTCTATTGGAACAGCTCTTGGAAGTTCAGCAGAAGAGTACAGTGGACTTCAATGGAAAGATAGATGCTCTGTACCTGGATTTGTATGGGAAGATTGAGTCTCTGAGCACTCATGTGAAAAAGCTAGATGTTCAAGTTCAACCGACTTCTGGAGCAGCGGAAAGGCAAAACGGATCTGGAAGAGCTGAGCAGAAGCAGTAAATCAATGCTATTATTGCAGAGGATGAAGTTGATCTGGTCCATAAGGAAGAAGAAATTATTGCTGCTTGTCTTTATGAATTGTCTATGTCTGCAACATGCATCGATCGACACATCCTTGATGTTGATCGACACACACCCGACACAAAGGATGGACATGGTTTTGAACGACAAGCATCGATCAACACTACTACTAAATCGATCGACATTGATCCCAGACGAGTCCAGAAACGTGCAACAGTCCCTGAGTGAGTCTATAAGCCTTCTTTGCCCTATCCTAAGGCTCCTAAGAGATCCAAACATGAGCTAGATGAAGCTAAATGCATGAAAGTGATGGATAAGAAGCTTGTTAAGATTTCATTAGTTGATGCTCTGAAGAAACACCCTTCTCTGGAGAGATATGCGAAGAAGATGATCTCCACAAATAGAGATTTGAAAGAAGAGGTGTTGTTGTTATCTAAGCAAGTCAATGCAGTGTTACATAACCAGATCCCATAGAAGCTTCCAGATACAAGAGTCTTTGTGCTAGACTGTTCCATCTTCAAGGACAGCTTTAACCGTTCTCTGTGTGATTTAGGATTTGGTGTGAATCTCATGCCATACTTCGTGGCTGTGAGATTGAGACTGATGGATTTCCAGCCTACTAGGATCTCTTTTATCCTAGATGATCGATCAAAGAGGATTCCAGAAGGAGTCTTAGAGGACATTCCTACCAGAGTTGGAAACTACTTGATTCTAACAGGCTTTGTGGTGTTGAAGTATAAGGTTAAACTTGATGATCCTCTGCTGCTTGGTAGATCTTTCTTAGCTACTTGATATATCATGGTTTTTACCGGTTTTATGCCATGATATAAGTATGTTTTAGAGTCTTTTTGTGTCTCTTTAGAGTCTTTTACAGGTTTTATTAGGTACACGCACGTTTGGAGTGGATTTGGAATAATTGGAGCTAATTGGAGCATTTTGGAGTTTTGACCCGAGAGATAGAGCTCACTGTCTAGAACAGAGTGATGTGTCGATCGACGCACATCAGCATCGATCGATGCACAGCGAGTTGGGCCAGTCTCGGCGAGAGCTAATGAAGAATTATGAATTTGCAAGATTGCCCATAAGTTCCAGATATTTACACAGAAGCCCCAAGACATGATTTAGATATTTAATTAGGTTTTAACTTCAGTTTTGGATACACTATCATACTTTAGAGCAGAGAGTTTTTAGAGCAGAGAGTTTTTAGAGCTATTTGAGGCTGATCTGATCCTGTACTACATCTTGTTTTTGGAGAAGATTTCGAACCCCTTTACTTGTTTAATCTCTTTTATGATATCTAATTATTCATTGATCATGTTTTCATTATCTATGTCTGAGTAGATTTATAGTTAGGTTTAGGGACTCTCATTAAGGATTTTATGACTTGCTAGATATAATTAATTCAGTTAAGGATTCATATCAATAGATGTTCTTCAAGCTAAATTGTGTTTAATGCTAGTTCTAACTTGATCACTTAGAATCTAGATCTTAGGTTGCTAGATTGACACGAAAGTGTGGTTTAGAATCTGAACTATTTAGGTTGAGCAATATAATTACTCGCAAAGAAATTTGGTTTAATTAGATTGTGAACATATCGAACTTGATCATTAATGCTGGTTTATTCTGTTAGGAATTACAAAGACATTTGGATTTCTGCAATTAGGCTTAGAGAATTCTCACAACGAAAGTTGGTTAATTCTATATCTGTGTTTTGAGTTCTAGAACTGTGTTTAATTAGATCCTGACTGAATGATTTGTCTGCTTGTCTGATTTCCTGAGAACTCTCTAGACTTAGCGCCCTTAGTTAACTGCTTACAACCAATCCTGCTACTGATTTACTTTCTTGTTCTGCTTTTTAGTTTCTAATTACATTTGCTTCCTCCTAGTTTAATCTTTACTGTTCTAATTCTATCGTTGCCTAGAGTCCTCGTGGATTCGATCCCTAAGTACTACATTGATATACTGTGCACTTGCAGTTAGTATTGGGTTAAAACTTTACACCTATCAAGTTTTTGGCGCCATTGCTGGGGACTCTTTGGAGTCTTCGATATATTCGAACTTAGGGTTTTTACTAGGATTTTTATTTTTTGTTTTTTGTTACTGATTTTTCTATTTCTTTCTCTGTCGCAGGTTTGAAATTCGCATAGCATTGATCGTTGCACCTCTTGTGTCGATCGTTACTAGGCGATTGGAGTTGAATCGATCGTTGCACTATTAGCATCGATCGTTGCTTGACGATTACAGACGGTTTATGCAGACGCGTGATACCAGAATTAATCCGAACACTAATCTCGTTAACCTCCAACTTGAAGAGCTTGCTAGACTAGAGAGGAATAACAGAAGAGTTCAAAGAGCAAGGTTGGTAGTTGAACGTGTGATTATGTTGCCTGATGCTCAAGGTGTCCTGAGGGACCGACAAAACAATCCGTACAATGCTGCTGGAGAACGGATTGATGCTGAAGGGAATGTTATCCCTGATCCTCCTGAGAAACCATGACAGGAGCAGAACCAAGGCCAAGGACAGGCCCAAGGTAGAGAGATGGTTGTCCATGAGAGGACTTTGGCTGACTATAACCGTCCGGATGAGTTTCATGCTAACCGGTCAGTTCTTGTACCTCCTGATTTTGATAGGAATGATTTTGAAATCAAGACCATCTACTATTCTCTTCTGAGGCAGGCAGCCAATGGATCACATAGATGAGTTTGAGGACATAGTCACTGGGATGAAGTATGATGGAGTGAACTATGACTATCTGTTTCTCAAACTCTTCCCCTACTCTCTCGCTGGAGATGCTGCTGCTTAGCTGAAACAGCTTCCACCTGGGAAGTTTGTTACATGGGATGCTCTGAAGAGTGAGTTTCTGAGACACTTCTATGATGATGCTCGCTCTGATCAGTCAAGGCAGGACATTCTCACTTTCTCTCAAGGTCCGACAGAGCCTCTTAAGACTGCCTGGATGAGGTTTAAGAAGTACCAACGAGACTGCCCGCATCATGGATTCACTGAGGTAACACTGTTGGGCATCTTCTTTAGAGGTATAGATCTCCCATATCAGACTGCGTTGGATAATTCCAGCAATGCCAATTTTAACACTAGAACTCCTGCTCAAGCTAAGCAACTAATAGACAACTTAGTAAGCAGTAATAACTGCAAGAGTACTGACAAAAGGAGGAAGGAGTCTGGTGGGAAGATGGAGAATTTTGAGATAGCTGATATTAGATCTAAGCTGGACACAGTTTGTAATCTTCTAGCTGGGAAGAAAGCTGTCCATTTTGCCCAAGATGTTGAGGTGATCAATGCTGAAGAAGATGGGCAGGAAGAGGATGTGAACTACATCGGAGGATTGGTTTCCAAGGTAACAGGTTTGGAGGACAACAAGGTAACATATTTTTCAGTGGTCATAAGAGTGCTTTCACAAGCAATTAAAACTCTTCTGGCTTTGGACAGAATGCTGGTTTTCAGAAACCTTTCCAACAAGATAATCAGAGGACTTATGGATCTTCCTCTTACCAAGAACCTCATGTTGCTAATGCTCATGAGAGCAAGATGGAGAGTATGATGGAGCATCTACTAGAAGGACAGACTAAGATTGATGTGGACTGCAACAGGAATTTAGATGTTGTTTATGAAGATCTCAATGGGAAGTTTAAGTCTCTAAGCACTCATGTGAAGCAATTGAACACTCAGGTGAGCCAAATCTCAAACTCTGTCAAAGGAAATAGTGTAGTAGACACCGAAATTAAGGTCTGGTCAGTGTACATTGATGACGGATCACACCTAGGTGAAAGATTTGAGCTAAATACAGCTGAACTGGTAGAAGAGGCTGAAATTTCTGATTTTGAGGAAAATCTCTCGGGTGGAATCTGTGAAAACTTAACTGCATCGATCGATGCACCCTTAGCGTCGATCGTTGTATGGCGTGGACAGACAGATTCACATGATTCTTATGGCACTAATGCAGAGGCAGATTCAGAGCTTAATCGTTTATTCCCTGGAGTGTCTGAGATAACTCAACAGGAGATATATGCACTATCTAATCGATTGTATCCTAAAGTGTCTGAGGTAATTCAACAAGAGATTGATGAGCTTAAACAGTTAGAAGAGATTGGTGAAGAGTTGGAAGAAATTCCACCATCTGATGATCCACCTTATCATCCTTGTGCGCAAAGGTACTTGTAGAAGATGCTGCCAATGGATGAGACGCTAAAGGATTGGGTTATAGTTGTTCCTAAAAATATCAGTGAGGTGTTGCTAACTAAGATTACTAAGAAGCTACCTGATCCTGGGATTTTTGTGCTGAGTTGTTCCATTTTTGAGGATGGTTTTAAGCGCTCTCTGTGTGATTTAGGAGCTGCTGGAAGTCTCATGCCATATTCTGTGGCAGAGAAGCTGGGTATGATGGATTTTTAACCTACTAGGACCTCTCTTGTTCTAGATGATCAGTCAATAAGGATTCCGGAAGGAGTTCTTGAGGACGTCCCAGTGAGAGTTGGAAACTACTTAGTTTCAACAGACTTCTTGGTGCTTAAGTATGACGGTGAGCAGGATGATGCTTTAATTCTGGGTAGGCCATTCTTAGGCACAGCTGGAGCAGTGATATATGTGAGGTACAGTTTGATTGATCTCCATCTGGGAGATGAGCCGCTACACTTTGAGATGGACATGCTGCGCAAACCACTGATTGATGGGCAGACCTTCAGGATTGAGGATGGATACGAAGAGCAGCCGAGCGACACTCTGGTTTTGGATCCTGGGGAACATTTCATTCCGTCTTTTCTTGGACGAGTTCACACTGATGACGCTTACTCGCCGCCTTGGATGAGGAGACTTGCACAGAGGCAATCACAGTCTCTGTCAGGATTTCCAGCAAACTGATCTTGTTCGTCCGGTCAAGCTAATGACCTTAAACAAGCGCTGAGTGGGAGGCAACCCACTGTTAGGTTTAGTGTTTTTCTTTCTTATTTTTGGTGTTTTTCTTAGGATTTCATGTTTTTATTTGTTTTTGCTAAGTTTTTGATACAGAACACTGTCTGGAGATGTGTGACGATCGTTGCTATATGTGCAATGATCGTTGCAGGGAGATATGACGAAGAGATGGGATCGCCTTGTGACGATCGTTGCTGCCATGTGCAACGGTCGTTGCAAATGGTTTAATTGCAAAATTAAGGTACGCGTGCCAAACTGGAACAAATTTGGTTCAACAGCGTTGATCGTTGCACCTATGCATCGATTGTTGCTCACACGACCCATGTAAGTCCCTTAAACCCCTCTTCTCTTCTTTTCTTCCCCATTTCGCCGTCCGTACAACCGCGAGTGCACAACCCTAAATCTCTCATTTCTTCATCGTTTTCTCTGATTCAAAGCTCGATTCTACTTATTTTCATATCCCCTGTCTATTTCTCTAACCCATTTGCAGTGAATCTAAGGTAAGAGCTCTCATTTTCATCATTTTCGGATTCGGTTTTAGGGTTTAGAAATTAGGGATTTTTAGGCTTGAAATTGATGAACCCGTACTGATTAGACTTGATTAGGGATGTTTGGTGATGGTATTTGACTGTTTGTGAGGTTTTGGAACGAATTTAGAACTGATTTTTGAGGATTAACTGTCGGCTGTGAAATCGCCATGCAACGATCGTTGCATTGCGATTTCACAGGGAGTTTTCTGCCGAGACTTATATGGTTTATTTAATTTCTTGCAGATGCCTCCTCGACCAGATCGCAAACGTAGAGCTACCACAGCCACAGCAGCTACAGCTCATCATCATCCACCAGCTGAGTGGTTCCATCGAGAATTACCATATCCTGAGCCTTATCAAAGAGATCAGGAAGCGATACAGCCGCCCTGGCCTAGAGAAGATGAGCAGTTGATTCCGACAGATAAGGTCTAGGGCATGGAGATTGATGAGCTGCTTAAGACTGACACGTTCACAGAGAGGCCGTTGCTTGACCATTGGGATGAGTTTGACACATTGCTCTACAATGGTTGGTGTGGCATGACGCTTAAGCCGACCAAGTTTGCGGATTATTCGACTTGTAAGAGTCTGGGCATCTATGAGCAGGTTCTTGCACTGTGTAAGGGCATTGGTCTGGGGACAATGCCTATGCAGCCTTACGACTTGTATCCTGATCTGGTGAGACAGCTGCTGGCCACCTGTAGAGTGATATACCCTGACCCAGAGAGCAGGAGAGCTTCAGGAGGTTTCTTTACCTTCATGTGCTTAGGAGCCAGGTATCGGATTCCCCTTCTCGATATGTGTAGGATTTATGGATTCAGCACCGAGCCGACGCGTATTGGTATGACTCTTGATTGGAATGTGGAGGAAGCTCAGTATTTCTGGGAGTGTATTGGCAATGGTCGGTACAACTGGAGGACGACGAAGCTGATACAGGCCAGACATCCTGTTCTCAGATATGTCTTGCGCATCTTGGGATGTACTCTGTTGTGAAAGTTTGAAGCCAACAAGATGCGTAAGAATGAGATGGAGATGCTATTCATTGGACTGAGGGACCAGTTTGAGGATAATGTTCTAAGAGATCCCACTAGAGGACTCAACTTGGGAGCTGTTTTTGCTCATCATTTATGCGACCTGCAGAAGAAGCCATTTGATGGTAAGGGCACTGAGACAGTAGGGAGTCTGCTTACTCCCATTTTCAGGCATTGCAGGATTCCCTTAGAGGGTACGGAGTGTAATGACAGCAAGGAGTTCCTTGATTTTAGCCACATGCAGAGTGCTACATGGCTGAAGGAGGGACGTGTATGGGTCTATTATGACCCTGCCACTGAGAGGCGTGGTGTGGATCTTCCTGCTGCTGGTCTGACACAGATTGATACGCTGGATGCCTTGAGATTCCAGCCCCCTACGAGAGATCAGCGCAAAGATCCTTCTATGGCTCATCCGTTGATCTGGTCCATAAGAAAGAATAAATTATTGCTGCTTGTCTTGATGAATTGTCTATGTCTGCAACATGCATCGATCGACACATCCTTGATGTTGATCGACACACACCCGACACGAAGGATGGACATGGTTTTGAACGACAAGCATCGATCGACACTACTACTAAATCGATCGACATTAATCCCAGACGAGTCCAGAAACGTGCAACAGTCCCTGAGCGAGTCTATAAGCCTTCTTTGCCCTATCCTAAGGCTCCTAAGAGATCCAAACATGAGCTAGATGAAGCTAAATGCATGAAAGTGATGGATAAGAAGCTTGTTAATATTTCATTAGTTGATGCTCTGAAGAAACACCCTTCTCTGGAGAGATATGCGAAGAAGATGATCTCCACAGATAGAGATTTGAAAGAAGAGGTGTTGTTGTTATCTAAGCAAGTCAATGCAGTGTTACAGAACCAGATCCCATAGAAGCTTCCAGATACATGAGTCTTTGTGCTAGACTGTTCCATCTTCAAGGACAGCTTTAACCGTTCTCTGTGTGATTTAGGATTTGGTGTGAATCTCATGCCATACTTCGTGGCTGTGAGATTGAGACTGATGGATTTCCAGCCTACTAGGATCTCTTTTATCCTAGATGATCGATCGAAGAGGATTCCAGAAGGAGTCTTAGAGGACATTCCTACCAGAGTTGGAAACTACTTGATTCCAACAGGCTTTGTGGTGTTGAAGTATAAGGTTAAACTTGATGATCCTCTGCTGCTTGGTAGATCTTTCTTAGCTACTTGATATATCATGGTTTTTACCGGTTTTATGCCATGATATAAGTATGTTTTAGAGTCTTTTTGTGTCTCGTTAGAGTCTTTTACAGGTTTTATTAGGTACACACACGTTTGGAGTGGATTTGGAATAATTGGAGCTAATTGGAGCATTTTGGAGTTTTGACCCGAGAGATAGAGCTCACTGTCTAGAACAGAGTGATGTGTGTTGGGAATGTCCTGAAATCTATTGTACTTGCTCTTAAGTGAAAGTCGTAATGTCGAGATGAGACAATCATATGACACTAGGTAGTCATAATGCTTTGCTAGAAGCCACTTATGATCAATGAGTTTAGAACTCATTGCTAGTGTTATATGATCCTACATGGTCACACACCTAAGCAAACTGGACGTAGTATACGAGGTTGATCATTAATGATCTGATGAATGCATATTTGATATGTATTCGATACCAATTTTCTGGGGCAGTGTCGATCGACACATCAAGTGTGTCGGTCGACACAACTCGCGAATTGCCAGATTAAAATCGGTTTAATCGCTGGTTAATTCGGTTGTGGTTTAAGTCGACATATATAAGATATATGGTCGACCTAAACACTAATCTAACCTAATTCACAGCCACCAGAACGGTAAGAGAAACCTCTCGAGAGATCTGATCTCTAAAGGCACTAGCATCCCTCATGTTCAGTTTGTGTGCGTGTGGATACCAGTAGAGGCACAGCGTTTGAGGTGCTTCGAGATCTCGATTATCTGCAAAACCTTCCGCTGCTAATAACCAGGTAATCCTGAGATCCTAATGATTCGATTATATGAACCCTAGATCCTAGGCTTGGAATTCATACTAGGATTGCCTAATTGGATTAGGATCTGCTAGAAATTCCTTCAGTGGTATCAGAGCCTTAGGGTTCCATTGAATCAGTAGCATGTTGATTAGATTAGTTGAATCTGGATCTCTGTATAGTTGATACAAACATGCCAAAATTCGTTTTCATGAAAGTAATCTAGTTTTAGGTTTTTTGCTTGAAAACGTTTAGGGTTTATCGCCCCGTGTCGATCGACACCAATCCAGTGTCGGTCGACACAGAAGGATAACCCGAATAAAACTTAGGTTTCGCCTAGTTTCGATCGACACAAGAGTTGTGTCGGTCGACACAAACCTCGCGAGATTGATAAATCGGTTCAATTGGATTGGATAGGTTATCGAGCTTGGTTAATAATGGTTAAACGCTAAGAATGGTTTAATTGCGATTGGTTTGATTAGGTCGGTGTCGACCGATCCTAATGTAGCGTCGGTCGATGCTTACCGGTACTCAAAACCGGATCAATTGGATTGATCGTTTATCGCAGATTGGTTTTGGTTAATCTGCATCGATCGACACTAACGTAGTATCGGTCGACACAAGATTTGGTGGTTTAGGTTATGGAACCTGAGATCACAGAACCAAACCAAGATAAATCATTTAATTAAAAGATTTAAAACATAATAAAACTGAACGTTTTAAAGGTTCCGTTCCTCGACCAAATATCAAGTGATCCTTGATGTCTTTCCAATCTTGTCAACTGTCAAGGCTCATTTCATTGTGCGATAGATTTGCAGTGCAAGGTGTCCACAATTACATGAGTAAGACAGGAGGTAATCATGTTGATGGACTTTCAGTGCAAGACATCAACAATTACATGACTTAAGAGATTGATTTACTTGACTGGGCCATCAAAATCGTTTTGGGCTCAGAGACATCAGGTGGATTGGGCATGAGATGTCGATCCACAACCAAGAGTTATATTGGATATAACTAGCAAGGTTGTTGCTTACCTAGATAGCTAAAATTTGGGTGATAGCCAGTGGATCACTCAAGTTTAGTGAAGTATGGGTCTTGGATCATTATATTCATTTGAGGAAATATTGTTTGAATATAATGCGAGTTTTCTTAATTGTTAAGACTTCTCATTTCTTGAACATCATAACTAAACCTCCCTTGTTTTTCCAGCTATGTCTAGCACAAACCATCGTAGCAATTTCTCCCTGCGATCCGTCCTTGAGAAGGACAAGTTAAATGGATCAAACTTTCTTGAATGGTATCGGAACTTGAGAATTGTTCTCAAACAGGAGAAGAAGGACTATGTCCTTGAGAAAGTTCTCCCCAAGAAGTACCGAGCCAATGCCTGGCAGTCAGATAAGGATGCTTGGGATAAGCATTCTAATGATGTGGTGGATGTGAGTTGTCTCATGGCTACCATGAACTCGGAATTACAGAAGCAATATGAGTACGTGGAGTCGCCAATAGAGATGATCACTGGCCTGAAAAGTATGTTTCAGGAGCAGGCACGAACTCAGAGATACCAGACGGTTAGGTCTCTGATTGAGTGCAAGCTACCAAAGGACGAACCAGTTAGTCCTCATGTCATTAAGATGATGGGTTATATTGATAACCTGGGGAAACTGGATTGTCCCATTAGCCAAGAGTTGGCTACTGACATCATTCTGCAGTCACTGCCGTCAAGCTATGATCAATTTGTTATGAACTATAACATGAACAACTTGACGAAGACGTTGACTGAATTGCATGGGATGCTTAAGACTGCTGAACCTAACATCAAGAAGGACACCCCAAATGTCCTTATGGTACAAAAGGGTAAAAGGTTTAAGAAACTTGGTAAGAACAAAGGTGATGGCAAGACGAGCTCGATTGTGAATCCAAGCGAGTCTGGCCATGCTCCTAAGGTTAAAATCAGTCTTTCTGAAGATGTTAAGTGCCGTTATTGTAATGGTTATGGGCATTTGAAAAGAAACTGCAATAAATTCTTGGAAGATTATGAGAAGCTGAAGAAGACGTACAAGACTTCTTCTTCAGGTATTATGTTATAGAAGTAAATGTTACTTCTTATAGTTCTACTTATTGGGTATTTGATACCAGCTGTGGTACTCATATTTTGTGAAAATGTGCAGGGCCTGAGCAAAAGTAGGACTATGGAGAAAGGACAAGTGGATCTACGCGTGGGAAATGGAGCAAGAGTTGCTGCATTAGCCGTAGGAGTATTTCATTTGTTTTCTTTTATGGCATGTTTTGAACTTAAAACTGCTACTATGTACCTGCTATGAGCAGAAAGATTATTTCTAATCCTTGTTTGGATATGGAAGGATATCAGTTTTCAAATTAAGAATAAGTGTTATTCATTTGATTACAATGCTATATTTTATAGTAGCAATCCATTAAAGAATGGACTTTATGTTCTAAACCAAATCATGCCTGACTATAACATTAGTACCAAGAGATTCTAGTCAAATGATACGAATCAAACCTTTTCTCGGGCATTGTCGTTTGGGCAACATAAATGAGAAACAGATTCAGAAAATCCATAGTGATGGGCTTTTGGGCTCATTTGATTATGAATCATATGAGAAATGCGAATCTTGTTTATTAAGTAAAACGACAAAGGCTCCTTTCAACAAAGGTAGTGTCGATCGACACAAACGGTGCGTCGGTCGATACAGGTTGCGAACGATCAAAATGAAAGGGCCAGAAGCTTATTGGGTTTTATACATACGGATGTATATGGGCCGATGAGCACAAGTGCTAGAGAAACTTTCAGTACTTCATTACCTTTACTGATGATTTCAGTAGGTAAGGTTATGTCTTATTAATGAGACATAAGTCAGAATTTTTTTTGAAAAGTTCAAAGAGTTCCAAAATGAAGTACAAAATCAATTTGGCAAAGGTATTAAAGCTCTACGATGAGATCATGGAGGTGAATACTTAAGTCAAAAAATTAGTGATCATCTGAGAGATTGTGAAAGTGTTTCACAATTCACTCCTCCTGAATCGGACTTTATCAGATATGGTTCGATCAATGATGAGTCACTTAGATCTTCCTATATCCTTCTAAGAATACGCTCTAGGAAAGGTCTGCGTTTACATTAAATAAGGTTCCATCAAAATCAGTTACAGAGACACCACATGAGATGTGGACTGTTAATATTCCTGATTTGTCTTTCATGAAGATTTGAGGTTGTAAGGCTTATATAAAACGTTTAATCTCTGATAAGCTCACACCCAAATCCGATATGTGCTACTTCATTGGTTGTCCTAACGAAACCGAGGCATGTTACTTTTACAACCGGTCCGAGAACAAATTGTTCGTTGCTCGGAACCATGTTTTCTTGAGAAAGATTTTCTTTCCAAGAAGAACAGTGGGAGTAAAGTACAACTCGAAGAAATTCGAAAATCACAGGAGACTGCTCAACCTGATGAGGAAGAGCAGCAGTTCGATATACAAGGAGTTGTAGAACCTGCGCCTGTGATGCCTAAGGTTTGCAAAGGATTTGGTGAATGTATATTCGATATACATTCAAAAGGCGAGTTTCTGAAGAAGTGTCGATCGACACAAAAGTTGTATCGATCGACACAAATCGCGAACCAAAATATTGATTTTGGTTTATGACTTAATTAACTACGGTTTAAATCTTGGTTAATTAGGTCGTGGTAAAAGTCTACATATGAGATATGTGCGCGACTTTTACACAAAACTGAAGCTCGCAGATCCGAAAGGATCCGTCACGAACCCGAGAAATGTGGATTTCTCGTAACCAATTGCCGTGATCTACTGATCATTGAAAGTGACGGGCCTGCAAATGAGTAAAGAAGCAATGATGGGCCTTGACTCCGAAAATGGCTGAAAGCCGCTGAATCCGAAATGGGATCCATGTCACAGAACCAAGTGTGGACTTTGGTCGATTTACCCGATGGTGCAAAAGCCATTGAGTGTAAATAGATTTTCAAAAGGAAATTGATGTGAATGGTGATATCCAAAGCTGGATTGGTGGAAAAGGTTTCAAGCAAATTCATGGTGTTGACTATGAATAAACCTATTCCCCAGTCAACATGCTTAAAGTCCATTCGGATTCTCCTAGCAACCGCCACTCATAATGGTTGTGAGATCTGGCAGATGGATGTGAAAACAGTTTTCCTTAATGGAATTCTGGAAAAGGACGTGTACATGACACAACCTGAAGTTTTCATTGATCCTAATGCAGCTAGGAAGATATGCAAGCTTCATCGATCCATTTATGGATTGAAGCAAGCATCTCGGAGTTGGAATCTTCGTTTTGATGAAGTAGTCAAAAGGTTTGACTTTATCAGAAACGAAGAGGAACCGTGTGTTTACAAGAAGACTAGTGGGAGCGCAGTTGCATTTCTAGTATTGTATGTTGATAACATACTACTTCTCGGAAAAGAAGTTCCATCGTTTCAGTCTGTTAAAACCTGACTCGAAAGTTGTTTTTCGATAAAATTATGGGAGAAACCGTATACATTCTTGGAATAAGAATCTATGGAGATAGATTGGACAAGCTAATTGGATTGTGTCAAGACACTTATGGTGATAAGGTCTTGAACATGTCCAGTATGCATGATTCCAAGAAGGGCTTCGTGCAAATGACTATTGGTATTACTCTTAGCAAGACGCAGTGTTTTTCGACACACGCTGAGCAAGAGCGAATGAGGGTCAGACAACTGCTACAAGCATTAGATGTCTTAAGATGTGATCTTAATTTTAGTGGGAGTTGTTGTTGTTGATTTTAGTTATGATATGATGTTCGTATAAACATAATTTGATTATGTTATTGAAATCTGACATCTGTATTATATAATAATGGTTATTAAATAATAGTCCCAAAGTAATTTATGAAATTTTATAGGTCATCAAGTATGTGACTTGATCATGAAACCCTATAAGTGATAAATGACATAAATTAAGTTGGTCCCTGGTCAAAGTTGTTAAAGTGGGACATTAACAACCGCGTGAGACTAGTATGTGAGGTGACTGATGACTAAGTTTCATGGAGTCATTAATAAGAGTATTAAAGTCAATCACATAGATATGTGTTAGAGAACATATGATCGGACATGACCCACTGATGAGAACTCTACGGGATAGTTATATAAGTGTCATGAGAGTTCTCATTACGACTATAGAGTATAGTCCTTAGACCTGAGTTCATCATGTTTTTTTACATGTGAATTGGTCCGCTTTAACCTTGTCAAACGTCAGCCGTAACTGGTGACGATAAAGGCATTGATTGGGCGCATCATGAAGCGTGTGAAGAAACAGGGATGGAACAAGATGGGATTTGTCCCTCCTATATAACAGGAGATAAATATCTCAGGGCCCATCGAAGATTTGATACTGAGAAATGTGTGGCCACACTCAAACGAGGTGATTGTCAGTTGTTTGTCTTGTCAGTATAAATCGGAGTTCGATGAACGTGATCTTGGCTAAATAAGGGTGACACAGATCTTGCCTTATGCCAGATTGAGATATAGTGACGGAGGGATTATGGGAATAGATGATTCCAGTACAAGGGGGAGATTGTTGGGAATGTCCTGAAATCTATTGTACTTGCTCTTAAGTGAAAGTCGTAATGTCGAGATGAGACAATCATATGACACTAGGTAGTCATAATCCTTTGCTAGAAGCCACTTATGATCAATGAGTTTAGAACTCATTGCTAGTGTTATATGATCCTACAGGGTCACACACCTAAGCAAACTGGACGTAGTATACGAGGTTGATCATTAATGATCTGATGAATGCATATTTGATATGTATTCGATACCAATTTTCTGAGGCAGTGTCGATCGACACATCAAGTGTGTCGGTCGACACAACTCGCGAATTGCCAGATTAAAATCGGTTTAATCGCTAGTTAATTCGGTTGTGGTTTAAGTCGACATATATAAGATATATGGTCGACCTAAACACTAATCTAACCTAATTCACAGCCACCAGAACGGTAAGAGAAACCTCTCGAGAGATCTGATCTCTAAAGGCACTAGCATCCCTCCTGTTCAGTTTGTGTGCGTGTGGATACCAGCGTTTGAGGTGCTTCGAGATCTCGATTATCTGCAAAACCTTCCGCTGCTAATAACCAGGTAATCCTGAGATCCTAATGATTCGATTATATGAACCCTAGATCCTAGGCTTGGAATTCATACTAGGATTGCCTAATTGGATTAGGATCTGCTAGAAATTCCTTCAATGTGTCGATCGACGCACATCAGCATCGATCGATGCACAGCGAGTTGGGCCAGTCTTGGCGAGAGCTAATGAAGAATTATGAATTTGCAAGATTGCCCAGAAGTTCCAGATACTTACACAGAAGCCCATGACGTGATTTAGCTATTTAATTAGGTTTAACTTCAATTTTTAGATCTATCATACTTTAGGGCAGAGAGTTTTAGAGCAGAGAGTTTTTAGAGCTATTTGGGGCTGATCTGATCATGTACTACATCTTGTTTTTGGAGATGATTTCGAACCCCTTTACTTGTTTAATCTCTTTTATGATATCTAATTATTCATTGATCATGTTTTCATTATCTATGTCTGAGTAGATTCATAGTTAGGTTTAGGGATTCTCATTAAGGATTTTATGACTTGCTAGATATAATTAATTCAGTTAAGGATTCATATCAATAGATGTTCTTCAAGCTAAATTGTGTTTAATGCTAGTTCTAACTTGATCACTTAGAATCTAGATCTTAGGTTGCTAGATTGACACGAAAGTGTGGTTTAGAATCTGAACTATTTAGGTTGAGCAATATAATTACTCGCAAAGAAATTTGGTTTAATTAGATTGTGAACATATCGAACTTGATCATTAAAGCTAGTTTAATCTGTTAGGAATTACAAAGACATTTGGATTTCTGCAATTAGGCTTAGAGAATTCTCACAACGAAAGTTGGTTAATTCTATATCTGTGTTTTGAGTTCTAGAACTGTGTTTAATTAGATCATGACTGAATGATTTGTCTGCTTGTCTGATTTCCTGAGAACTCCCTAGACTTGCGCCCTTAGTTAACTGCTTACAACCAATCCTGCTACTGATTTACTTTCTTGTTCTGCTTTTTAGTTTCTAATTACATTTGCTTCCTCCTAGTTTAATCTTTATTGTTCTAATTCTATCGTTGCCTAGAGTCCTCGTGGATTCGATCCCTAAGTACTACATTGATATACTGTGCACTTGCAGTTAGTATAGGGTTAAAACTTTACACCTATCACTACTGCTGGAGCAATGATTGATGTGAGACGTGGTCTGATTGATCTCCAACTGGGAGATGAGCTTTTGCAGTTCAAGATGGATAAGCTGCAGAGATCCACCATTGATAGACAAAGCTTCAGTGTTTAGGTGGAGTCTGAGATTCCGATTGGAGGAGAGAAGATGGCGGTTCATCTTGAGCCTGCTCTAATATCTTCAAAGTCTGCAACTGCTCATAAGCATAAAGCTACAGACATCTCTCATCCGGAACCGAAATACCGAACCGAACCCGAACCGAAAAAAAGGAACCGAACCCGAACCCGAACCGACAAAATACCCGAATGGGTCCTAAACCTCTATATCCGAAGAACCGAAACCGAACCCGACCCGAACCGAGAACCAAATGGGTACCCGAAATATCCGAACTACAATTATATATCCAAAATATTAATTATATTTAGACTTAACATAACATAATTATTTAAAACTATAATTACAAACTCATATATATTGGTTAGTTTTATATCAAAATAGCTAAAATACCCAAAATAAATGAAATATACAAAAAAAAAATTGTTATATTTGACTCATTTTAACAATTTTTTGTTCAAATTAACTAATTTTTATTTTTGTTTTTTGATTTTATGGGTACCCAGACCCGAACCGAACCCGAATGGAACCGAACCGAACCCGAACCGAAATTATAAAATACCCGAATGGGTCTTATATGCCTAGACCCGAAAACCCGAAAACCCGAAAGACCCGAACCGAACCCGAACGGGTACCCGAACGCCCAAGCCTAGTTCCTCTAGTCTTAAACCTCCTTACCACATTGCTGTGAATGCAGGAAAACGCAATATTCCACCCACACTTCGCTCCCACCCTTATTTCATTCCTTCACTCCTTTGGAAATCTCATGATCCCACTGCTTATACACCATCTTGGATGAGGAGACATTCACTGAGATACCCATTGTCTCTATTGAATCCACCATGAGTCTGATATCTTTCCCATAGTCAAGCTAATGACTTAAAACAAGCGCTGAGTGGGAGGAAACCCACTGGTGAGTCTGTTCCTATCTTATTTTTCGTTTTCATTTTTGTGTGCTTTGATTTTCTTATTTTTTTGTATTAAAAGCGTGAGAACAGATCCAGACGAGCAGCGTCGATCGACACGGTCCTATGTGTCGGTTGACGTAGCGGTCACATACGGAGATTACTAACTTTATGCGGTATTGATTGCGGTTCCGTCAGCGGTTAGTAAAAAACCGCGATCATATACGAGATGCGTCGATCGATGCATAGTTAAGTGTTCTGCCCTCTTCCAATTTGTTCATCCTGATTCTTGTTCTCACCAAGCTCAAGCTTCTATAACACTGTGGACTGTGTTGTTTAAGTGTGGGGGAGGTAGCTACTGACGCACCGTTTTCTGTTTTTTTAGTGTCAATTCAATTGTTTTATTGAGTCAAAATTGAGTAGGAAATAAGGACTTTTTGAGGAGATCACTACACTTGCAGGAACCTAAGTAACCATTGGATGAGATTGCAGATGATCTCTGAGTATTAGAAAACCCAACACAGATCAGTCTACCGAGGACGCCCATATCCCTTCAGGTATTCAGAGAATCCATTACTGACTTCACCCTTAACTTGACTTAATTTTTTTCTCACTTAAGAGCTTGGTATACTTTGAGTCGAATTCCTCTGTTAGTTCTGACACAACTTGTAAACATGTCTAAGTATGGTTCCCTTCTCCCCTTCCTTAAAGTAAAAAAGAGCTAAACTGTTGATAAGCTAGTAGCTTCAAAGTGATCACTGGAGTGGTAGAGACCCCTATTACCTCATGTGAATTCATAGAATGTGTCCAAAGTACATCCCAATGCAGGAAGAGCACTGATAGAAAAAATAAAATGATACCCAATGGGGAAAAATCAGTTTCTAAGGAAGGAAAGGAGAAGAAAAGAACCAGAAAATGATAGTATGGTGGTTAGATGCTAACAGAGTAAGAGTCCATGTGTTCTTTGATCGGTACTCCCTTGGTGAGACCGCACTTATTATATTATAGAAGTCAGTATGGTGAATTTGAATGCTATGAATGTGATTGTGGAGTTTACTTGGGACAGTTGCTAAGTGTGGGGGAAGTACATGTTGGTCTTGATGTCTGCAAGTTCATTTTTCATGTGGCTTACTAAGGGGAATCTGAGTGCAGTACATTCAACGATGAAACAAGTTTCTGAAGTTTTCAAACCTCTTCTCCTGATCTTGGTTTTCTGTTTGCTTGAGGACAAGCAAATGCTAAGTGTGGGGGAGTTGATATATCATGGTTTTTAGACCATGATATAAGTCTTTGTTATTGAGTCTTTTAGTGTGTTTTGGAGTCCTTTCATGTGTTATACAGGTTTAGGTACTTTTGGAGCATATTTGGACGTTATGGCGCATTCTGGAGCTATTTGGAGCATTCGTGCGAGAAGAAGAAATCATAGACGAAAGCAGAGCATAGTGTCGAACGACACAGCCTTGGCGTCGATTGACACAGATCGTGATCAGACGATTCTCGCTAGTTTAATGAAGACTTTGGATATTTGAGCTTGGCCCAAAAGTTTTTCATAATTACAAAGAAGCCAAAACGTGTTTAGACTATTATATTAGGGGTTTTAAGCCATTGTTTAGGCTACGCTTTACTTATCAGATATTGAGAGATTTTGGGGGTTTGGTCTTGTACTCGACCGAGAAGAGATTCGAACCCCTGATTTTCTATCCCTTTTATGTTATTTGGATTTCTATTCATCATGTTTATTTTTATGATTACCGAGTAGTTCTCTAGTTAGGGTTAGGGATTCTCATTTGGGATTTTATGGAATATTAGGTTAATCAATCTATAGGGATTCATACTTTCTAGTTCTTCATCTAGAGTTGTTCTTAATGCTTAGTCTGAATTAGCTACCCAGATTATTGTTGTTAGGTTGATTTTCGCAACGAAAGTTGGTTAATTAGCTAGAAAGAACCTAGATGAGCAATTGATCTATTTGCAAAGAAATTTGGCATAGGGAAATTGTGAACGAAAAAACCTGAGATTAATACATGTTTAGGATCTCTAGAACTCGCAACGAAAGTTGGTTTGCTAGGTTTCTAGACATATATAATATTCGCAACAAAAGTTGGTTTCTTATGCTTATGTGATTCCAGTTCTAGAACCTTACTTAATTTGATCTCGATTGATTGATTATCCCGTATTCCTGATTTCCTGAGAATTATTTTGACATGACATTTCGCTTGATTGATTTACACCCGTTTGATTTACTTCCTTGCATTATTTACTGCTTATTCTCTGCTTCTGCTTAGCTTAATTCGAACCTCTATAGTCTATCGTAAGATTCTTGAGTATCTGTGGATTCGACCCCTATACACTACTAGTCACGTTTGTGCATTTGCAGTGTAGCTCTAGGGATTAAACTTCTAGCATATCGCCTTCTTAAGTGCTTATGTGATATATCCTCCCATCCATAGTTGTTTTTTGGTTTCATACTCCTTTCTCTCTTCCATCTTAAATCCTTTATCGCTTTGTGGTTTCGCATGGCGAGTCTTAGCTCATCTTGTTTTCCTCCATGGAATAGAGAATATAGATGAGTAGATAGAGGCTTTTCTGATGCCATTCTTTAACACCTCTAGGCATAAGGATTTTCATGCGATCATATTCTTGTTTGATTGTTAGTCAAACGATTTTCTGAAGTCAAAAGGTTCTGAGGTGTACGGTTTGGAAGTCGAGCTTCTTACTCATTCCTTCTCCCATTCTTTGGATTCCAAGAAGAATTGTGTAGCTTCGCAAGAGTTTTCACATTATTTCCATGTGTCTTATGTGTTCCGTTTTAGTTTTGAGATTTGAGTTATGTGGATCTTTCATCCACATATTTTTCGGGGCCTTGGGGCCAAAAAAATTTAGAGACCCCATAACCAAAATCTTTTTGGAATTAAAAAAAAAATCAAAGTCTTAATGCAATTCTATTTAAAATATAATATTATGTTTTTTAATAAAAATAATGGTTATAAAAACAAAAGTATATATTTTAAAATCTTTAATACCACAAATATTTGTTTCCATATATTTTTCTAAAAACATTACAAAATTTTTTTTGAACCCCTTTCATCATGGGCCCCGGGGCGGTTACATTTCCTGCCCTCCTATATGAGCCGACAATGCTTTTATCTTGGAATTTTTGGCGAATTTCCGTTAAAGGGGGGGGAGTTGTAACATCCTTATCCTATCCCAAAACCAAACCCAAATTTTCTCTCTTTAAAATCCTTTAAGCCCATTAAGCCGAACCTAAACCTAGGTTCCTTCCTCTTTTTCTATTTAAAGGTATTACCACCCATGAGAGAAGAGAAGAAGAGAATCTCCAGCGAAGCTCTACCCGATTCTTGCCATCCTCAGCCGTCGGAGACCACCGGCCGAGCCGTCGTCATCGTCGGAGACTGCGAGCAGCCGCCATCCATGGTCGATCTCGTCGTCCTCTTCTGCCTTCTCTTCAATTTTCTTCCCAGGTTAAGTGAATTCATAATCTCCACCTGTTCTCATGTTATTCTTCTTTCTCTTTCGCTTTCCTATTTATTGTGGTGATAGATCATAGATTTTAATCTCGTTTCTTCGTTCTTTCACTTTTTCGAATAAAAATCTAAGATCGAGTCAATTTCAGATTTCATATTTTAATGCGTATCTCAGAGATCCGTAAGGATCCACGGAACGCACAATATATCGTTGGAAAGGCCTAGGTCTCCGATTTCTAGAAAGGTAAGAATCGCTCGAATTAAATTTACCGTTTGGAAGTTATGTTTTGTTTTCTAAAACGTGTATGTTCATGATAAATCATTGATTAGTCTAGATATGTTTGTCTTTTGAGTTAGGAAACGATCTCCGCTTGACCCGAATATTTGCAGGAACCTATTAGACACATATTTATACCTCTCGGTTGAAGTAGAACCGGTCTAGAACTTTAGATCATGGATAGTCGTGTGCTTCTTCCGCGATATCGATCGTAGTCCATTTTTTTGTTTGCTGCGGTACATTGATATACCATGGATTTTAGGGCTTTTAACCATGGTATATGTCTTCTTATCGAGTCTTTTAGAGTCCTTTGTAGTCCTTTTATGTATGTTTTCAGGTCTAGACACGTTTGGAGCGGATTTGGACATTATGGTGCATTCTGGAGCATTTTGGAGATTTAACCCGAAAGGAAGAGTTCACTATCGATTTCACAGACCTGTGTCGATCGACACAACATGTGCATCGATCGACACAAGGTCGACACAGGCAATTCTCGGCGGTTAATGAAGAGTTTTGGAAATTACACTTTGGCCCAGAAGTTTCTCATAATTACCAAGAAGCCCCAGCCGTGATTAGATCATTATATTAGGGTTTTTAAGCCATTGTTTAGAAAACGCTTTTACTTACGCTTTATTTTACATTGAGAGAGTTAGGGGCTGATCTTGTACTCGAGAGAGAAGAGATTTGAACCCCAGTTTATTTATCTATTATATGCTATTTGGTTTTCTATTCAACATGTCTTCAGTTTCAATGATCATGTCTGAGTAGTTTACTAGTTAGGTTTAGGGATTCTCACATGGGATTTCATGGAATTATAGGTTGATCAATCTTTAGGGATTCACATCTGCTAGTTCTTCATCTAGGGTTATTCTTAATGCTTAATCTGAATTAGCAACCCAGATTTATGATGTTAGGTTGATTTCTGCAACGAAAGTTGATTAATCAACTAGAAAGAACCTAGATGAGCAATTTGACTATTCGCAAAGAAATTTGGCTTAGGAGAATTATGAACGAAAGAACTTGAGATTAATGCTTGTTTAGAACTCTAGGATTCGCAACGAAAGTTGGCTTGCTAGGTTGTTAGACATACATAATATTCGCAACGAAAGTTGGTCTGTTATAATTCTGTGATTCTAGTTCTATAACAGTTCTTAATTAGATCTCGATTGATTGATTAGTATGTGTTCCTGATTTTCTGAGAACTCCCTAGACTTGACGCTTTCCTTCTTGTTTACAAACCGATCTATTTACTTTATTGCTTGATTTACTGCTTATTCTCTGTTTCACCTAGCTTAACCTGACATTCTATAATCTATCGTAAGGTCTAGAGTCTCTGTGGATTCGATACCCTATATACTACTAGTTCACGTCTGTGCACTTGTAGTGTAGATCTAGGGATTAAAACCTGATCGTATCATACATCGTTCACTTCAAGCCATCTGTGTTAGAAGCCAATTAGCCGCATAAATCTCAACCGTCCTCGACCTCGCTTGTGGAGCAAGGCGCTCTGTCATCTTCATCTTCCGTCTATCGCAAGTCGCGCACCTCTCGAACCGTCTTCATCTCTTGTCGTCAATATGGCCAAGGTGAGACGGTTTGTCCCAATTCTTGTCATGAGTGTTGTTACACTCTGTGGCGTCTAGATTAGGGTTGAATTGACTTGTGTGATTGTGGAGTAAGCTGAAGTTAAAAGATGACGAAATTAAAAGATCCTTATATACTACTCGTGATATTTTAAGTGTAATCTTATAATCATAACTAATTATATCTCTATCTATAATCCAAAAAGGAAATCTAAAACTAAATTAAGAATTGTAATCGAATTGTAACGTTTCTTGAGGCCACTTGTTTGAAGTTAGGTTTTAGAATCCTTGTTTGTTTGATGTCTTGACGTTGTTTTGTAGTCGCTTAGAGTGGTGTGTTGAAAAATGTTAGTTGAATGAATTGAATTATGAGAAGTTGGATGTGAAGGAATTTCTAGCAGTTCTAATCAGGATTAGCAACCCTAGTCTGAATTCCGAGCCTAGGATCTAAGGTTCATGTAATTGAATCTATCAGATCTCGAGATTACCTGGTGAATATGCAGCGGAAGTATTGCAAGTAGTCAAGATCACGAAGCGCCTCAAATGCTGCGCCTCTACTGGTATCCACACGCACACAAACTGGACCGCAGGGATGCTAGTACCTTACAGAGATCTAATCTCCAGAGAGGTTTCTGTCTATGTTCTGGTGGCTGTCAATTAGGTTAGAAGCGAGTTTAGGTCGACCATATATCTTATATATGTCGGCTTAAACCACAACGGAATTAACCAACGATTAAACCGAATTAATCTGATTAATCCGCGAGTTGCATCGATCGATGCACTACTACAACGATCGACACTGCCCCAGAATATTGATATTGAATGCATATCAAATATGCATTCACTGGATCATTACATTAATGATCAACCTCGTCTTTAACGCCCAGTTTGCTTAGGTGTGTGACCCTGTAGGATCATATAACACTAGCAATGAGTTCTCAACTCATTGATCATAAGTGGCTTCTAGCAAAGCGTTATGACTACCTAGTGTTATGTGATTGTCTTATCTCGACTATACGACTTTCACTTAGAGCAAGTACAATAGATTTCAGGACATTCCCAACAATCTCCCACTTGTACTGGAATCATCTATTCCTTTAATCCCTTTGTAGCTATATCTCAATCTAGCATAAGGCAAGAACTGTGTCATCCTTATTAAGCCAGATCACGTTTATCGAATCCCGATTTGTACTGATAAAACAAACGACTGACAATCACCTCGTTTGAGCGCGGCCACACATTTCCAGTATCAAATCTTCGATAGGCCCAGAGATATTTAACTCCTGTTATATAGGAGGTACAAATCCCATCTTGTTCCATCCATGTCTCTTTTATATCTCATGATCCGCCTAATCAGTGTCTTTATGATCACCAGTTACGGCTGATGTTTGGCAAAGTCAAGACGAACCAATCCATATAAGAGAGGACATGATGAACTCAGGTCTAAGGACTACTCTCTTTAGTCGTAATGAGAAACTCTTATGACACTCATATAACATCTTGTAGAGTTCTCATTAACGGGTCAAGTCCGATCATGTGTTCTCTAACACATATCTATGTGATTGACTTTAATACATTTATTAAATGACTCCATGAAACATAGTCATCAGTCACCTCACATACTAGTCTCGCGTGGTTGTTAGTGTCC
Organism: Orychophragmus violaceus; assembly: GCA_030180135.1. Taxonomy (NCBI): domain Eukaryota; kingdom Viridiplantae; phylum Streptophyta; class Magnoliopsida; order Brassicales; family Brassicaceae; genus Orychophragmus; species Orychophragmus violaceus. Next base: position 33,801,190 of record CM058232.1, read on the forward strand.
CATTTTAACAACCTCGACTAGGGACCATTTATAATTTATGTCATTTGTTTCTTATAGGGTTTCATGATCAAGTCACATACTTGATAACCTATAAAATGTCATAAATTACTTTGGGACAATTATTTAATAACACAATTGAATAATGCTGAAACAATTTCATTAAAATAACATAACCTTATTATGTTTTACGAACATCAAGTCAAAACTAAAAACCAAATATAACTCCCACTGAAAACAAGATCATATCTTAAGAAATCTAATGCCTACAGCAGTAGTATGAAACTCATGCTTAGGCCTTGGGAGGGGCTTGGTCAGTGGATCAGCTACATTCTCGTCCGTCGGGACTCTGCTGATCTTCACATCTCCTCTATTCACAATATCACGGATAAGGTGATATCGCCTTTCTATGTGTTTGGATTTCTGGTGTGATCTAGGTTCCTTTGCTTGTGCAATGGCTCCATTGTTGTCACAATACAAAGCCACTGGCTCAGAAATGCTAGGAATCACACCAAGTTCAATGATGAACTTCTTGATCCAAACAGCCTCCTTTGCCGCTTCAGAAGCAGCGAGGTACTCAGCTTCAGTTGTGGAATCTGCTACAGTGTCCTGCTTGGAACTCTTCCAGCTGACTGCACCGCCATTCAGGCAGAAGATGTAACCAGATTGCGATCGGAAATCATCTTTGTCTGTCTGAAAACTTGCGTCTGTGTAACCACTTACTACCAGCTCATCACTTCCTCCATACACCAAGAATTTATCCTTAGTATTTCTCAAATACTTCAGAATATTCTTGACTGCTGTCCAGTGACTTTCACCTGGATCCGATTGGTATCTACTCGTCATGCTTAAAGCACAAGCAACATCTGGACGAGTACAGAGCATGGCATACATGATGGATCCCAACGCCGAGGCATAGGGAATCCGACTCATGCGATCTCGCTCAGCAGGTGTCTCAGGACACTGCTTCTTGCTGAGACTTATGCCATAAGACATTGGTATGAAGCCTTTCTTGGAATCTTGCATTCTGAACCTGTGTAAGACTTTATCGATATAAGTGTCTTGACACAGTCCAATCAACTTGTTTAATCTATCTCTATAGATTCTTATTCCAAGAATATACGCGGCTTCTCCCATGTCTTTCATTGAAAAACAACTTCTGAGCCAAGTCTTAACAGACTGTAACAACGGAACGTCATTTCCGAGAAGAAGTATGTCATCTACATACAACACGAGAAATGCAACTGCGCTCCCACTAGTCTTCTTGTAAACACATGGTTCTTCTTCGCTTCTGATGAAATCAAACTTTTTGACTGCTTCATCAAAACGAAGATTCTAACTCCGAGATGCTTGCTTCAATCCATAAATGGATCTATGAAGTTTGCATACTTTCCTAGCTGCATTTGGATCGATGAAACCTTCGGGTTGTGTCATGTACACATCCTCTTCCAGAATTCCATTAAGGAAAGCTGTTTTCACGTCCATCTGCCAGATCTCATAATCATAATGAGCAGCTGTTGCTAGGAGAATCCGAATGGATTTAAGCATGGCGACAGGTGAATAGATTTCTTCATAGTCAATACCATGAATTTGTTTGAAACCTTTCACCACTAGCCTTGGTTTATATATCTGAATATTTCCATCCACATAAATTTTCTTCTTGAAAATCCATTTACACTCAATGGGTCTTGCACCATCGGGTAAATCAACCAAAGTCCATACTTGGTTCTGTGACATGGATCCCATTTCGGATTCAGCGGCTTTCAGCCACTTTTTTGGAGTCAGGGCTCGTCATCGCTTCTTCAAAATTCGCTGGCTCGTCACTGTCAATGATCAACAAATCATGACAATTGGTTATGAGAAATCCATATCTCTCGGGTTCGTGACGGATCCTTTCGGATCGGCGAATTTCAGGCTCCACAAGCGCCGTCTCTACAACTCTTTGTAGATCCAACTGTTGCTCTTCCTCTACGGGTTGAGCATTTTCCTGCGGTTCTCGAACTTCTTCGAGTTGTACTTTACTCCCACTGTTTCTCTTGGAAAGAAATTCTCTCTCAATAAAAACGCAGTTCCGAGCAACAAACACTTTGTTCTCGGATTGGTTGTAAAAGTAGTATGCCTTGGTTTCCTTAGGATAACCAACGAAGTAGCATTTATCAGATTTGGGTTCGAGCTTATCTGTAATTAATCTCTTAACATAAGCTTCACAACCCCAAATCTTCAAGAAAGACACATTCGGAACATTTCCAGTCCACATCTCATGTGGTGTCTTTGCAACTGATTTTGACGGAACCCTATTTAGTGTAAACGCAGACGTTTCTAGAGCGTATCCCCAAAAGGATAATGGAAGAGTTGAGAGACTCATCATTGATCGAACCATATCTAATAAAGTCCGATTTCTCCTCTCAGACACGCCATTCCATTGTGGTGTTCCAGGAGGAGTGAGTTGTGAAACAATTCCACAATCTCTCAAATGATCACTGAATTCTTGGCTTAAGTATTCTCCTCCACGATCTGATCGAAGAGCCTTAATACTTTTGCCAAGTTGATTCTGTACTTCATTTTGGAACTCTTTGAACTTTTCAAAGGATTCCGACTTGTGTCTCATTAAATAGACATAGCCATACCTGCTGAAATCATCAGTGAAGGTAATGAAGTATCGAAAATTTCCTCTGGCACTTGTGCTCATTGGGCCGCATACATCCGTATGTATAAGGCCCAATAGGTCACTGGCCCTCTCATTTTGTTTGTTGAAAGGGGCCTTCGCCATTTTTCCTAGTAAACAAGATTCACATTTCTCACATGATTCATAATCAAATGAGCCCAAAAGCCCATCACTATGGAGCTTTTGAATCCGTTTCTCGTTTATGTGGCCCAAACGACAATGCCATAGAAAAGTCTGATTCGTGTCATTTGATTTGAATCTCTTGGTGTTAATGTTATAGATTGGTGTGCTTTGGTTTAAAACATAAAGCTCATTCTCTAATGGGCTGCTACCATAAAATATATCACTGTAATCAAAAGAACAACATTTATTCTTTATTGAAAACTGATATCCTTCCACATCCAAAATAGGAATAGAAATAATATTTCTGCTTATCGCAGGTACATAGTAGCAATTATTAAGTTTTAACACCAAACCAGAAGGTAAAGACAAGTTATATGTTCCTACGGCTAATGCAGCAACTCTTGCTCCATTTCCCACGCGCAGGTCCACTTGTCCCTTTTCCAACGTCCTACTGTTGCTTAGGCCCTGCATATTTGTACAAATATGAGCACCACAGCCGGTATCCAATACCCAAGAAGTAGAACCAGAAGTAGTAACATTTACTTCTATAACATAAATACCTGAAGATGAAGTCTCGAAAGTCTTCTTCTTCTTCTTCTTCTCTTCCAAGAATTTGTTGCAATTTCTCTTCCAATGCCCAGGCTCTTTACAGTAATGGCACTTATCAATCTCAGATGGGCCCGGCTTGGGCTTCGGGGCTGGCGCAGGCGTGTCCTGGTTCTCAACCTGGACTGCCTTGCCCTTTCCCTTGCCTTTGCCAAGTTTCTTAAACTTCTTACCCCCTTGTACCATAAGTACATTAGGAGTGCCCTTCTTGATATTAGGCTCAGCTGTCTTGAGCATGCCATGCAGTTCAGTCAACGTCTTCGTCAAGTTGTTCATGTTATAGTTCATAACAAACTGATCATAACTTGACGGCAGTGACTGCAGAATGATGTCAGTAGCCAACTCTTGGCTAATGGGACAATCCAGTCTCCCCAGGTTATCAATATAACCCATCATCTTAATGACATGAGGACTGACCGGACTGTCCTTTGGTAGCTTGCATTCAATGAGAGATTTAACCGTCTGGTATCTCTCAGTTCGTGCTTGCTCCTGAAACATGCTTTTCAGGCTAGTAATCATCTCCACTGGCGACTCCACGTTCTCGTATTGCTTCTGCAAGTCCGAGTTCATGGTAGCCAACATGAGATAATTCACATCGACCACATCATTGGAATGCTTATCCCAAGCACTCCTTTCTGCATGTGCAGCATTGGATCTCGGTTTTTCAGGGAGAACAGTTTCTAGGACATAGTCCCTTTTCTCCTGCTTGAGAACAATTCTCAAGTTCCGATACCATTCGAGAAAATTCGATCCATTTAACTTGTCCTTCTCAAGGACGGATCGCAGGGAGAAAGAGTTATTATGAGTGTTAGTCATAGCTGAGAACAAAGAAAGGAAAAGGTTTAGTTATGATGTTCAAGAAATGAGAAATCTTGACTTTTAAGAAAACTCGCATTATATTCAAAACAATGTTTCCTCAGATGAATATAATGATCCAAGATCCATACTTCACTAAACTTGAGTGAGCCACTGGCTATCACCCAAATTTAGCTATCTAGGTAAGCAACGACTTTGCTAGTTATATCCAATATAACTCTTGGTTGTGTATCGACATCTCATGTCCAATCCACCTGATGTCTCTGGGCCCAAAACGATTTTGATAGCCCAGTCAAGCAAACCAATCTCTTCAGTCATGTAATTGTTGATGCCTTGCACTGCAAGCCCATTAACACAATTACTTCCTGCCTTACTCATGTAATTGTTGATACCTTGCACTGCAAGCCTATCGTACAATGAAATGAGTCTTGACAGTTGACAAGATTGGAAAGACATCAAGTATCACTTGATATTTGGTTGAGGAACAGAACCATTTAAAACGTTCAGTTTTATTATGTTTTAATTCTTATAATTAATTGATTTGTCTTGCTTCGGTTCTGTGATTTCAGGTTCAATAACCCAATCATCCAACCTGGTGTCGACCGACACTACTATAGTGTCGATCGATGCATGATAACCAAAAGCAATCCGCGATAACCGATCAATCCAATTGATCCGGTTTTGAATACCGGTAAGCGTCGATCGATGCTACGTTAGCATCGGTCGATGCCAACCTAATCAAACCAATCGCAATCAAACCATTCACAGTGTTCGACCATCTTTAACCAAGCTCGATAACCGGTCCAATCCAATTGAACCGATTCATCAATCTCGCGAGGTTTGTGTCGACCGACACAACATTTGTGTCGATCGACACTAGGCGAAAACTGAGTTTTATTCGGGTTTTCGCCCTGTGTCGATCGATGCCGGATTGGCAACGATCGACACCATGCGAAAAACCCTAAATTTTATTCGGGCTTTCGCCCTGCATCGATCGATGCCGGATTGGCATCGATCGACACCATGCGAGAAAACCCTTAAACGTTTTCGAACAGAACCCTAAACTAGGTTTTCAGGAAAACGAATTTTAGCAAGTTTGTATCAACCATACACAGATTCAGATTCAACCAATCTAATCAACATGCTACAAATTCAATGGAACCCTAAAGCTCTGATACCACTAAAGGAATTTCTAGCAGTTCTAATCAGGATTAGCAACCCTAGTCTGAATTCCGAGCCTAGGATCTAAGGTTCATATAATTGAATCTATCAGATCTCAAGATTACCTGGTGAATATGCAGCAGAAGTATTGCAAGTAGTCAAGATCACGAAGCGCCTCAAATGCTGCGCCTCTACTGGTATCCACACGCACACAAACTGGACCGCAGGGATGCTAGTACCTTACAGAGATCTAATCTCCAGAGAGGTTTCTGTCTATGTTCTGGTGGCTGTCAATTAGGTTAGAAGCGAGTTTAGGTCGACCATATATCTTATATATGTCGGCTTAAACCACAACGGAATTAACCAACGATTCAACCGAATTAATCTGATTAATCCGCGAGTTGCATCGATCGATGCACTACTGCAACGATCGACACTGCCCCAGAATATTGATATCGAATGCATATCAAATATGCATTCACTGGATCATTACATTAATGATCAACCTCGTCTTTAACGCCCAGTTTGCTTAGGTGTGTGACCCTGTAGGATCATATAACACTAGCAATGAGTTCTCAACTCATTGATCATAAGTGGCTTCTAGCAAAGCGTTATGACTACCTAGTGTTATGTGATTGTCTTATCTCGACTATACGACTTTCACTTAGAGAAAGTACAATAGATATCAGGACATTCCCAACAGGATGGCATGTGGGTTGGAGTTGGATTGTGTGTTGCATGAGGGAAGGTGACGTGCTAAGTCTGTGTGGTGACACGAGGGGCCGTTACCAACTCTCGGTTGTTTGTTAGGACCGCAATCCCTAAGTGTTGAGGCCGTGTGGTACATGAGGGCATCATAAGTGGGGCAAGAGAGGGACGGATGACATGGTGTCGGCACCACATACCGAGGAAAAAAGAAAGTCAGATGATATGGTATCGGAGTACCATGTATTGTGGGTATGCCTGACTGGTCTTTTGTCATAAATTGAACAACATATATACATTATAATAATATATAATATAAATTGTTTGGAGTCATTTAATTCTTTTTTTTTTGAATTTCGAGATGCGTTCAGGCCCTTTGGACCGTAAAAGTAATTTAATTCTCGTCTCGGCATTAAGTCATTTAATGATCATATGGTTTTGGTTGGTCCAAATTATTCTCTGGAGTAATTTTTATTACTCACCCATTTTTTCTCCTTTTTTTAAGAACTAGTAACACAAATATATTACCAGTTGAATTGTAGTAATTGAAAAAAGAAGCCTATTCAAAACTCCTAAAACCGTGAAAAAACGTGTTAGTTAAACTTAAACACTTGTTCTAACAACGTTGTTGGAGTCAAGTTTAGCACTTTCCTAAAAAAGGCCTATTCATGAGTATAGGTCGGCCCAGCAATGGAAAGTCGGTAATAAAGCCCAAGGCGGTAAAACTTAGGTTAAACCGAACTTAGGGCGACCGGCTTACATTAGGGTTTGGAAGGTGTCAAAAGAAAGGCGCCGCGCGCTGAAGTCGGAGAAAGAAGAAATATTCCAACTAAGGATAAAGGCGATATTCTAGGAAATATTCCGTATTTATCTTATTTTCCTTTTTCATATAAACCGACTTGTAACCCTATATAAGGGAACTCGATATTCATTCAATGAACACGCTTTTCTTAATATTTTCGGCTTGAGAGACTTTAGAGCGATATTTGACCTAAAATCTCTCCGGCGACTTCCTAACAATCCTTCACCGGCTTCCATCTCGGAAACGTCGGCTTACAAACCCTAATTTCCCAAATCTCACCGCGTTCTTAAATTCTTCTTTTAGAATCCCTAATTCCAAACCCTAAAACTCTTTCTATCTTTGGATAGACCGAGTTAAGATCTTACAATTGGCGCCGACTGTGGGGATTTCTAAGAGAAATTTCTGAAACGAGATGTCGGGAAACGGTAACGAAACAGCTTCGGAAAACCCTAAGGTTGACCTAAGCGACCATGAGGGAAGTGATTACAACCAGAGTGATCACGAAGATGATGCGGCCAAAGGCGGCAAGCAACCGCGAAACACCGCCAAGACCAAAGCTCGGGATGACGGCAAACATGCCCCGTCACTCAGCGAAACAGAGGCTCAAATCGAGCAAGACAAGACCTTAGCCACTCTAATGGCCAAGATCGAGTCACAGAACGACTTGATCAAAACGTTCTCAAAGAAAGTCGACCTACTGCAGACAGAGCAAGCAAAAATCCTTTCAGGACAACGGTCGAGAAAACCCAGGAGAGAGGTGCCTTCAAAGGTGAAAGACAAAGTCGCTAGACGACTGGTCTATAGCACATCTGAGGAAAGCCACCATGAACAGAGCCATAGCAGCGAATCCAGGAGCAACCCGCGTAAGGAAAGCGACAAGGATACTCGCGAGCGGAGCTCACATCGGAGGGAAGGTTCTGAAAGACCCAAACGGAGCGAAAGTCAGAGACATAACAACCAAAGTGATGAGAGGTATTCACCCGACAGAGAGGAACATACCAGTCACCAGACACGGGACGTGCACCACAGACAAAATTCGCGACGTGAGAATGGCTCGCACCGAGACAACTATCGCCGCGAGCGAGGTATGTCATACGAGAAAACTCACGGAGCGTCTATTCGCGGAGCAAGTCGCAACCATGTCGAAAAACAACTGATTGAACTCAAAGACACCCTAAAAGAATTAAAAGGGGAGGTCCATGGCGTGAAGGGGTCCGCACCCGAGATAGACCGAATCATCGAGGAAACTCGTAGGACTCCCTTCACCTCGCGCATCACGAACACATATATCAGGCAAAGAGAGAAGCTCAGGCTACCGATGTATGACGGCACCAAAGATCCAGCGACCCATCTCACAACGTTCAAAATCATGGCGGCAAAGGCACGGTTCTCATCAAGCGAGGAGCGCGACATCGGCTTCTGCCAACTATTCACCGAAACCCTGGAAGGAGACGCGCTAAACTGGTTCTCCCGACTTCCATCCAAGTCAATCGATAGCTTCTCGGACCTCACATGGGCATTCGTAAGGCATCACTTTGCCTACATTCGTAAAGACACTTCGCTAAGCGCGTTGATGTCGATGACGCAAGAGAAGAAGGAAACCTTGAAAGATTTCGTAGAAAGGTTCAGGACGGTGATGACACGAGCTGAGGCACCAGATAAGTTCACTATCGCAGCCCTGACAAACGCCGTCTGGCACGAATCGCCATTTTACCAAGATTTAGTCATCAACCCGCCACTAACCATTGAGGACGCACTCCATCGGGCAAACAAATTCGTGGAATTGGAAGAGAAGAAGGTCGCATTGGCAAAGAGATTCGGTTCTGGAAAACAGGCAGATAAGAAGGAGGAAAGAGAACCCAGGCAGCATTACGACGGTAAAAGCGCCAAAACAATGGTTGTGGACGGCGCCGACAAGTCCCGGTCATCAAAGCCGTGGAATAAAAGAGGGAAAGAGGCGAAGAAGGCGCAAGCAGCCTCCGCTACGGGGGACAAGTACTGTGAATACCATCAAGCTACGTCGCACGACACGGCTGAATGTCGGAATCTCAGAAACGCACTCTACTCCCGACTTTCAAATGAAGAAATCAAGGCGGCCATCGAAAGGTTGAAGAAGGAAGAATCGGGACAGAAGAAGGAAGACAAAGCTGACGAGCAGGCTCCCAAGCAAGATAAACCGCCACGGCGTATCAAAAGCATAGCTTTGAAACGTAACCGTGAAGAAGAAGAGGAAGAGGACGAAGAAGAAACCCCCAAGACCATCCGAAGAATCAACATGATCATGGGTGGTCTAATCTCCGTAAATGATTCGGTCCGGTCAATCAAGGTCTATGAACGCCTAGCATTGGCCGCGCAAAAGGCGCCTCAACCAATCCTATCAGACGATCCGCCCGTCATCTTTACCGACCAGGACCTCTATGGAACTCACTACCCTCATAACGACCCGCTGGTGGTTGAGCTTCTGATCGGAAGTTGCCAAGTATCTCGAATACTGGTGGACACCGGGAGTTCGATAGACTTAATTTTCCTAGATACACTCAAGAAGATGGACATTAAGGAGGAGGATATCAAGCAGAAGGCCAAGCCGCTCACCGGGTTCACAAGTGAGACGACGTACACAATTGGAACGATCAAGTTGCCTGTCTTCGTAGGAGGAGTTAACAGATTGGTGAGGTTTCACGTCATTGACAAGACAACCATCTATAACGTGATCCTTGGAACTCCATGGCTATATAGCATGAAGGCGGTATCCTCGACGTACCATCAATGTCTGAAATTCCCGACACCCAAAGGAATCCAGACAGTCAAAGGATGCCAGAGCGCAAGTCGGTCGTGTTTCGCGAGAGAACATAAGATCAGGGTGCCTTCCTGCATGATCAACACAGAACACGGAAGAAAAGGACCTGAGAGAGAACTAATCCAGCAAGTCATCATTGACGAATCAGATGCAAGCAAGTGTGTGGGCATTGGCGCAGGATTACCGGACGACATCAAAGAGGAACTGATCACCTTCCTACAGCAAAACGTTACAACGTTTGCGTGGACAATGAAGGATATGAAGGGTATCAACCCAACCATTACATCTCACGAGTTGAATGTCGATCCGACTTACAAGCCAGTCAAGCAAAAGAGGCGAAAACTCGGCCCAGAAAGAGCTAAAGCAGTCAACGACGAAGTAGAGAAGCTACTCGAAGCCGGTTCAATCCAAGAAGTCAAATATCCTGACTGGCTGGCCAATCCAGTGGTCGTGAAGAAGAAAAACGGGAAGTGGAGAGTATGTGTCGACTTCACGGATCTCAACAAAGCTTGCCCCAAGGATAGTTTCCCGCTGCCGCACATCGACCGACTTGTTGAGGCGACGGCCGGGAACGAACTGCTATCATTCATGGATGCGTTCTCAGGGTATAACCAAATCCTCATGAACCCAGACGACAGAGAAAAGACGGCCTTCATCACTGAACGAGGCACGTATTGCTACAAAGTCATGCCTTTCGGCCTCAAAAACGCCGGCGCCACCTACCAACGGCTGGTAAACCGGATGTTTGCAGGGCAACTTGGTGCAACAATGGAAGTTTATATCGACGACATGCTAGTCAAGTCTCTGATCGCCTCTCAGCATGTCGGTCATCTAAAGGAATGTTTCAACATCCTTAACCGATACGGCATGAAACTTAATCCAACCAAGTGTACATTTGGGGTAACATCGGGAGAGTTCCTAGGATACGTGGTAACTCAGAGAGGAATAGAAGCTAATCCAAAACAGATCACAGCCATAATCGACTTACCATCTCCCAAAAACACTCGGGAGGTACAACGCCTCACTGGCCGCATAGCCGCCTTGAACCGGTTTATATCCCGGTCGACAGATAAATGTCTGCCTTTTTACGAGCTCCTACGAGGGAACAAGAGATTCGTGTGGGACGACAAGTGTCAAGAAGCCTTCATCCAACTCAAGGACTACTTGTCGAACCCGCCGATACTGTCTAAACCAGAGAATGGTGAGACATTGTTGCTTTACATCGCCGTTTCAGCGACAGCAGTGAGTGGCGTGCTAGTTCGGGAAGATCGAGGAGAACAGAAGCCGATCTTCTACGTCAGCAAAACAATGAACGGAGCCGAAACCAGGTATCCTGCAATGGAAAAACTGGCTTTCGCAGTCATCATCTCGGCACGGAAGCTGCGACCATATTTTCAATCACATCCGATTGCCGTGTTAAGCAGTCAACCCCTTCGAACGATACTTCATAGCCCGGGACAGTCTGGTCGTCTAGCCAAATGGGCAATAGAGTTAAGTGAATACGACATCGAGTACAGGAACAGGACAACCGCCAAATCGCAGGTAATAGCTGATTTCCTTGTCGAATTATCACCTGAGTTGGACGTCGGCACCGAGACAGAAGACAAAAATTGGAAACTGTTTGTTGACGGGGCTTCATCTAAAAAAGGAGCCGGGATAGGGATACGTCTCATATCACCAACCGGCGAGATATTAGAGCAGTCGTTCAAACTAGGTTTCACGGCTTCTAACAACACAGCCGAGTACGAAGCTTTGTTAGCCGGTCTCAGACTAGCCAAGGAAATCGGAGTACGACATCTCTTGGCCCATTGTGATTCCATGCTTGTAGCCAACCAGATCAACAGCGACTACGAAGCTAAAAATGAACGAATGGAGGCTTACCGAAAGACGGCGTTGGAACTCACCAGTTCCTTCGAATTCTTCGACATTGTCCAGATACCAAGAAAGGAGAATGCCCCGGCAGATGCACTTGCGTCGCTAGCATCTAATCCCAATCTCTGCCGACGGATCCCGGTAGAAACGATCCACGAACCAAGCATCCCGCCCCCTGAGAGCAATCAAGAAGAAACTGAAGAAATGATCCCGAATGATGAGGACGACATGTGCTACAATATTCAAGCAAAGGGCATAGACCTCATCGCTGTCCTAACCGACGACAATAGAGACTGGCAACTTCCGATAAGAGCATACCTGACAGAAGGGAAGCTCCCAGAAGATAAATGGGAAGCACGACGACTTAAAGTCAAAAGCGCGCGATACACTATACATGAAGGTATCCTCTACAAGTATTCTGCTAACAAGATCCTCCTCAGATGCATAAACGGAGATGAAGTAAGTCGGGTTCTCGAAGAAACGCACTCTGGAGCATGCGGAAACCACTCCGGAGGCAGGTCTCTCGCCCTCAAAATCAAATTGAATGGTCACTATTGGCCGACTATGATAACCGACTGCGAGACCTACTCTAACAAGTGTGAAAAGTGTCAGCGACATGCGCCATTCATACATCGACCTACAGAGCTACTCACAACGTCAACTGCGGCTTACCCATTCATGAGATGGGCGATGGACATCGTCGGACCATTACCATTATCCAATCAAAGACGTTTCCTGCTCATTATGACCGACTACTTCACAAAGTGGGTAGAGGCCAAGGCTTACGTCGCAATCCATGATGTCCAGGTTCAGAATTTCGTCTGGAAATACATAATATGTCGTTTCGGGCTACCCTATGAGATCGTCACAGACAACGGATCGCAATTCATCTCGAAAGTATTCGAAGGGTTCTGCAAGAAGTGGGATATACGCCTTAGCAAATCGACACCAAGGTATCCTCAGGGGAATGGCCAAGCCGAAGCTACAAATAAAACCATTATCGCCGGCATCAAAAAACGCCTTGAAAGCAAAAAAGGAGTTTGGGCAGATGAGTTAGACGGAGTCCTTTGGTCGCATAGAACGACACCCCGAAGTGCAACAGGAGCCACCCCATTTTCCTTAGCCTTTGGCGTGGAAGCAATGGTACCGGCAGAAGCTAATATTTACACTCTCCGCCGTTCTCTCATGCCTCACCATACTGAAATCAACGAAAAAATGATAATCCAGGCTCTCGACACCTTAGAGGAAGAACGGGATCGAGCCCTACTTAGGATTCAAAACTACCAACAGCTCGCAGCTCGGTACTACAATCAGAAAGTCAAGGAACGCCATTTTCAAGTCGGTGACTTCGTCCTCCGCAAAGTATACGAAAATACCAAGGAGTGGAGAGCAGGGAAACTTGGGGCGAAATGGGAAGGACCCTACAAAGTCACAAAAGTCGTCAAACCAGGAGTCTACGAGCTTGAGTCAATGAAAGGGAAGGCTTTACCTCGATCTTGGAACTCGGCAAGCCTGAAGGAGTACCACTAAGACGGCAAGGCCGCCAAAAAAAAAAAAAAAATGTACTATGAACTACGAGTGACTTGATTCTTCCTCGGGAGATACGTAGGCAGCCTTTACCGGCACAGTCACAAATCTAATAAAATCCTCATTTTCTCAGATAAAATGCCGTCTTGAAAGCTATGCAAAGCCAAAACAGGTAAGTTCCTTCATTAAATACTTAAATATATTTAATGATACTAACAAAGCCGAGTTCTTACTCGCAAAAGCCGAGTTCTCACTCGCAAAAGCCGAGTTCTCACTCGCAAAAGCCGAGTTCTAACTCATGAAAGCCGAGTTCTTACTCGCAAAAGCCGAGTTCTTACTCGCAAAATCCGAGTTCTAACTCATGAAAGCCGAGTTCTTACTCGCAAAAGCCGAGTTCTTACTCGCAAAAGCCGAGTTCTTACTCGCAAAATCCGAGTTCTAACTCGCAGACGAGCAACGACTCGCACCGATTAGCATCATACCTCCTGGCCAGGGGCAAGATCTTCCTTACATGCGAGGTGCACATCGCAGTAAGGAAAAGCCGGGACCCGTCCCGCAAATTTTTCGTGGTAGGAAATAACAAATAAGCCGAGCAAAAAGGACTCGCACATTCTCCTACCCTTAAAATAAAGCCGAGCATCTATAAGTCTCGCAAACCGCCTTATGGCAAGTCGCTAAATTGATTGAGCTTTGACAAAAAACAGCTTAAATACAAGATTAGTACGACTCAACACAAACTGAAGCCGCTATCCGATTAAACTATCAAAAGATGTTTAAAACAGGAATAGCCCGACTTCATCGAGACTCATAAGTCGCTAAATAAGGTGACGCAATTTGTAACAAAAGTCGCTATAAGCTTAAATGCAATAGCAAGACTTGGTCATACATCGAAAAACTACGAAGTTTTAAATAAACTTTAAAAGAGAGATTGACTCAAGTCACTATCAGAGGCTTAGAGCAAACTTAAGATAAATTATTTAATAAAAGATTTGTCTACAGAGCCAAACGAGTTGGAATAAAAGAGTTTACAAAATAAAATATTACATAAAAAGGAATAAAGCGCACGATTAGTCAGCCCTAGCTAGCGACTTCTCAAGATCATCAACCTTTCCCGCAACCTCTTCCTTCGATTTGTGAACATCATCTAAGGCCGCGACCTCTGAGCGGACAGACTCGACGAGATCAGCCGGAACTCCCTCGGGAATTACTCCAAGGTTGGTACCGAACTCATTCATACCTCTCGGTGTACGAGGAGGGGAGTCTCGAAACAGGTTCAAAAGAGGATGTCGGAGCGGTGAGAGAGCAAAGGTCAATTCATCCTTAGTCACAACATTCAGGCTGTCAAACTTGGCATCAGCAGCGGCTTCGTCATTTATGACTTGGTCCAGAACCGATTGAGGTATCGAGACGCCTTGGTCTTTGAGTTTCAGCAAACACTTCTTAAGACCGGAAATCTGACCGAACTCGATCTGGAGAGAAGTCGCGATCTCTTGATCCTTTATATATTGCTGGAAAAGGTCGAAGTGAATCTGCGCCTTGGCTCTCGCCGCCGCATCAACGCGGTCCCTCTCCTTCCTGATAAAGTCGGTAAACGATTCCCGTTGCTTCCTCCTCTCTGACTGAAACGCGAGAAGGTCGGCCTCTGATTTCTCGTCGGCTGCACGAAGTTTTTCTTCGACATCGCGAAGTTTGTTTGCAAGGACTAGATTCCTCGCCTCCAGCGCCTCCTTCTCCTCCTTCGCCTTCTTCAGAAGACCATCTCTCTTTGTGACGGCATCAGCAAATTTCTTGGCCGCATGAGTACTTTCAAGGGCCACACGGTTGGAAGCCGCTATCATCTACAAAAACAAGGAAATCAATTAGATCAATAAAAGAGTAAAATAAAATCTTAAAAGATTATAAAGATTACCGCCGCCTCGGCTTGCTTCAAGCTGACAATGGCATCAGAATGAGGAAGCTCCTGGATTTTTGGCCAGTCCAAATCGTTTCCTCGCACACAAGTTAGCATGTTAAAACATGCCCGCGGATTGTCAATAAGGGGAACTTCGCTTTCATACTGAAAAGCGAAATTATGAATCGAAGGCTGGATAGCCCCAGTCTTCGACGGACCTCGAGGACGAGCCAGCACCAGCTCTTTACGGGTTACAAACGGCTTCAGCACGCCGGAAGCATTAGCAACCTCCCCGACATCCTCATAAAAACGCTGCCAGGGATTCTTGGGCTTGTCAGCATCCTTATCCTTGCTAGGATGATCAGTAGCCTCTTTCACGACTTGGCTTCCAGCGGCAATTTTCTTTGTCGGATTCTCCTGATCCAACCTTCCTTCAGCCACTCTCTTCTTGGATAAAGGTTTGGCCGACGCTTTGGTTAATGGAGCCGTCATAATTGGCTCGGTAGAAACAGGATGAGCAGCCGACTTCTCTGCAACAACAGTCGCCACTTTACCGTCATCTTGAGAAGGTATAGCCTTTCCCTTCGACGATTCGATCAAGGAAGGATTGGACGATATCTTTTGGGAATAGTCAACCGACACGATCTTCTTCACCTTTCCCATCTTTTTTGGCTTCACTAACTGGTCAGGAGTAACCTTCGTCTTGGTGTCCCACTTATCTGGATCAACAAAAGTCAGAACCAACAAGAATAAAAACCACCATAAAGCGGTAGACAAACCTGCAGAGATCCGCGGAATGAATTTGTTGATACGATCACGAGTAAGATCATTCCACTTGCGCAAACCCAAAGCCTGAATCTGCTGAAGGATAGGAAAGAAGTTGTCGGGATACGGCTTCAGAAAAGGGTGATCCACTGCAAAGACAAAAAGGAATTAAGTAAATTGACCATGTTCAAAAGATAAGAAAAATTGGGACGGTATCTACCATAATCAGAATTCCAAGACGTCCTAATAAGTTCCTTATGCTCATCAGGAACCACTAATGATGACAGTTCAACGAAGAAATAGGATCGCTGCCAGTTGTTGATCTTATTTGGCGCATCCGTCAAGACGCGGTTGCCGCTTTTGAATCTAACCGCAAAACACCCCGGGCTAGTAGCCTTCATGCGGTTAATCGACGTCATCTCCTCAAAAATCTGAGCAGTTATAGTAATGCCGGCCTCAGCCCCTAGCACAAGAAGGCCAACCATGTGTCGAACCGCTACAGCTGAAAGTTGGGAGATAGCAATCTCGCGACGGTGGCAGTATGAAATCAACAAGTCGGGAAGAGGGAACCAACAACGGCAACCCCCAGTAAACGTGTTGATGAAATAGGATTCGTAAAGCGTTATGTATCCCGGAGGGGGACTCCATGGACGGTCGAGTGGGAAGGGGATAACGACCTTGATCCTTGGATCTGCTCCGCAGTCTCGAAGCATAGACCTCACCGTGATCGCAGTAGATTTGGTCCCAAAAACGTTGCCGAATATTCCGTTAGGATCAGCAGAAACGTTGTCTTCCGAGCCGACTTGACCAACATCGATGTTATAATTTTGCACGATGCGTTTGTTTCATATTGTTTGTGTAATGTTGATACTGCACCATTCCAAGCCAAGTGCAAAGATTTCGACGATCCTTAATTAAAAAATCAAGATATTTGGAAACGCCTTAAGCTTTTTCATGAATATCTACGAACCTGTCAAATCAAGTATACTTTTTTAAGAAAAGAGAAACGTTAAACCTACGAGCACTAAATCGATATTATTCGACCCATTTATCGAAATATACACGTAACACGTTAGGTAGTCATTTCTTTCTTTCTTTTTTTTTTGGTCGAAACAGGTAATAATTTCTGATATCCTAAATATTTTAGTCGGACCAATAAAGAATAAGCGTATTGTTAATAACTATTATTATTTTATTTTTACTGCTGAATTTCGATAAAATTTGTCCACCAAGTAAGTAACCATAATAGTAGAAGAAAAGAAAAGAAAAGAAAAAGAATTGAAATCCACCGTCAAAAGTACGATGACGTTATTAACAAAGCTCAAGCGGGAAAGTTTTCAGATATTCAAACTTCTGCGAATATTCTGGCTCAGACAAAAGGTTTGTTTCAAAGCAGCAATATACGAAGCGGTGTCGTTCTCAGTTCAGATCAGCTTGGTCAGAAACATTCATCCCAGCAACAATGGAGGCCCAAGAGAGTTTGTTCGAATAAAGAAGAAGTGCAATCTCAGCGGTTGAAGATTAATGAATTACCACACCCGTTAGATCTTCAACGGTCTTCTTCATTAACGACCCTGCAAACAGACAAGAAAGCAGAGGATCAGACTATAAAGCAAAAGAAAACTTCACAGAACCGTACGACTGATCCTCTGCAAACGGCGAATCGTTTTAATGTTCTCTCGAACTTATCTGAAGATGACTGAAGACAGCTGGCATTAGGGTTTTGGATTTACACGTTCTGTCTTTGTATACATATCAATCATCTTTGTGACAAAACGTTTAAGCCGAAATGAAATGAAAACAAAGAACAGTTGATTCAGCTTCATCTCTTTCCTTTAAGTTTATCTTCTGCTTTTATGATATCAGAGCCATGGACGCTCTTGAAGTTTACACTCCTTCTCTTGACATAGTTAACTCAGTGATTGCAAACTCACTTAGAAAAACTATATTCTTTGGAAAAACCAGTTTAGTGCGTTTCTTAATGGGCAAAGACTGCTGGGTTTTGTTACTGGAAATCTTCCTCGGCCAGCCCCAGTGATTAATGCTCTTAACATTAATGGCACTAATACGCCTGTACCAAACCCTGATCATCATTTGTGGTTTCAAACCGATCAAGTCATTATATCATGGCTTCTTGGCTCTTTCTCAGAGGATATTCAAAGTCTTATCATCAACTGCAACACATCTCATGAGATTTGGGTTACTCTTGCAAGTCACTACAACAGGCCTTCATCTTCTCGTCTCTTTGAACTTCAGAGAAAGATTCAGACAGCTACAAAACAAGACAAGTCAATGAATGACTATCTCAAGGAAATAAAGACACTTTGCGATCAACTCTCTTCAATAGGGAGTAATGTTGCTGAACGTATGAATATCTTTACAGCTCTCAATGGTCTCGGTAAGGATTATGAACCTATCAAAACTAGTATTGAAGGCTCCATTGATAGTGTTCCTTCACATACCTTTGAGGATACCATTCCAAGACTCACAAGTTATGATACAAGACTTCAAAATTACAACGCTGGTTCAGAAGTCACTCCACATCTGGCTTTCAATATGGTTCAAACTCCTGCTTTCTATGGTCAAAGAGGTCGTGGTTCTTACACTCGTGGTCGGAGTTACAGTGGACGTGGTGCTTTTTCCACTCGGGGTCGTGTCTTTCATCAACAGATCTCACCATATCAGGGTTCCTTTGTATCATCCTCTTCCTCTAATGGTTCTGACTCAGGTAATAGACCCATTTGTCAGAGTTGTGGTCGTAAAGGGCATTTTGCTCTAACTTGCTGGCCAGATTTGATAACTCTTATCAACATGAAGAGATGCCTTATGCTATGGCTGCTTTACGCATTACTGATGTCTCAGAAACTAATGGACATGAATGGTTTCCGGATTCTAGTGCAAGTGCTCACATCACAAGTTCTCCTATGCATCTTCAGCAAGTGAACCTTACACTGGATCAGATTCTATCATGCTAGCAGATGGTAACTTTCTTCCCATAACAAATACTGGATCTGGAATGATTGCTTCTTCCTCAAGTATTCTTCCTCTTCAAGATGTTTTAGTCTGTCCAGATGTTGCAAAGTCCTTATTGTCTGTTTCAAAAGTCACAAAAGATTATCCCTGCTCCTTTGAATTTGATGCTGATGGGGTTCTTGTTAAGGACAAGGTAACCAAGAAGGTACTAATGCTGGGAAGAAACAACAGTGATGGCCTATATGTTTTAAAGGATGCTCAAGTGCAAGCGCTTTTCTCCTCTAGGCAACAAGCTGCAAGCTCTCTTGTCTGGCATAGGAGGCTTGGACATCCTCAAGCTCAAGTTCTGCAACATCTTTCTTCTTCTAAAACTATTATCATCAATAAGAGTTCTCCTCAGATGTGTGAAGCCTGTCAGATTGACAAAAGCAGTCGCCTTTCTTTTTCAACTTCTGATTTTGTTGCTTCTAATCCACTTCAGAGAATCCACTGTGATCTCTGGGGTCCTTCACCAATTGTAACTAATCAAGGGTTTCGATACTATGTAATACTCATCGACAGTTGGTCTAGATATGGTTGGTTTTATCCATTGAAGAAAAAATCAGACTTATTTTCTGCATTCATTGCCTTTCAAAGACTAGTTGAGAATCAATTTAACACCAAGATCAAAATTTTCTGATGTGATGGTGGAGGTGAGTTCACAAGTACTCAGTTTATCACTCATCTACAACAAAGTGGTATTCAACAATATGTTTCTTGTCCTCACAACCCTCAACAAAATGGTTTAGCTGAAATAAGACATAGGTTTCTCACTGAACATGGTCTTACAATGATGTTTCAAGGCAAAATGCCTTAGGTTCATTGGGTAGAAGCCTTCTTCACCTCGAGTTTCCTTTGTAATCTTCTGCCTTCTTTAGTTCTTGAGGACAACATCTCTCCACACCAGAAGCTTTTTGGTTCTGCTCCTGATTATACAGCTCTGAGAACCTTTGGG
The DNA here is from genome assembly GCA_030180135.1 of Orychophragmus violaceus. Classification (NCBI taxonomy): domain Eukaryota; kingdom Viridiplantae; phylum Streptophyta; class Magnoliopsida; order Brassicales; family Brassicaceae; genus Orychophragmus; species Orychophragmus violaceus. The sequence continues at coordinate 33,820,884 of CM058232.1, forward strand.
TGTTCTTGTTATCCTACACTAAGAGATTATATGGTGAACAAATTTGATCCTAATCTCTAAAGTGTGTTTTTATTGGCTACAATGCAAAATTCAAAGGATACATATGTCTTCACCCTCCCTCTGGTCGTGTTTACATCAGTCGTCATGTACTCTTTGATGAGGAAGATTTTCCGTTTCGAAATGTTTATCTACAGTTTCAGACATCAACACCTTCGAAGCTTCTTTCATCTTGGCAAGAAGGTTTAGCTCATGTGGATACATCAGACCATAGTCAGGATGCTTCATTTTCTGAACAACCTGTTGTTCAATCTCGTGTCATCTCGGTTCCAGTTAATGTTCAGATCCCTACAATCACTTCAGAAACTTCACTTTTCTCTGAAGATGATTTCCCAATGTTAACTCCTATTAGGAGAATCTCTGCAGTGTCTCCATCTTCCTCTGGCACGCCTATTACATTTGGAACTTCGACAAGTCAACAACCACAAACTTCATTATCCTCTTCTTCAGTCTCTGATACTTCTGCTCAGCGACCATTTGTTCCTGCAATAACTCAGTCTCAGCATCCCATGATCACCAGAGCAAAAGAAGTAATCGTAAAACCAAATCCGAGATATGCTCTGCATACTCATAGGATCTCTTATCCAGAACCTAAAACGGTTACTGCAGCCTTAAAGGATCCATGATGGAAAGATGCATTACAAGAAGAAATCAGTAACTGCAAAGAAACTAATACCTAGTCCTTGGTCCCATATACTACTGATATGAATGTCTTGGGAAGTAAATGGGTCTTCAGAACAAAACTCAAGGCTGATGGCTTGTTTGACATATTGAAAGCTCGTCTTGTTGCAAAAGGATTTGATCAAGAAGAAGGTATTGATTACTTAAATACATACAATCCTATTATAAGATCTGCTACAGTCAGGATGGTGTTGAATCTTGCAACTGTTATGCAGTGGGATATAAAACAAATGGATGTTAAGAATGATTTCTTACATGGTGATCTAACTGAGACTATTTACATGAAACAACCAGCTGGTTTCATTGACAAAATTCATCCTAATCATGTATGTCTGCTTCATAAAGCTATTTATGGTCTTAAACAGGATCCAAGAGCATGGTTTGAAAAATTCAGCAACTATCTTCTTGAGTTTGGTTTCATCTGCAGTAAACGTGATCCATCTCTGTTTATCTATACTCAAGACAAGAATATTATCCTGCTCATGCTCTATGTGGATGATATGCTCATCACTGGAAATCAATCTCCTGCAATGGATAGGTTTCACAAGGATATACACCAACAATTCAGAATGAAAGACTTGGGTCAAATGCATTATTTTCTGGGTATTCAAGCTCACTTCCATTCTAAAGGTCTCTTTCTTACTCAACAGAAGTATGCTGAGGATTTACTGGTTGTGGCTTCTACGTATGACTGCTCTCCCATGCCAACTCCTCTGCCTGTGGACTTAAATAAGGTTCCTCACCAAGATGAATCATTCTCTAGTCCCACTTACTTCAGAAGTTTGGCAGGTAAACTTCAGTATCTCACTTTAACTAGACCAGATATTCAATTTGCAGTGAATTATATCTGTCAGAAGATGCATGCTCCAGCTCAAGCTGATTTTCATCTTCTTAAACGCATCCTGAGATACATAAAGGGTACTATTACAATGGAAATTTCCTTCACCAGACATACAGATTTTACTCTAAGGGCTTATTCAGACAGTGATTGGGCAGGCTGTCCCACTACAAGAAGGTCTATTGGTGGTTATTACACTTTCTTAGGGAGTAACCTCATCTCCTGGTCCTCTCGCAAACAAGATACAGTCGCTAAAAGCTCTACAGAGGCTGAGTATTTAGCCATGTCTGAAACAGCCTCTGAGTTAACTTGGATTGCTTCAATAATGAAAGAACCGGGTGTTCCTCTTATCTGTACACCGGAGCTGTATTGTGATAATCTGTCAGCCGTGTATCTGACTGTTAATCTGGCTTATCATGCTCGGACAAAGCATTTTGGAACACATCATCACTATGCTCGGGAACGGGTCGCTCTTGGTCTCTTAACGGTAAAACACATCTCTTATGCTTTTCAGATTGCTGATACTTTCACCAAATCTCTTCCCTATGCTGCCTTTGCTTCTCTACGCTTCAAACTAGGTGTGGATAGACCTCCTACACCGAGTTTGAGAGGGGCTATCAACAAAGCTCAAGCGGGAAAGTCTTCAGATATTCAAACTTCTGTGAATACTCTGGCTCAGACAAAAGGTTTGTCTCAAAGCAGCAATATACGAAGCGGTGTCGTTCTCAATTCAAATCAGCTTGGTCAGAAACATTCAGCCCAACAACAACGGAGGCCCAAGATAGTTTGTTCGAATAAAGAAGAAGTGCAATCTCAGCCGTTGAAGATTAATGAATTACCACACCCGTTGGATCTTCAACGGTCTTCTTCATTAACGACCCCTGCAAACAGACAAGAAAGCAGAGGATTAGACTATAAAGCAAAAGCAAACTTCACAGAACCGTACGACTGATCCTCTGCTTTCTTGGACTTATCTAAAGATGACTGAAGACAGCTGGCATTAGGGTTTTTGATTTACACGTTCTATCTTTGTATAAATATCAATCATCTTTGTAACAAAACGTTTAAGCCGAAATGAAATGAAAACAAAGAAAAGTTTATTCAGCTTCATCTCTTTCCTTTAAGTTTATCTTCTGCTTTCAGACGTAAGTAGGGCAGTAATCACCTGCCCAGCAAAAAGCGATTCAATCTCTCCTTTTTTTTGGGCACTTTCTCTGTATTATAGTAGTATAAATGACCGAACCTTGGTTCTTCTATCCACCATACACTTAAAAGACACCAAACAAACAAACAACTAAATACAATGAGGTTTAATCAAAGAGCAACAATGGCGGATGAGGTGATTCTTATGGATTACTGGCCTAGTATGTTCGGACTGAGAACGAGGTTGCTCTAGAGGAGAAAAACATCAAATTCGATAACAGAGAACAAGATCTATTCAATAAAAGCCCGATTCTCCTCGAGATGAACCCGGTTCATAAGAAAATCTCGGTTCTCATCCACAATGGTAAACCAGTCTCTGAATCTCTCATCCAGGTCGAGTACATCGACGAGACTTGGCCGGGGGGGAAACCCACTCATTCCTTCTGATCCTTACCAAAGAGCTTAGGCCAAGTTCTGGGGTAATTTTATCGACAAAAAAGTAATAGAAAAACCTCCTTAATGATCAACATTATTTTTTGGTTTAATTTGATAACAATTGTTGTTTAGGTGTATGGTCCAACGAGTTTATATGGGGAGCGAAAGGCGAGGAACATGAGGCGGAGAAGAAGGAGTTTATCGAGGTGCTCAAGACGCTAGAGTCTGAGCTTGGAGACAAGACTTACTTTGGAGGGGAAACGTTCGGTTATGTGGATATAGCCTTCATCGGATTTTACTGCTGGTTTGACGCATATGAGAAATTTGGGAATTTTAGTATCGAAGAAGAGTGTCCTAAGCTGATTGCTCGGGCTAAAAGGTGTCTGAAGAGAGAGAGTGAGGCTAAGTCTCTTCCTGATTCGGACAAGGTCACTAATGAGCTAAAGGAAAGACTTGGTATCGATTAGATCTGTTACAATTTTATTTATGTTGTCTTTTTTTCCCTTTTCAGTTTTGTTTCTGCTTTGTTTGAAGTCATCATAATAATACAAACATCCTCCAATGATTTTTTTTTTTGATTAACTTGGGTATCTCGAACCTATGAAAAGACTCAGAATAATCTTTAAGGGGAGGTGCAGTAGGATATACCTTTTCTCCGGGTATTCAAATGGACCGAAAGCAATGGGATAATATCCATGTAGGTGTCCAAGAAAATGTGTTTTTAGTTTCGCATAACAGGTGGATCGAATTTAAAACATGTTAGCGTCCTAAGTCCTTCTTATCACTTGACCACAAGCCCTTAGACAAATATTACGAGAAATGCTTTAGTAGATTTTAATTTTCTAAATATTGGTCGTCGTAGAGAAAAACTGAAAAAGATTCTGATTCTGGACATTTTCGTGTTAAATATGGAGATAAGAATTGATGTTCTTTTAATTAAAATCATTTGGATAAACCAAATTTGAACATTTTGATTCGATAAAAAAAAAAAGTAGAAAAAGAAGCGAAATATCCTTTTTGTGTCAAACCTTACTTGATTAAACATGAACTAAGGAAATGGTAATTGCAATATGTAGCAAAGGATAAGGTGGATTTTAGTTTGCAAGAAAAATAACTATTCTATACCAACTATTCAAAATGAAAAATCTGTTAAATCCCTTACTCTAACAAGACGTTTATTGCACTTCACACAATCCCTATTCTATATTTGTTTTGATGTAGGTTTCATCTGTGTGTTTTGGGTTTATAAAACCGACAAACAAATCTAATTTCTAATTTCTCATTTATTGTTATTTTTTAGGATCAAATTCTCATTTATTATATTTAATTGAAATAATCAATGTGTGGATAGAAAAAAATCAAGAGATAAAAGCATGATTAATCGGTAAATTGTACTTCCACTACCTATATTTCCTGTTTTAAAAAGCAGCCTATATGAGGGTATAATCTCTGAAAAATCGTGGCTAGAGTCGCTACGCTTAGACTAAAATCGGCCCACAAATCAGATTTTAAAAATAGCTTTTATTGATTTCAGTCCAAAATCGAACTTTCTTTCATAGATTTATTAATGGTTTGTATATGTCTAATAAAACTTTACATAAAACACAATATAAATGAAAAAAATCGGAGCCGCCATGATTAGGGTTTAATGCACAATTTTCTTTGAAGAAGATGAAAAAGTCAATATTACCCTTCTTTAAAGTTTAAGTCGAAAAATGTTTTAAACACATATTATTACACTTAAGTAGAAAAATGTTTTAAAAACACATACTGGACACTCGAACCCATGTCAACGAGAGGGTGATAACCACTAGACCAACTAAAAGGTTTACATATTATCTAGACCCTGTATAATTTTTGCTTAATCCCTGATTTTTTGTTAATTCGGTAGACTCGACTCGACCGCGCGTACAAATCGAACAAAGCCTATAATACATGGTATCTCGGTTATGCAAGTGAATTTGGATTTTAATCATGTTATAAGAGTATATATTTAAACTTAGTCATAATAACATATGATTAGTGAATAAATTAGATATCAACTATCCTATATTACTGATCTGCTCAAAGTTTCAATAATCCCTAGAGCTATACTGCAAATGCACAAAATGTTGTTGTAGTATATAGGGGTTGGATCCGCAAAGACTCAAGACTCTTACGATAGACTTTCAGTTTCGAATAAAGCTAAACAGAAATGATGTAATGCAAGTAAACAAAAAAGGAAACAATTAAAATCGGTTTGTTATCATGAATGGGAACGCTTATGGTTTCAGGAATTTCTCAGGAAGTCAAGCAATGCAAATCATTTATCAGTCATGATCAAATTAAGCACAGATCTAAAACTCAAATCACAAAGATAAAATAAACCAAATTTCGTTGTGAGAATTTACTAGGTCTAAATCTTAAAAATCCAAATGTATTTGCAATTTCTAAGGATTAAACTAGTATTAAGCGCAAGTTTGATTTGTTCACAAATTATGTAATCCGAATTTCATTGTAATTATCTCATTTGCTCACCCTAAATTCTGTCAGATTACAAATTAAACTTTCGTGTCAACATAGCAATATCAAGATTCTAGGTGATCACTTTAGACTTGAAGAATAAATTTAAGGTGAAGAACTAACAAGGTTACAAATCCTTATAGATAAATCAATATAGTATTCCATGAAATCCCTAACGAGAATTCCTAAGCCTAATTAGAGATCTATTCAGATATATGAGGTGAAACAAAAGACATGATGAAATAAATATCATATAAATCAGAAGAGAAATAAGAAAGGGGGTTCGAAATCTTCTTTCAAAAGCAGTACATAGTATTAGATCAGCTTCAAGCTTTAATCTCTCTCAAAAACACAAAGTATAAATGACTGAAAACTCTAAAAACTTAACTAAGAGGCTAATACACGTTTTGTGCCTCTTCTATAAATAATAAAATTTTCAGGGCCATCTTGTAAATCTTCAAAAGTCTTCATGACTTGGCATGAAATCGCTGATGTGTCCTGTGTCGACCTACGCAAGGTGTGCATCAGTCGACGCTCCCTTTAAATGTAGATGGTGACTTGATCATCTCGGCTACAAGCTTCCACAATGTCCTAAAAATGTCCCAAATCTCCACAATGCATCCAAACATGTGCAAACATGTAAATGACTCAAAAAGACTCAATAAACAGTTAAAATGACTCGATTATGTACATATATCATGGATTAAAACTCCTAAAAACCTATGATATATCAACTCCCCCCACATTTAGCATTTGCTTGCCTCAAGCAAACAAAAAACCAACAACATGAAAAGAAGTTTTAAAAACTCAGAAACTTATGTCGTCGCCAGAGCACCTCACTTATATTCCCATTAGTAAGCACCATAAAACGAACCTGAAGAAATCGAGATCACAACGTACTTCCTACACACTTAGCAAATGTACCAAGTAAAATCCACTATCAAATCAAAATATCCAAACTCACTATACTGACATCTATAAAGAATTAGGTGCGTTCTTACCGAGGGTGTATCAATCAGAGGAGACATGGACTCTTACTCAGTCAGTATCTGATCACATAGACTGTTATACTTATGGTTCCTTTCCTCTTTTTTTCTCACTTCTGCAGCTAATTTTTCCCTATTGTGTATCATTTTTTTATCAGTTTCTATTCCCTTTTTATTTGGAGTGTTACTTTGGACTTGTTTCCATGAAACATAGAAGGTAATAGGGGTCTCTACCATTGCCGTGTTCACTTCGAAGCTACTAGCTTATCCGCATATTTTTTCTTCTTTTTTTTAGCTTGAAGAGAAGGAAGAGGGGAAATGTACTCACACAGACAAGTACTGCAAGACTGAAAGAGGAATTCGATACAATGTATACCAAGCCCTTGGGTGAGAAAAATCAAGTCAAGTTATAGGCGAAATCAGTAATGGATCCTCTGGATATCTGAGGTAATATGGGTGTCCTTGGTAAGTTGATTCGTTTGAGGGTTTTTTAACAGTCATAGATGGTTACAGACTCGTCCAATTGCCACCTAAGTTCCTGCAAATGTGGTGGTTTCCTCGAAAATTTCTAGCTTCTTACAAAAGGGTTAGATTCAATAAAACGACTCAACTTAATCTAAGAAAAGAAAAGATGTTGCCAGTAACTACCTCCCCCACACTTGAAACACACTGTCTCCAGTGGAATCAAAGCTTAGGCTTGGCGAATGGTGATAAAGAACGAATTGAACATGTGATATCGTGAATCACCTGACCTAGAAACCTATATCGACCGACACCCAACATGATGTCGGTCGACATCACCTTTTGATCAATGCAGAAATGCAGTTCGAATGATTGCTGATGTATCAAATTTTAATCCCTATTTTCTACTGTAAGTGCACATATGCGATTGTAGGTATCAAATCCACAAAGACTCAAGTTTCACGCAATAGATTATATACGTTCGAAAATAGCTAAGTCAATCAGATGAAAAACAGTAAATAGCAAGTAATTAAAAAGGTGTTTTCGATGGGAGAAAGCGCTAGACTTAGGGTGTTCGCAGGTAATCATGCAATGTCAGACACTTAACTAATCAGGATTCAGATTAAGCACATGTTCAAGAACTAGAAACACAAATGTCAAATAATTAAACACTCTCTGCAATTATTCTTAATGTCTAGCAACCTAACGATTCAAATCTCTTTGTAATCTTAAATTTCTAGACAAGCATTAATCAACAAGTTATTTAGTTCACAATTCTCCTAAACCAAATCTCTTTGTATCTAGTCAAATTGCTCACACTAAGTTCTGTAAGATTATAATTCACACTCTCGTGCCAAATTTTTTATCTAAGATCTAAACTCTAGGTGATCAATCCAGAATTTAGTTTTAATCTCAACTCTTAAGTGATGAACGAATAGATTTAGAATTCTAATTATTCAGTGATCTAACAACGCATAAAAACCGTATGAGAAATCCTAAATCTAAAAAGGTTACTACTCAGACATGATATAAAATAGACAACACATATTTGAACAGAAAACCAAAGACTGAATAGATATAATAGATGGGGGTTCGAAATCCTTCTATATTAAAAGACTAAACACGTTTTGGGGATAAATTAGAAACAATGAAACTTTTGGACTTTCTTGCAATTCTTCAAAAGAAGTAATAACTCGAGCGATATTCATGTTGGACTTCAGTGTTGACCGACACTAAGAGTGGTGTCGGTCGACATCAACTATTGATCACGGCTCCAACTTCAACTTCTTGCAGAATGCTCCAGAAACGTCTCAAAACTCCTAGCTTCGCTCCAAACGTATGCTAACCTGTAAAAGACTCGATAAACTCAAAATACAAGGTTAAAAACTCAATATAAACACTTATATCATGGTTGAAAACCTATAAAAACTATGATATATCAACTCCCTCACACTTAGCTTTTGCTTTCCCTTAAGTAAACAGAAGACCAAAGCATGAAAAAGAGGTTTGAAAACACAGAAAATCATTTCGTCTTAGGAACATCGCATTCAGATTCACTTAGTAACACACATGAAAACATCCCTGCAGAGATCAAGACCACACTGTACTTCTCCCACACTTAGCAATTGTCCCAAGTAAACTCCACAATCAAGTCAAGACATTCAAGTTCACCACACTAACCTCTGTATATAATTAAGTGCAGTCTCACCAAGTGAGTATCGATCAGAGGACATAGTACATGACCATTCAACTGTCATCTTCTGGTTCCTTTATTCTCCCTTTCTCCCTTAGAAACTGATTTTTCCCCACTTGTTATCATTTTTTTTTATCAGTGCTCTTCCCTTTTTATTTGGGGTATTACTTTGGACACATTCTATGGATGCACAAGAGGTAATAGGGGTCTCTGCCACTCCCGTGACCACTTCGAAGCTACTAGCTTATCTGCAGTTTATCTTCTTCTTTTTTTTTTACTTTCAAGGAAGAGGAGAAGGGAACCATACTCAGACATGTTTACAAGCTGTTTCAGTCATGACAGAGGAATCCGATCCAGAGATACCAAGCCCCTAGGTGAGAAAATTAATTCAAGATTAGAGATGGAGTTAGTAGTGGATCCTCTGAATACCTGGGAAGATATGGGTGTCCTTGGTAGGTTGATCCGGGTGTGGTTTTCTAACAGTCATAGAGCTACTGCTGGTCTGTCCAATGGTCACTTATGATTCTGTTTCTGCGAAAATTTCCTCGAAAAATCATAGTTCCATACAGATTTTGACTCAATAAAACAGATTTGAAAACAAAAGAAAACAAAGGACTGACACTAAGAAAGCAGAACACGTCGTCAGTACGATAGGACAATTGAGTCAAAGTTTCGTACATGAACACGATTAGTGTCGACTGACACTAGATTAGTGTCGATCGACATTGATTCCACAGGATCATACGCAGGCACAGTTCTAAGTGTCATGGTCGGGTTAGACTATTTGGCACTCAAAATCTCACATGTTAGCTGCGTTAGATCACTCAAAAATCATGTCAGAAGCAACAGTAGCAAGCATAAACTCATAATCATCCAAGTTCAAGACATATTGGACTAACAGACTGACTCAAAAGAAGACATGAAAATAACTCAAAGACACAAAATAAAAAGAAAAAAAGAAAGAAAACAAACACAGAACCAGTAGTAGCAAAGGATCTAGAACTCCTGAGAGTCCTCATCGTCCATCTCCTCAGAATCAGCAGCCTCCATCTCATCTAACAGGTGCCGGTGCGTGACGACGTGGCTGTGGGTGAGAGATGCGCGGTGCGCGACGACATGAGCAACTGAAAATACCTTCCACATCTCCTTAAGCATAGAGCTTGCTCACTTCTGCCATTCTCCAGGTGGCATGTCTTCCAGTGGCTTCGGAGGGTCTGGGAAGCCATAAGTCTCGTCGTCAGTGGCATCAGGAACTGCGTCGTGCTTAGAAGTAGAAGCAGCAGCTCTAGAGGATGCACCTCTAAATATAGTGGAGCGACGCAGAGCACTCTACAAATGTCCTCAAAGGGCTGAAAGCTCAGCCTAAGTGGCTCGCCTGTGATCACTGTGAGTCTGGTGTCGGGAAGAGAAAACAAACGATATACACCGGATGAATAAGTGAAGCTCCACAACATCTATCCTCTGTCTTTGTCGCCCTTGAGCCAATGAGTGCTCCTCAGATGTGTAATTTCCATAGTGGACCTCGCTGTGTAGATCATCATCTGGCTCTTGTCAATGCCAAAGTGATCAAAGATAGGAGTCAAAAGTCTCCCAACAGTCTCTGTCTTCGTCGATGTCCCAGTGAAAGGCTTGGTCTTGAGGTAAACCAGATGGTGTGCAAATATAGCTACCATGTTCACATCTGCTTCTAAATGATGTTGGGAATGTCCTGAAATCTATTGTACTTACTCCAAGTGAAAGTCGTATTGTCGAGATGAGACAATCATATGACACTGGGTAGTCATAATGCTTTGCTAGAAGCCACGTATGATCAATGAGTTTAGAACTCATTGCTAGTGTTATATGATCCTACATGGTCACACACCTAAGCAAACTGGGCGTTAAAGACGAGGTTGATCATTAATGTAATGATCCAGTGAATGCATACTTGATATGCATTCGATATCGATATTCTGGGGCAGTGTCGATCGATGCAGATAGTGCATCGATCGATGCAACTCGCGGATTAATCAGATTAATTCGGTTTAATCGTTGGTTAATTCCGTTATGGTTTAAGTCGACATATATAAGATATATGGTCGACCTAAACTGATTCTAACCTAATTCACAGCCACCAGAACTTGAATAGAAACCTCTGAAGAGATTGGATCTCTATAGGCACTAGCATCCCTGCTGTTCAGTTTGTGTGCGTTTGGATACCAGTAGAGGCGCAGCATTTGAGGCGCTCTAGATCTCGATTATCTGCAAATCTTCCGTTGCTAATCACCAGGTAATTCTGAGATCCCATAGATTCAATTATATGAACCTTAGATCCTAGGCTCGGAATTCAGACTAGGGTTGCCTAATTGGATTAGGAACTGCTAGAAATTCCTTCAGTGGTATCAGAGCTTTAGGGTTCCTTTGAATCTGTAGCATGTTGATTAGATTAGTTGAATCTGAATCTGTGTATGGTTGATACAAACTTGCTAAAATTCGTTTTCATGAAAACCTAGTTTAGGGTTCTGTTCGAAAACGTTTTAAGGTTTTTTTTCGCATGGTGTCGATCGATGCCAATCCGGCATCGATCGACACAGGGCGAAAACCCGAATAAAATTTAGGGTTTTTCGCATGGTGTCGATCGATGCCAATCCGGCATCGATCGACACAGGGCGAAAACCCGAATAAAACTTAGTTTTCGCCTAGTGTCGATCGACACAAGTGTTGTGTCGGTCGACACAAACCTCGCGAGATTGATGAATCGGTTCAATTGGATTGGACCGGTTATCGAGCTTGGTTAATGATGGTTAAACACTAAGAATGGTTTATTGCGATTGGGTTGGTATCGACCGATGCTAATGTAGCATCGATCGACACTGACCGGTACTCAAAACCGGAACAATTGGATTGATCGGTTATCGCGGATTGTTTTGGTTATTCTGCATCGATCGACACTAAAGTAGTGTCGGTCGACACAAGATTCGATGGTTTAGGTTATGGAACCTGAAACCACAGAACCAAACCAAGACAAATCATTTAATTAGAAGAATTAAAACATAATAAAACTGAACGTTTTAAATGGTTCCGTTCCTCAACCAAATATCAAGTGATACTTGATGTCTTTCCAATCTTGTCAACTGTCAAGACCCATTTAATAGTGTGATAGACTTGCAGTGCAAGATGTCCATAATTTCATGAGTAAGACAGAGGTAATCGTGTTGATGGACTTGCAGTGCAAGACATCAACAATTACATGACTGAAGAGATTGGTTTACTTGACTGGGCCATCAAAATCGTTTTGGGCTCAGAGACATCAGGTGGATTGGACATGAGATGTCAATCCACAACCAAGAGTTATATTGGATATAACTAGCAAAGAGTTGCTTACCTAGATAGCTAAAATTTGGGTGATAGCCAGTGGCTCACTCAAGTTTAGTGAAGTAAGGGTCTTGGATCATTATATTCATCTGAGGAAACATTGTTTGAATATAATGCGAGTTTTCTTAATAGTTAAGACTTCTCATTTCTTGAACATCATAACTAAAACGTCCCTTGTTTTTCAGCTATGTCTAGCTCAAACCATCGTAACAATTTCTCCCTGCGATCCGTCCTTGAGAAGGACAAGTTAAATGGATCCAACTTTATTGAATGGTATCGGAACTTGAGAATTGTTCTCAAACAGGAGAAAAGGACTATGTCCTTGAGAAAGTTCTCCCTAAGAAGTACCGAGCCAATGCCTGACAGTCAGATAAGGATGCTTGGGATAACCATTCTAATGATGCGGTGGATGTGAGTTGTCTCATGTTGGCTACCATGAACTCGGAATTGCAGAAGCAATATGAGTACGTGGAGTCGCCAAAAGAGATAATCACTGGCCTGAAAAGTATGTTTCAGGAGCAGGCACGAACTCAGAGATACCAGACGGTTAGATCTCTGATTGAGTGCAAGCTACCAAAGGGCGAACCAGTTAGTCCTCATGTCATTAAGATGATGGGTTATATTGATAACCTGGGTAAACTTGATTGTCCCATTAGCCAAGAGTTGGCTACTGACATCATTCTACAGTCACTGCCGTCAAGCTATGATCAATTTGTTATGAACTATAACATGAACAACTTGACGAAGACGTTGACTGAATTGCATGGGATGCTTAAGACTGCTAAACCTAACATCAAGAAGGACACCCCAAATGTCCTTATGGTACAAAAGGGTAAAAAGTTTAAGAAACTTGGTAAGAACAAAGGTGATGGCAAGACGAGCTCGATTGTGAATCCAAGCGAGTATGGCCATGTTCCTAAAGTTAAAACCAGTCCTTCTGAAGATGTTAAGTGCCGTTATTGTAATGGTTATGGGCATTTGAAAAGAAACTGCAATAAATTCTTGGAAGATTATGAGAAGCTGAAGAAGACGTACGAGACTTCTTCTTCAAGTATTTATGTTATAGAAGTAAATGTTACTTCTTATAGTTCTACTTATTGGGTATTTGATACCAGCTGAGGTACTCATATTTTATGAAAATGTGCAGGGCCTGAGCAAAAGTAGGACTATGGAGAAAGGACAAGTGAACCTATGAGTGGGAATAGAGCAAGAGTTGCTGCATTAACCGTAGGAGTATTTCATTTGTTTTTCCTTTTATGGCATGTTTTGAACTTAAAACTGCTACTATGTACCTGCTATGAGCAGAAAGATTATTTCTATTCCTTGTTTGGATATGGAAGGATATCAGTTTTCAAGTTAAGAATAAGTGTTATTCATTTGATTACAGTGATATATTTTATAGTAGCAATCCATTAGAGAATGGACTTTATGTTCTAAACCAGAATGTGCCTAACTATAACATTAATACCAAGAGATTCAAGTCAAATGATACGAGTCAAACTTCTCTCTGGCATTGTCGTTTTGGGCTATATAAATGAGAAATAGATTCAGAAGCTCCATAGTGATGGGATTTGGGCTCATCTGATTGAGAATCATAATGAGTAAAGAGGATCTTGTTTATTAAGTAAAACGACAAAGGCTCCTTTCCACAGAGGTAGTGTCGATCGACACAAACGGTGCGTCGGTCGATACAGGTTGCGAACGATCAAAATGAAAGGGCCAGAAGCTTATTGGGCTTTATACATACGGATGTATATGGACCGATGAGCACTAGTGCTAGAGGAAAATTTCAGTACTTCATTACCTTTACTGATATTTTCAGAAGGTACGGTTATGCCTTATTTATAAGGCATAAGTCAGAATCTTTTAAAAGTTCAAAGAGTTCCAAAATGAAGTACAGAATCAATTTGGCAAAGGTATTAAACCTCTACGATGAGATCATGGAGGTGAATACTTAGGTCAAGAATTTAGTGATCATCTGAGAGATTGTGAAATTGTTTCACAATTCACTCCTCCTGTATCGGACTTTATTAGATATGGTTCGATCAATGATGAGTCACTTAGATCTTCCATTATCCTTCTAAGAATACGCTCTAGAAATGTCTGAGTTTACTTTAAATAGAGTTCCATCAAAATCAGTTACAGAGATACCACATGAGATGTGGAATGTAAATGTTTCTGATTTATCCATCATGGAGATTTGGAGTTGCGAGACTTATATATAAAACGTTTAATCTCTGATAAGCTCACACCCAAATATGATAAGTGCTACTTCATTGGTTGTCCTAACAAAACCAAGGCATGTTACTTTTACAACCAGTTCGAGAACAAATTGTTTGTTGCTCGGAACTATGTTTTCTTGAGAAAGACTTTCTTTCCAAGAAGAACAGTGGGAGTAAAAGTACAACTCGAAGAAATTCGAAAATCACAGGAGACTGCTCAACCTGATGAGGAAGAGCAGCAGTTGGATCTACAAAGAGTTGTAGAACCTGCACCTGTGGTGCCTAGAGTTTATAAAGGATCTGGTGAATGTATATTCGATATACATTTAAATGGCGAGTTTCTGAAGAAGTCTCGATCGACACAAAAGTTGCATCGATCGACACAGATCGCGAACAAAATATTGATTTTGGTTTATGACTTAATTAGCTACGGTTTAAATCTTGGTTAATTAGGTCGTGGTAAAAGTATACATATGAGATATGTGTGCGCGACTTTTACAGAAAACTGAAGCTCGCAGATCCGAAAGGATCCGTCACGAACCCGAGAAATATGGATTTCTCGTAACCAATTGCCGTGATCTACTGATCATTGAAAGTGACAGGCCTGCGAATTTTTAAGAAGCAATGATGGGCCTTGACTCCGAAAATGGCTGAAAGCCGCTGAATCCGAAATGGGATCCATGTCACAGAACCAAGTATGACTTGGGTTGATTTACCCGATGGTGTAGAAGTCATTGTGAGTAAATGTATTTTCAAGAAGAAAAGATGACATGGATGGTTATATTCAGATGTACAAAGCTAGGTTGGTGGCAAAAAGGTTTCAAGTAAATTCATGGTATTGACTGTGAAGAAACCTAATCCCAGACATCGTGCTAATGTCCATTCGGATTCTCCTAGCAACCGCCACTCATAATGGTTATGAGATCTGGCAGATGGATGTGAAAACAGTTTTCCTTAATGGAATTCTGAAAAGGATGTGTACCTGACACAACCTGAAGTTTTAATTGATCCTAATGAAGCTAGGAAGATATGCAAGCTTCATCGATCCATTTATGGATTAAAGCAAGCATCTCGGAGTTGGAATCTTCGTTTTGATGAAGCAGTTAAAAGGTTTGACTTCATCAGGAACGAAGAGGAACCGTATGTTTACAAGAGGACTAGTGGGAGCGCAGTTGCATTTCTAGTAATGTATGTTGATAACATACTACTTCTCGGAAATGAAGTTCCATTGTTTCAGTCTGTTAAGACTTGATTCGAAAGTTGTTTTTCGATAAAATTATGGGAGAAACCGTATACATTCTTGGAATAAGAATCTATAGAGATAGATTGGATAAGGTAATTGGATTGTGTCAAGATACTTATGGTGATAAGGCCTTGCACAGGTCCAGTATGCAGGATTCCAAGAAGGGCTTCGTGCAAATGACTCTTGGTATTACTCTTAGCAAGACGCAGTGTCTTTCGACACACGCTGAGCAAGAGAGAATGAGGGTCAGACTACTGCTAAAGGCATTAGATGTCTTAAGATGTGATCTTAATTTTAGTGGGAGTTGTTGATGTTAATTTTAGTTATGATATGATGTTCAAGAAAACATAATTTGATTATGTTATTGAAATCTGACATCTGTATTATTTAATAATGGTTATTAAATAATAGTCCCAAAGTAATTTATGACATTTTATAGGTCATCAAGTATGTGACTTGATCATGAAACCCTATAGATAATAAATGACATAAATTATGTTGGTCCCTGGTCGAGGTTGTTAAAGTGGGACATTAATAACCGCGTGAGACTAGTATGTGAGGTGACTGATGACTAAGTTTCATGGAGTCATTAATAAGAGTATTAAAGTCAATCACATAGATATGTGTTGGAGAACACAGGATCGGACATGACCCACTGATGAGAACTCTACGGGATAGTTATATAAGTGTCATGAGAGTTTTCATTACGACTATAGAGTATAGTCCTTAGACCTGAGTTCATCATGTTTTCTTACATGTGAATTGGTCCGCTTTAACCTTGTCAAACGTCAGCCGTAACTGGTGACTATAAAGGCATTGATTGGGCGTATCATGAAGCGT
This sequence comes from Orychophragmus violaceus, assembly GCA_030180135.1. Lineage (NCBI taxonomy): Eukaryota > Viridiplantae > Streptophyta > Magnoliopsida > Brassicales > Brassicaceae > Orychophragmus > Orychophragmus violaceus. The sequence goes on from CM058232.1 coordinate 33,837,340, forward strand.
GTGAAGAGACAGGGATGGAACAAGATGGGATTTGTCCCTCCTATATAACAGGAGATAAATATCTCAGGGCCCATCGAAGATTTGATACTGAGAAATGTGTGGCCACACTCAAACGAGGTGATTGTCAGTCGTTTGTCTTGTCAGTATAAATCGGAGTTCGATGAACATGATCTTGGCTAAATAAGGGTGACACAGATCTTGCCTTATGCCAGATCGAGATATAGTGACGAAGGGATTGAAGGAATAGATGATTCCAGTACAAGTGGGAGATTGTTGGGAATGTCCTGAAATCTATTGTACTTACTCCAAGTGAAAGTCGTATTGTCGAGATGAGACAATCATATGACACTGGGTAGTCATAATGCTTTGCTAGAAGCCACTTATGATCAATGAGTTTAGAACTCATTGCTAGTGTTATATGATCCTACAGGGTCACACACCTAAGCAAACTGGGCGTTAAAGATGAGGTTGATCATTAATGTAATAATCCAGTGAATGCATATTTGATATGCATTCGATATCGATATTCTGGGGCAGTGTCGATCGATGCAGATAGTGCATCGATCGATGTAACTCGCGGATTAATCAGATTAATTCGGTTTAATCGTTGGTTAATTCCGTTATGGTTTAAGTCGACATATATAAGATATATGGTCGACCTAAACTGATTCTAACCTAATTCACAGCCACCAGAACTTGAATAGAAACCTCTGAAGAGATTGGATCTCTATAGGCACTAGCATCCCTGCTGTTCAGTTTATGTGCGTGTGGATACCAGTAGAGGCGCAGCATTTGAGGCGCTCTAGATCTCGATTATCTGCAAATCTTCCGCTGCTAATCACCAGGTAATTCTGAGATCCCATAGATTCAATTATATGAACTTTAGATCCTAGGCTCGGAATTCAGACTAGGGTTTCCTAATTGGATTAGGAACTGCTAGAAATTCCTTCAAATGAACATTCTGATACTCCTCTGCACCAATGATATGTCCAAACCGGAAATATAGCAATAATATCTCTGCAATCCTCATCATACTAGGCTCCATCTTACACAGAAATGTGTTCGGAAGTAGATGAGTAGTGTATCTCAAAAGAGGATGTCTCACTGCAGTCTGTCGGGTCGTCTGGGAGTCATAGATCCCATTACCGAAATGAAACCAGAACACATGCACATCTTGCCACTGCTCTGGCAGAGTCACTCGCTCCTTAGTCCTGTCGAACTCGTACATGTCACACAACTCAGGGATAGTAATCCGGTACCTCACACCCTTAGCCATGAAAGTCAATGTCCCCTCAGAAGCCTTATGGACAATCTCGTTTGTGTAGTACGCCCTGACAGTAGCCATAAACTGCCTCACCAGCTCTTCATAGAGATCGCACTGCTTGGTACAAATGGTACCCAATTCAGCTGTCCGCAAGATGCGGAGTACATCAGTCCGTATCTTCAGCTTTGTCATGGTGGCCTGTTCAGAAAATCTGGTGGGCTTGATCTTGACGTTACACCAGGCATTGTAGAAAAAAGAGTCATAATCATCTCACTGCTCAGAGATTGGCCTGTTGTAGCATGCAGACTGCTTGATCTCCACATCAGGGTCATTTGCCCAAACTCGGTGGTCAGGAATTCTAAGCTTCTCACGCCTTGGCCAAGGTAGGCGTGTCTGTGGGTTTGGGGCATTGATATCAGCTGCAGTTTTATCCCACTGTGGAGAGGAACCAGAAGCAGAAGCTGCAGCAGCTCTCCTTGGTCGTTTACCGCGTGACAAGGTGGGTTGCATCTGCAAGACAAACACAAACAATCAAAGCATGAGACACAAAGAGTCAAATATTTCAAAAGCACAATACCATCAAATTCAGTCAAGATAATCATCCACATCACTGACATCAACCATATTCCATCCCAATTTCGTCCTAGATATCGACAAAATTAACGAACGAGAGAGTTTGTCATCAAACCGATAAAATTTTCGGAACTCCCTAATTAACCACGAAATATGTATAGGGACCCTATAATTCCTCTAGATCAAGCTAAATAGGCAAGAATAAACCATGGAAACGAGCTAATTGAGGCAAAATTAGAAGTTTTTCACTTTAGGGCCGAAATGGAAAAAGGTAGATTCGGAGACATACCTTTGCAGATCGAAGAAACAAACACTAGATATGGATAGAGCACTAAAAATCGAGTGGTGAAAGTGAAGAATGAAAGTCTTGTCCCGAGTTTTTAAGGGAACTTACCTCGTGCGTATCTATGTCGATCGACACTAGGGTCAATGTCGATCGACATTTGTTCTCCTAGTCCAAAATCAACCTTGATAATCGACCGTGGTCGATTTCTGTTCGTGCTCGAAATCTCCGTCTCTTAATGTCGACTGACACTAATGAAAATGTCGATCGACAATCGATCCTAAGTGCTACGGGTTCTGCGACTCTTAACACAAAAACACCAAGAACCAAAAAAAATCAAAAAGCAAAACCAAAAATCCTAATATTTACAACTTACCAGTGGGTTGCCTCCCACTCAACGCTCGTTTAACGTCATTACCTTGACTGTATTTCGACTAGGCAGTGGGTGGATTATCCAGATGGACAATGTCGCCTTCTTGGATTTTAGCTTTCGCCCAATATTGTTTCACCCTTTGCTCGTTCACTGTGAACTCCTCGCCTTTGGAATTAATCAACATAACAGCTCCGTGTGGTCTACCTTCCTTGACGGTAAAGGGACCTGACCAACGAGAACACAACTTTCCAAGAAACAGTTGTAAACTTGAGTTATACAGAAGTACCAGGTCATTGGGTTCGAAGTGGCGTGAGATGATCTTCCTGTCACGATATGCCTTTGTACGCTCCTTGTACAGCTTTGAGTTCTCATAAGCATGGTGGCGAATTTCATCTAACTCATTAAGCTGTATCAAACGCCTCTCTGCTGCAGGCTTGAGATCGAAGTTCATCTGTTTGACAGCCCATCTAGCCTTGTGCTCGAGCTCAATTGGAAGATGACAATCTTTCCCATAGAGGAGATGAAACGATGTAGTCCCTAGTGGCGTCTTAAACACAGTCTTGTAGGCCCATAACGCATCATCCAGCTTAGCAGACCAATCCTTCCTAGTCTTTCCCACTGTCTTCTCAAGAATCTCCTTGATTTGTCGGTTTGAAACCTCAACCTGTCCACTAGTCTGAGGGTGATATGGAGTAGCCACACGGTTATTAACACCATGCTTCTTAAGCAACTTCTCGAAGACCTTGTTGATGAAGTGGGAACCTTTATCACTTATCACAATCCTAGGCACTGCAAATCTGGGGAAGATGATAGTCTTAAACAACTTAATAACTACCGAAGAGTCATTGGTCGGACTAGCAATCGCTTCAACCCACTTAGATACATAGTCCACAACAACCAAGATATACTTATTCCAGTAAGAGGATGGGAATGGTCCCATAAAATCGATGCCCCAGCAGTCAAAAACTTCAACCTCGAGGATGAATTTTTGTGGTATCTCATGTCTTTTGCTTATCTTCCCTCTCCTTTGACAGATATCACACTGCAAGACAAACAACTGAGCATCCTTAAACATCGTAGGCCACCAGAATCCTACTTGAAGAACCTTGGACACTGTCTTGAAAGTAGCAAAGTGTCCAGCACACTCAGAGCCAAGACAGTGGTACAACACATTCTCAACTTCAGACTCGGCGTAGCAACATCTGTAGATACCATCAGAGCAGTGCTTGTACAAATATGGCTCATCACAATAATAGCGCCTGATCTCTCTAAGAAACTTCTTCTTAGCATAACCTTTAAAGACCTCAGGCTCATCCTCTGCAGCAAGATAATTAGCTATATCGGCGTACCAAGGTCTAGTAGAGAGAGAACCTTGGCTGATTGCAGATATGAACAGGTCAGCTTGACCATCAGAAACAGCTGTGTGTGTCCGCCATTGATGTCGATCGACGTTGAAAGATGTCGATCGACGCTGAATGTAATCGGGCGCTGGACATCGAGCTTGATCGATTTTTCTTCGTGTTTTCGAATCCTGTGTCGATCAACATTGAGAGAGTGTCGACCGACACCTGTTCTGTAACTCGTGCAGATTGCAAAGTACTCGCACAATCCGTCTGAAAACCTGTCTCCACCTTATAGATGTTCTCTTCTGATAGAAAATCATCTATAGAAATGTCTTCATCGATTTTAATCTGTGACAGATGATCAGCCACACCGTTTTCCACTCCCTTCTTGTCTCTCACCTCTATGTCAAACTCTTGAAGCAACAAAATCCATCGCAACAACCTCGACTTAGCATCCTTCTTCTGCATCAAGTATTTAAGTGCAGAGTGGTCTGTGTGCACAACTATCTTGGATCTAATCAGATAGGGACGAAACTTCTGAAAGGCAAAAACAACTGCGAGCAACTCCTTCTCAGTTGTGGCATAGTTCTTCTGTGCATCATCAAGAGTCCTACTGGCATAGTAGATAGCATGAAGCTTCATGTCTTTCTTTTGACCAAGTACAGCTCCTACTGCATAGTCACTAGCATCGCACATTACCTCAAAAGGCAGATCCCATTATGGAGGTTACACAATTAGAGCAGAAATCAAAGCCTGTTTCAGCTCCTGGAAAGCAGAATGACAATCATCTGTGAACCCAAATTTCACATCTTTGCAGAGAAGTTCAGTAAGTGGTCTAACTATCTTGCAGAAGTCCTTAATAAACCTCCTGTAAAATCCAGCGTGTCCAAGAAAACTCATCACTCCATTGACTGAATTTGGCACCTGCAGTCCTGTCATCACCTCGATCTTAGCTCGATCAACCTCAATTCCTGCCTCAGATAATTTGTGTCCAACTACAATGCCATTTCTGACCATAAAATGACATTTCTCCCAATTCAAAACAAGGTGCTTTTCTTCACATCTAGCCAGCACCTTACACTGATTATCCAGACAAGCGTGGTAAGATGATCCGTAGACAGATAAATCATCCATAAAGATCTCCATTAAGTCCTCAATCACGTCTGTGAAGATAGACATCATGCATCTTTGAAATGTCGCATGAGCATTACACAGTCCAAATGGCATCCTGCGGTATGCAAAGGTGCCATAGGGGCAGGTAAATGTGGTCTTCTCTTGATACTCTGGGTGAATAGGGATCTGAAAGAAACCAGAATAACCATCTAAGAAGCAGTAGTATGGATGATTTGCCAACCTTGCTAGCATATGGTCAATGAAAGGTAGTGGAAAGTGGTCCTTTCTGGTGGATGCATTCAACTTCCTGTACTCAATACACATCCTGTGACCAGTGATCGTCCGTGTAGGAATCAGCTCGTTCCTGTCATTCTTCACCACTGTGACTCCTCTTTTCTTAGGAACCACATGAACTGGACTGACCCAATCACTGTCTGAGATATGATAAATAATCCCAGCATGAATCAGCTTCATGATCTCCTTTTTCACAACCTATTTCATGTTAGGATTCAAACGCCTCTGATCTCAATTGACGACATGCTTTCATCCTCAAGGTATATCCTATGCATGCACAAGTCTGGAGAGATACCTGAAATATCATCAAGAGAATAGCCAAGAGCTTTGCGATGATTGCGCAGCTTGCTTAGCAATAAAGTGAGTTCTGCGTTATTCAAATAAGCATTAACAATAATATGATAAGTAGAATTCTGACCAAAGAATGCATATTTGAGGCCTGCAGGCAGCTGCTTCAACTCAATCTTTGGAGCCTTTTCCTCGCTCCAGTCTCCAAGTGTGGCAGCTTTCTGTGAGGTGCTAACCAACTCCTCCTGAGCTACCAGCTGCATCACATTCTCACTAGTGTCCATCAGCCTGATATAACCAGCAGTAGTGCCATCCTGAACATCATAATCTTGCTCAATACCCATCAAAGCACGCTCCAAAGGATTTGCAGGATGCATAGAATGGAAAAAATCTGCAGCCAGATTATCCAATGTGTCCACATAGAAAATATGTCCATCAATCGTCGGGGGCCTCATCAGCTTATCCATGTCGGAGTTCATCATTAAATTACCCACAGTCAGTCTAATCTTCCCTCGCTTCACATCAATGATAGCACCGGCTGTAGCCAAGAACGGTCTGCTCAAGATAAGAGGATCCCTAGGCTCATCATTGTACTGCAAGATTACAAAGTCTGTGGGGATTACACATCCACCAATCTTCACCGGTACATCCTCCAACAAACCTTCAGGAATCCTTATGGAGCGATTAACAAGAATCAGAGAAATCCTAGTAGGTGTGAAGTCTTTCATTCCCATCCACTCAGCAACTAAATATGGCATCAAATTAACGCTCGATCCCAAATCATATAACGATCTCTCAAACCTATCTCTGAAGATATTACAGTTTAAGACAAAACTTCCTAGGTCATTTGCTTATGCGGGATTTTGTTCTGGATGACAACACTACAAAATTCACTGATCATCATTACACACTCCTTATCTCCCATGTTAGAAGTTAGCATTTGCTTCAAACACCTCTTCATCACTGGATTAGTGTTGATAGCATCCAACAATGGCATCGGAAGGGTGAGCTTGCTCAACATAGTAGTGTATTTAAACTTGAATCATTCGAGTTTGGAATGCTTTGGGTTTCTCGGGAAAGGTACCTTGGGTTTATACACCTTTCCATCAGCAATATGGATTTTTTTCTCAGCATTGGACCATGTACGCGATTGATGTCGATCGACGTTGGGTTGATATCGATCGACATTGGTCGATTTTCCCTTCAAATCGATCTCATAACCGAGCCGGTCGATTTCTGTCCGTCACGAGGACTCGAAGAATTGAGTGTCGATCGATACTTAGGGGTGGTGTCGGTCGACACTAACTTCTCGGCTTCAATTTCTTCTTCTTCCAATTCTTCTAACTCCACGAGTTCATTAGCACTCAACTGCCTTTTGGGGACAGTTTGCAGTTCTGTCCGACTCTATAGTGTTATGGAATTGCATTGATGCTTAAGGTTGGTATTTGTCCTTCCAGGAAGGAATCCATCTTGCCTCTTAACAGCTCCAGCAGTCTGAGCAACTTGAGTATCCAATTGCTTCACATGTGTGCTCAAAGATTCAAACTTCCCATTCAGATCAATGTAAAGAGCATCTATCTTTTTGTTGAAATCCACTATAGTCTTTGTATGTCCCTCAAGCAGTTGCTCCATCATAGCTTCCAACCTACTCTCATGAGTATTAGTAGCAGGAGGTGTCTGATAAGAAGAAGCTCCATAAGTCCTCTGATAGGAGTTGTTTTGCTGAAAAGGTTTATGAAAAGCATGTTTCTGACCAAACCCAGAAGAGTTTTGATTGCTTGTGAAAGCGCTCTCTGACCACTACTAGTGTAGAATTTGTTACCTTGCTGATTTCCAAACTTGTTTCCCTGAAATCCAGACCCAGCGATGTAGTTCACATCCTTTTCTTCACAACATTCCTCTGCTTCAAATACCTCAGCCTCTTGATCAAAGTGGAAAGCCTTCTTTCCAACAAACAAGTTGTGAATAGAGTCTATATTGTTCTTCATCTCAGCTATCTGCGAACTATCAGCTTTCCACCAGATTTCTGCCTCTCCAGATCATCATTCTTAGTGCTATTGCTGCTCACAAAGTTTTCAATCAACTCCTTAGCTTGCTCTGGAGATTTAGTATTGAAGTTTCCATTGCTAGCAGCATCCAACGTCATCTGGTACCATATATCAACACCTCTGAAGAAAATGCCCAGCAGCTGAACTTCAGAGAATATGTCGCTCAGCTTATGTCGGCTGATTGGGCTGTTGATTAGCTCCAGGATTAGAAATATGTCGCTCAGCTTAAGGCTGTTCAATTACATTCCCATCAGCATCAATCATGTGTCCCTGATCATTGTACGCATTTTTTTGCAGATCTCTCAGGACACCTTCTGCATCTCGAATCAACACAACATCATTTGGTTCATCATTCTCACAGATTTCTGCGCCTTTCTGTTCGTTCTCTCAAGTCTAGCAAGCTCCTGATTCTCAAGATTCAAAAGCTTCTCGTCTGGGTTAATTCAGGTTTGATGATTAGGCATACATTGAACTCAAAACTGATCCCGAGGTCGATGTCGATCGACACTGAAAGGAATGTCGATCGACACTAAATACGCCTCTCGTTTCCTGCAGCAACAAAGAAAAGAAAGACAGAGAGAAATATTAATAACTAAAAAAAAAATAGTCTAAATTCTAAAACAAAATCTATTGGAGAACTCAAAGAGTCCCCGGCAATGACGCCAAAAACTTGATAGAGCAAATTTTAATCCCTATTTTCTACTGCAAGTGCACATATGCGATTGTAGTATTAAAGGGTATCGAATCCACATACACTCAAGTTTCCCGCAATAGATTATATGTATTCAAAAATAGCTAAGTCAATCAGATGAAAAGCAGTAAATAGTAAGTAATTAAAATGGTGTTTTCGATGGGAGAAAAGCGCTAGACTTAGGATGTTCTCACGTAATCATGCATTGTCAGACACTTAACTAATCATGATTCAGATTAAGCACATGTTCAAGAACTAGAAACACAAATGTCAAATAATTCAACTCTCGCTGCAATTATTCTCAATGTCTAGCAACCTAACGATTCAAATGTCTTTGCAATCTTAAAGTTCTAGACAAGCATTAATCAACAAGTTCTTTAGTTCACAATTATCCTAAACCAAATCTCTTTGTATCTAGTCAAATTGCCCACACTAAGTTCTGTCAGATTATAATTCACACTCTCGTGCCAAATTATTTATCTAAGATCTAAACTCTAGGTGATCAATTTAAAATTCATTTTTAATCTCAACTTAGGTGATGAACGAATAAATTTAGAATCCTAATTATTCAGTGACCTAACAAGGCATAAAAACCCTATGAGAATCCTAAATCTAACAAAGGTTACTACTCATACATGATATCAAATACACAACACATTTTTGAATAAAAAACCAAAGACTGAATAGATATAATAGATGGGGTTCAAAATCCTTCTCTCAAAGGCTACAAGTAGCGGAACCAGCTCCAAGCAATCTCTCAATCTCCAAAAGCCAAAAGCCAAAACAAAGCAAGAACAAAACATAGGAGAAAACAACTCTCCAAAACCCTATTAAAAGACTAAACACGTTTTGAGGCTAAATTAGAAACAATGAAACTTTTGGACTTTCTTGCAATTCTTCAAAAGAAGTAATAACCCGCGCGATATTCATGTTGGACTTCAGTGTCGACCGACACTAAGAGTGGTGTCGGTCGAAATCAACTCTTGATCATGGCTCCAACTTCAACTTCTTGCAGAATGCTCCAGATTAGTCTCAAAACTCCTAGCTTCGCTCCAAATGTATGCTAACCTGTAAAAGACTCGATAGACTCGAAATACAAGGTTTAAGACTTAATATAAACACTTATATCATGGCTAAAAACCTAGAAAACCATGATATATCAATTGCATCGACCGAAGCACTAAGTGCATCGATCGACGCAGAGTGTGGTCGTGAATGCTGATTTTCGCAGACTGTGATAGTTCGTGTTTCACATAAAGTTTCCACCTGTAGCCTATTAAGATCACACAAAACACACATCAAAATGCAAAGGCAATATTATAATCATAAGGTTAACAAGTTCCATAGACAATGGACTGACACACGACTCAAGAAAAACATAAAAATGACTCAAGTAGAAAGAAAAATAAGAGAAAAGAAAAGAACTACATAACCAGATAGTCGAAGAGGAACATACTAAAACTTCGCAGAGCTCTCATCATCAATCACGACCATGTGATAAGTGGACCTAGAATCCTCAACATCAGTAAAAACGTCAGATTCAGGCGTAGGAGAGCGCAGACGATGAGGTGCAGGCTGCAGGACGCTAACTCGTGGAGTGTGTCTGCAAGAGCATCTAACTACCATGTTCCACATATGTTTCAAAATGTCATTGACGAACGTCTAGTTAGCAGGAGGAGCCATCTCAGCAGGTGGTATCAGAGGCTCGGGATACATAAGAGGTACGAAGTCTTCCTCTGCGGCTGTAGGTGCAGCTGAAGAATAAGCTCCCTTTCGGAGCTTAGCGTATGGTACAAGCTTCAGCAGGTGCTCCAATGGCTTAAAACTCAACTTAAAGACATCGTCGGTAATCTTCGTGAGCTCTGGATGTGGAAGCTTAATGCTCCACTCTCGATCCCGTGCGTGTGTGAAAATCTAGTAACGGTCTGGTTTCATCTAAACCGCGCTCTTCAAGGTTATCCTCGTCCATCCACATGCGCTTGGTGACAATGGTGTAGCTGCTTATGCTAATCCGAAAATGCCTAAAGATAGGAGTCAACATGCTACCAACGGTCAGCTTCTTCCAAGAAAATGCCTTAACCTTCAGGGTGCATATATGGTCTACAATACCGCACCCATGTTCAGGTTGGGGCAAGGCTCATGCTCTTTCTAAATGTCATCATGGAAGATGTGAGAGAACCTGTATGGAGCAACATAAGCTCCGACTTCCTTATCTTACTCGGGTCCACCTTGGACAAGATTATATTCCCCAGGACATGTAAGACATACCTCAAGAACGGATGTCTCACTGCTGTTTGTGTCATGGTACGGAAATTATAGATCAGATTCCCAAATTGTGACCAAAAAGTCTCCACATCCTTATCTGGCCACTCGAAAGATAGAACGCAGCAAATGAGACTTCCTGAACCCATATATTACGCAAGATCAATGACGCAGATGGGGTACCTCACTCCATTGTACATGAAGGTCAAGACTCCTTCTTGTGCTCTCCTCATCAGCTCATTCGTGTAATAAACACGACAGTTAGCCAGAAACTGTCAAACCAGATCATGGAAGAGATCATACTCCTTCATAGTCATGGTGCCCATTCCAATCCTCTTGATGATCTTCTCCACATCCTCTCTGATACCCATGTTCTGAATCGTTCGATAATCAATGAGCCGTGTGAGCTTAATCTTCATGTCCGGCCACACATTGTAGAACATTGTGTCATACTCGTCCCAATCCTCTGAAATCAGTTTTAGCATGCACTCACTTTCCTCTGTCTCAGTCTTGGGATCATGCTCCCAAGTACGATGCATCATGATCTTATTATGCTCAATCTTAGGCCAAGGAGTCCTAATCTCCCCAACAAGCATCGATGACGGACGAGGACGGGAAGATTGGGGTTCACCGAAGTCTAGAGGCGGGTTAGAATTTGACACCTCTGTTGTCAGATTTCTTGTTCTCTTAGCTTGAAGAGCCATTTATGATCAAAGAAACAAGAACGAGGCTTCTTGCAAATTAAGCCATAAATAAAAGATCAAAGAATCGTATCAAATCATGCTAATCATCACAATCAACAATCTAAAGCACCAAAATCATCAATAACTCATTTCAGTTTCGTCCTAATTCCATTTCAGTTTCGTCCTAATTCCAGCGAAATAGGAAATCGCAAGGTTTCGTCGTTAATCAGGGATTTTTGAAAATCTTGCGAATTCGCTCATGAAACCACATGGAAAACACGAAATCACTACCATAAACCATAACAAGGCAGGATTCCAGTAATAATCTATCAAGAACATGGGGAATTTCGAGTTTTTATACCATAGGGACAAAATAAAAAAGTGAAGATTCGAAGCACATACCTTGGAGATCGATTACATAGTTGATAAAAATGGAATGGGGAAAAAATCAAAGTGGATTAAACTTTTAAATCACCGAAATCGGTTAAGCAACAAAGATTTGGCGATTTTGGGTATAAGGTTTATGTTTTGTTGTGAGACAGAAAAAAAGAGGAGGAAGAAGAAGTAGAAAAGATTAAAGGGCACTTACTTTACGTGGACCTGCATCTACCAATGCACAGGTCTGCGTCGATCGACGCAGGTTTTGCGAAATTTAATCTACCAGCGTGCATCAACCTAGATTGATTCTTCTTCGTGTTTTCTCTGTCTCGCCGTTAACCTGTTCGAGCATTGCGTCGACCGAGGCATAGGACCGCGTCGGTCAACGGAGATTGATGTCCTCCCGAATCCCTACAAGATAGACACAAAACAGAAGACGCAAACTAAAGTAAAATAAAAACAAAATGTAAAATTGTGTATTTACAGACGTTTTCTCCCACCAAGCGTTCGTTTAACACCATGCTTCTTCAGCAGCTTCTCAAAGACCTTGTTGATAAAGTGAGAGCCTCCATCACCTATCACAATCCAAGACACGCCAAATTGAGGGAAAAATGGTCTTAAACAGATTAAGAACCACCAAAGCATCATTGGTTGGAAGAGAAACTGCTTTAACCCACTTAGACACATAATCTACAACAACTAATATGTACATATTCCAATAGGATGAAGGAAAGTGACCCACAAAATCAATGCCCCATCAATCAAACACCTCAACTTCAAGAATATAGTTATGTAGCATTACATTCTTGCTTAAAGAACATTAGACACTGTCTTGAACGTCATGAAATGTCCAACATACTCTGATCCATGAGAATGAAATAGCACATTCGGAACCTCAGACTCATCAATGCATCTCCTGTATATACCATACGATTAGTGCTTGTACAAGTACGACTTCGTCGCAGTAGAATCTCCTTAACTCTCTCAAGATTTCTGCTTTGCAAAGCCCTTGAAATCCTTTGGTTCAGATTCTGCAGCAAGGTAATTCGCAATGTATACGTACCACGGTCTATTGGGTGTAGTTATGGCCAATATTTCCAAGTTGTAGTGACCAATTAGAACCGTAAAAGGTTCCAGGTTCGTATACTCCTTTCATCGACAAGCATCAAGAGATGTGTTGGTCGACACATGCATCTTATCCATGCAATGACTTTCATGAATCGACACAATTTTTCCCTTCTGAGTCTTGCATCGACCGACGCAAGGGATGCATCAACTGACGAGGCTCTGCAGCTCGACAATTTTCCAAATTTCTGACCAAGTCTGCGGTCGGCACTAATTCAGTCCTATAGGCGTTCTCCTCAAGAAAGAAATCATCAACTGGAACGTTTTCTTCAACCCTGATACTGGAAAGGTGATCAACAACACCATTCTAAACTCCCTTCTATTCTCTGACCTCATCGTCAAATTTTTGAAGAAGAAGAATCCATCTCAATAACCTCGGTTTCTCATCCTTCTTCTGCATTAAGTACTTCAGAGCAGGATGCTCTGTATGTACTATCACCTTCAATCCAACCAAGTAAAGGAAAAAATTCTCAAATGCGAAGACTACGACCAACAATTCCTTCTCTGTAGTGATATAGTTCTTGTGCGCATCATCTAGTGTAACGCCTTCTTCCCGTTTTCCGCTAACCAACGAGCTGACCGGCCAACAATCAAACAAGAACATGACCGATCGAACCCGAGCAGCCATACTAGAAGAGTTTATCACAATACGAAGCCAGAGACGGTCCGATTTGAGTTAATGACTCAAACTAAACCGTCTTTGACATTGTTTACCTCGTTTCCACGATACAAAGCTTTTCAACCTGTACCGATTCCACGAGTTGTGTTCGGTTCGGACTAAACCGTATATCAGGGAATTATTCAGTTTTATATTACTTTAAAAATTAAAAACAATATACAGTCTAATACAATTCTTTTAGGGGGATATCACAACAAAATCTGAAACCGAAAATAAAGTCAAAATGCGTAAACAAACCAATACCAAACGCCAACCCGAGACTACTCCGAGTGTCCTATGCGTCCGCCGAGCTATGCCAAACCTGAAAACACAAAAGAGTCGAATGAGTAATCTAAGATTACCAGTGAGACGGCTCCCAACTACATGCTGCTAACCCCTTAAATTGGTGTGTGAAAAATGGGTAACCCCAAGCACCCTTAAATATCTGAAGCCTCCTTGCTGGATTTAAGACACATGTCCTCCCCACCATCTGATGCAGCCTCGCCACCACCCCCAATAATCAGCCAAGTTCAATGTTTGCTTGAATCACAAGTCTTATTCCATATTCAATGAACATTCATTCATTCTTTGAACCCAAAAAAAAGAGGTGGCGCCATGGGGAGTTTTACACTTGTTATTTCAGGGTTGATTCTGACCAAAACCAGTGAAAAAATCCGCTCAAATCATCTCGCAACTCCGTTCCGTTCCGATGCTTCGGTTTAACCGGTTTTGCGTTTAATATTTTTAAAATTCCTTAGATGCTTCCATAAATCCATCAAGCCTCTTTTTCAAATTCTAGATGATATTAGATAAATTTAGAAATTTTAATCACTCCGTTTGGACATCCGTAGCTCCGGTTATGGATTTTATAAGATTTCTCGGTTCTATCGGTTTACGTTCCCGATAGTCCAAAAAACTTGGTTAAACTTCCGTTTCTTCCATTTATAGCCTTTTAAATGTTTTATTTACTTAAAAATAATAACATTTGGCCCATCTTAGCTTCCGGCTCGCATTTTGGAAAAATTACCAAAATGCCCCTCTACTTTGGCAAAATTACTATTTTGCCCCTGTTGACTTTTTTTTTGCCCGTTGATCCCATTTTGGAAACAGGGTATTACATTCTTCCCCACTTACAGAAATTTGGTCCCCGAATTCTTCGTCACTGACAGACTTCGAATCAGATCTGAACCATGTAAGTCGCCGTTCTGGACCTGATTCCACTGCTCCGATGCCCGAACGTTGAACCAACTGAACGATACTTCCGATGCTCACTTACTTCCGAAACATTGTATTGAAAAAAAAATTCTCTACATGCTGATGCCTTGGGCTCTTCACACTGAAAAACTTGACTCATAAACTCTTTTTGGTTATCCATCTTTGATTGTCTTCACCGAACTTCTGGTTCAACTTCGATTCCACAACCACTGATTTCGTCGGAATGATCCATGCTGATTTCTCAAAAACTTTGCACCAACTGATGATCGTCTTAACCAATATTCCAGGCTTTCCCACTTTGTCTTGACTTCCCAAAATCACGCGACACTGACTCGTCCTCCGTTCCCTATACTTGTTCTGCCTTTACTGCTTATCGCTCCCCATCGATATTCTGATCATATCAATGTTTCTCCTTCCAACTAAACCGTCATACTCATGCACGCCTTGAACTTTCTTGCTCACGGAACTCCACGCTTCATGGATATCAAAATTGCCTTTCCTCTGGTAACCTCGAACTGATCCAAAGCTGACACTGATGCTTTCCAAATTTCTTACTAGCTCATCATACCCATTCGCCTGTCTTGAATCTATCTGATATTGATACTCACACTCCCACTAATTCACTTTCAAGCTCGGTTCAACTGCATCCTGAAACACCATCTTGCCGCTAGGGTTCGGGTTCAGTCTCGTGTTCACGTCAAATCGTCCATCACGTCCTACATCAACAACCTCAGCAACACTGGAACGGTTAGACCTTTCTAACTTACTTCTCGATATCACTTCCTTATATAGATATTGGTATTTAGTCACGTACCCAACGGTCACACATGGCTAATTAACAATATCTTATAATTTCGTTCAATCTCAAATAAGCTTCCTATAAAAACCGCTTTCTCAATTCGAGCTTAGTTCTACCTAAGAGGTGCTCTACCTTCCACAAGTCTAATCGATAACTTAACGTTTCATCTACACAACCATAATGGTCTAGCATTTACCCAAACGGCTAACACCCTATCCGACCAATCCAAACGATTTCGCTACCAAAACTCAAGAACTACTTTCTAGCAACCTAGCGAATCAAACAATGCAATGCTAGCAACCTAGCGATCAAACAAATGCAGCGATTCGAAATATGTCTAACAACCTAACAATCAATCAAAGCATCAATCAATTCATTATTCTAACAAGGCATTCAATCACACACAATCAATCAATCAAGAAAATCGGGGATTGCAGTCGTCTCTCAAGGTTCTGATGGAAACTGTCTGTTCGGACCATCATTTGTTTTCACGTAACTATATTGCATTCACAACCATCATATGCATGTAATATAACTACTCCGCTACTCAAAACGACAAACTGAAATACTCTACATACACTACGTAAACAAAACATCTATACACCACATAGAGTTTTAAATACATAGGTCTGTCGGAGTCTACATACTAGCGGTTACCAATCTGTCCTAAAGAAACACCATTACACACAACCAAATCGTCAGAGACGACCGCAAGCCGATATACACACATCAAAATTGAGTTAGAGCCCTTACTTACCTGGGCCTAATATAAACTCTCCAACATGAGTGGTACAACTCATGTGGATCCTAACCGGCAGGTGCAATGGGTGTGGTGGTGGTGGTGGCTGATATTCCCAAGCAAACAACTGGCACCGGGTAAAACTGAAAACTCGTAGCGTCGCAGGCAAGGCGCGGAGAGTCCGATGCAGAAGATGCGTTTCCGACTAATGGAATGTCCGGTGGTGGTAGCTCATATACTCCGAGAATATACTGGATCACCATGTCATCAAGGATGAATATCGGCGCTGCAGGTGCTGCTGATGGTGGTACTCCAGATGTAGCTGTATCAAAAGACGGATATTGAATGGGTGGAGCGGTAATGGGCTCGGCACCGGTTATCACATACTCCGGAATAGGCTGTGAAATATGGGAACACTTCGAAAGCTGGAAGTATGGACCTGGACTAGCTGCAGTAGATCCAATGGATTCAAAGACATCCATGCTGATGTCGCTCATCTTGTCGTCACACCCACACGCACACACCAATCCTCCTAGGACAACTCTGTTGTTTGACTGCAAGAAAACACCAAATGATTAGCACAATCCTAATAATTTTTTTAACATACCCATTTCCCCGGTATGACCGACGGGACTCGGATTCCTAATGGTTGCATTGGCGACACATTTTGACTCGATAAAACATTGAAAACTTTGAAAAATTGGAATTTTCGAACCCATGACGAACCATGCTCTGATACCACCTTTTGTAATGCCCCCTTCCTGTTTTCCGCTGACCGACGAGCTGACCGGCCAACAATAACAAGAACATGACCGATCAAACCCGAGAAGCCATACGAGAAGAGTTTGTCACAAAACGAGCCAGAGATGGACCGGTTTGAGTCATTGGCTAGAACTAAACCCTCCTTGACTCTGCTTACCTCGTTTCCACGATACAAAGCTTTTGAACATGTACCGCTTCCACGAGTTGTGTTCGGTTCGGACTAAACCGTATATCAGGAATTATTCCATTTTTTATTACTGTAAAAATTATAAACAATATACAGTCTAATACAAATCTTTTAGCGGGATATCCCAACAAAATCCTTAACCGAAAATAAAGTCAAAATGCGTAAACAAACCGATACAAGACGCCAACCGGATACTACTCTGAGTGTCCTACGCGTCCGCCGAGCTATGCCAAACCTAAAAAACACAAAAGAGTCTAATGAATAATCTAAGACTACCCAGTGAGACGGCTCCCAACTACAGGCTGCTAACAATCCAATAATCCCGCCCAAACTAAAATAACAATCAAGTACAATAGCTGTTCACGTGCTACCAAGACGTGATGAGCTCCACAACACACAAGCATTCAATTAACACACAACAACAGAAAGGTAACCAAGGGAATCGAGAACACTGCGGCACGTGCTCTCGATTAGACTCGATCAATCTAACGCGGCACTATCACTAACTTCACACAATCTAGGCCCACTATGCGAACTCGGTATCTTCCACGGGAACACTTAGCTACCGCCATGGTAACCAAAACCTCCCACGACTCCTAGAAGAAAACACGAAGTCCTACGAATAGGAGACCGTTCTCTGTCCATCGATACGCTGAGACTCGGGCTACCCCTATATAACCAAAGTTTCCATGCAGTCCGGCCCTAGGACGCGACCCCGTATTCTACAGACCACACATCTACCGGCGTCACTCAGTAGGTTAACACCATAACCGGGATCACCACCCGAAGTCACGTGAACCGAACAGGTAACAACCTGAGGATCCAATCGGGTCGGAAGTACCGGAACGCCATCTCTAGACTTGCGGGATCAAACACACCCTATAGAGTCCTAATAACAGTAATGTAAACAAGCAGACTCACTGGGACGCTATCACGCAAGACCGACAAGGTTAACATAAATAAATCAAATCACAACTCACAATCTATCCCCCAAGTCCTATCACCAACTTCCACGTCACCCGCCCTTATCCGGTTTCGTACCGGATTAGGCACTTATCCAAGCATACCCGGTCCCGCACCAGATTAAGTATCTACCAGTACAGTCTACTCGACTCAACATCGAAGTAGATATATAATCAAGCAATCAACAGTCTACTCGGCCCAATTATTAGTCTTTTAATCTTTTCTTAACCTTACTCATTCAATTTGTTACCTTAGGATTAGTGGATTACTGATCCTTTAGACGTCTTAATCAATTCGATTATTAATCCTTATCCCTTAAATTCTTATCTTAATCTCTTCGATCCGTCAACTTGAGATTAGTAACTAATCTCCTGAATTCTCATTATTATTTAATTATTAATCCTTATCCCTTAAATTTTTCTTCCTTATTCCTCCTCTGGCTTCTTCTTCTTCTTCTTCTTCACGCTTCTTCTTCTCCTCTCCTTCTCTCTTTCTCTTCTCTCTTTCTCTTTTCTCTTGTTGGTGTGTGAAAAATGGGTAACCCCAAGCTCCCTTAAATATCTGAAGCCTCCTTAATGGATTGAAGACACTTGTCCTCCCCTCCATCTGATGCAGCCACACCACCACCCCCAATAATCAGCCAAGTTCAATGTTTGCTTGAATCACAAGTCTTATTCCATATTCAATGAATCTTCATTCATTCTTTGAACCCAAACAAAAAGAGGTGGCACCATGGGGAAGTTTACACTTGTCATTTCAGGGTTTGGTCTGACCAAAACCAGTGAACCAATCCGCTCAAATCATCATGTAACTCCGTTCCGTTCCGATGCTTCGGTTTAACTGGTTTTGTGTTTAATATTTCAAACTCCTTAGATGCTTCCATAATTCCACATAGTCTTGTTTTCAGATTCTAGATGATCTTAGGATTCAACACATCACCTGGTTTCTTTGCTTTTCTATTCGTTCGTTCCAACTTTGCAAGCTCCTGGTTTAGAAGAAACAAAAGGTCTTTGTATGGATTGCTTCTGGTTACACGATGAGGCATGCACTATCTGATTATGAACTCTGTGTCGACCAATACAGAGTATGTGTCGATCGATTCAGATGTTCTTCACTCAACCTGAAACACAGAAAACGGCAAAGCAAGAACTATGCGAGTAAAAAACTGAAAATAAAACACTTATCCTAAACTCTAAACTTAAATCTATCAGAGACTCAAAAGAGTCCCCGACAACAGTGTCAAAAACTTGATATGCTTAAATTTTCGGTAATCTCTAGAGTTACTTTGTAAGTGCACATAATGAAATTGTAGTATATAGGGGTGAATCGACGTAGACTCAAGACTCCCACGATAGACTTTATGTTTATAAAAAAAAGCTAAGAATAAATGATATAATGCAAGTAAACAAAACATAAACAATTAAAATTTGTTTGTTATCAAGAATGGGAAAGCGTCACGTTTCAGAAATTTTTCAGACTTTAGCGTTTAGGGTTTAGTGTTTGAAGTTTATGATTTAGTTTTTACAGTTTAGGGTTCATGGTTTAGGGTTAAAGGATTGTATAGGATAACATAATTCAAGCAAACAATATATATATAATTTGTGATGTCAAAAAAAAAAAAATATATATATAATTTGTAAAATCACTTAAGCCTAAGTGAAATAATTAACAATCAAAATTTAGTTAGTTGTCTAACAGTATGATTAATGAATGAATTACATATGGGAAGACATGCCGGCTGGCTTTCGGGTTTAGACAGATGTCTTAACAAGCTATCATTCTGGGAAACGGAGAAACGGATGTTACCGAAATGATCAGACTGAGTTTGAGGATCATCGTAATAAAAACTTTGTTAATCTAATTGAACACGTTTTTGAGACTGTCTTGATAGACAACTACAATGTTGGAAGGAAGTAGTGTGAAGTTGGAAGCATGGGGGGATCTACCGCTACAAAGTTCTTACCGGTACAAAGTTCTTACCGCTACAAAGTTCTTCAGTTCTCTAGTTTAGTTGGTTATCGATTCTATCAGTTTATAAGGTAAAGAGTTCACCTCCTTGTTCCTTTTTTCATTAACTTTTTTCATTGACTTTTTTCGTGTAGTTTCTGTATCTTCCCACCTTTCAATATTTTTCTGTTGGTCGGTAGCCAATAGTCATATCTTTTCTCGTTAAATTCTTTTTTATGTGGTCTTTGACTATATATATATATATATATATATATATATATATATATATATATATATATATATATATATATATATTTTAATCTCTTTTACTTATGATTGGTTGCATGTTATACATTTCGGCCTTTTATATTATTATTATTAAAACACGTATTTCAGTAATATTAAGTAAACTAGGTATTGGTCCGCGCTACGCAGCGGGGGATGTTTTTATATAATTTTTTGTTTTATTATATTAAAAAATCAAATAAAATTGTAATGTGGCACTTATATATGAATAGAAAGTGTTTCAGAATTTGGGAATCATGTGTTTTTGTTTATTTTAAAATAAAAAATGAAAATCCCATATAGATGTATAAGCTTTATCGTTTATTTAATTCCAAAAAGATAAAGTTAATACATTTGGTTGTCTTATTTTTCTTCTTTCTTGTATTCCACAGCTACGTTTATGTCATTATTCTGTTTCCATTCCCCTTCTTTACCCTGCATCTTTATTTAATTAATATAAGATTGAATAATATGTGTTATTTGATAAATATATTACTTATACCTCGTCTTGATATTTGAAGATTGTTGAATATCTCTTTGTAGACAACATTTTTTATGGTCGGCGTTGCTGTCTTCTTTGTTGATTCACTCCAAATATTTAGTCCTTTTTTTGAGGTGACTCTGGATAAAGCAACATATAACTGTCCATGACTGAAGACTGGTTTTGGGAGATATATCCCCACATTTTGCAAGCTTTGTCCCTGACTTTTATTGATTGTCATAGCATAGCAAACTCTCAGAGGAAACTGTCTTCTTCTCATCTTGTATGGACAGTTTGTATCTGTAGTGGTCAAATTAATCCTTGGTATAAGGATTCTCTTGCCAATGTTTTTCCCTACCAAAATCTCCGCTTCAAGAACTTTATCTCCCAACCGAGTTACCAGAAGTCTAGTACCATTACATAAACCCTTTTTCTGGTTTATGTTTCGTAAAAGTAAAACTGGTGCGTGTTTTTTCAGAAGAAGCTTATGATTTGGTAACCCTGAACACTTGAGGTCGTTTAAATACTCGGTTGTGTACAAAAGATTTACCCCATCCAAATCGTCGTCTCCTTGTTCAATCGTGTCTGCGCTTAGATATTCCCTCATTTCACCACTGATTTGTTTCAAGAAAAACTCATTGATCTCATCCACTGTTTCGTTCCTTGGAGTCAGAATGGCACGCACTTTTAGATATTCCCGGTCTTGGAATGAAGATCTTAGATTTGGGAATGTAGCTTGCATGATTTCTTCCAAAGGGCTTTCTTTACCAGGCAGAAGCAATGAATCATCGATTTCAATGTTTTCATCATCAAAGTTGTCTTCTGTTTGAGAGCAACTTGTTTTAGCTTCACCATTGCCAACTTCCAATATCCATTTAGCAAATTCTTTTTCTTCTGGGTGGACGCGCATGTTTTTTGATAAGATGCTTATGTTGCAGTTTTCCCATACATAAGATCTATTAAGTGACGCTAAGACTGTATCCTGTCTTGTTCCTTGTGCGATGACCGGCAATACTTGTCGAAAATCTCCCCCTAACAAAACTGTTTTCCCTCCAAAGGGTTTTTCTGATGCAGTTGTATCAACAAAACTCATGATATCCTTGAGAGTTCTATCCAATGCTTCAAATGTGTTTCGATGTGCCATTGGAGCCTCATCCCATATGATTAGAGCTGCTTCTTGGATAAGTTCAGCAAGCAAAGTGTTTGGCTTGATGTCACACATTGAATCGTCATGCAGGTCTAACGGAAGTTTAAATCGTGAATGTGCTGTTCTTCCACCTGGTAAAAGCGTGGCTGCTATACCTGATGTTGCAACTGGAAGGACTATTCGTTTTTGTGAGCGGAGCTTTGAGATTATTGTGTTATAAACGTAAGTCTTTCCGGTGCCTCCTGGTCCGTAAAGGAAGAATAGTTTTCCTTTTCCATTGTCAACTGAATCCATGACTTCTTTGTAGACGTCTAATTGTTCAGAATTGAGCTTTGAGAACAACTCTAGGTGCGTTGCTCTCTCGTCTTCGACGTTGTAGTTCTTCTCTTCAAAAATCATCGAGTTTTTTACACTTTCGAGGATATTCTTATCGGGTAACGGCATGTCAGGGTAGTCTGATAATGACTTGTCACTTTCAATGAGAAGTTTTTGAAGCTCAATCAAAACATATTGCTGGATCTGTTCATCTTCAAGTTCTAGATCTGGGAAATCTAGTCTTCTACGTTGCATGCGTAGGATATCATCACTAAGACTCCTCCAGCAATGTTTCCATAACTTCAGTGGGTCTACTACTTCTCCATATATCAACACAACCACAAACAACTCTCGTAGTTGATATAAGGTAGCCCAATGTGAAAATTCATCCATTGCTTCATGCCATTCCTTATCTCCATCTAAAAGACCCATAGCATGACAAGCCTCTCTGTTGGTCTTGTAAGTTATACCCCCAACTGTTCGAATATCAGCAAAGTTAACACAACCCTTTAAAGGATTGTTTAGTTGATCCTGATTCAATTCTTAGATTCATATCAACCTAAACATGCGGATCTAGGTTCTTCTCAGAATAGAAACAAATGATGATCTCACCTTATACCTGTTTGCAGCGGAAAGAGATGGTATGTCTGAGATCAGAGAAACACCAAGGGATGATTCCTCCAAAGGTTCACACACGCGATCACAGAAAACGGCTACTAGACCACAAGGAGCTCGGCGCAGAGAGAGAGAGAGTTTTCGGCTGAGGGATTAGGGTTAATTGTTCAGAAACTCGAGTTTTACCTTATAAAACTTGTCTGATTCCGTTTGGGCCATTTGGCCCAAACACCAATTAACTAGACGGCATTCGCGCACTGTGTCGACCGATACCCCTTGTGTATCGATCGACACACAGTGCCTAAACCGTTTTATTCTCTCTAAGTACAGTAAATGCCTAGCACTTTTACCGTACTTCTGCTAAACCGTTCCTACACATTTTCCTGTTAGCTTAGGCGTGTGACCCATATGGGATCATATAATAAAGGCAATAAGTCCAAGACTTATAGATCATGAGCGGACTCTAGCAAGCCATCATGACCCCCAGTATTATATGACTTATGTCTGATCATTGACATACTCTTACTTTCTAGAGACAGTACCGAGATTACTGGACACAATTCCAACAATCTCCCACTTGTACTGGAATCTTTGTATTCATAATCCTTTTGTCACAATATCTCGATTAGTCATAAGGCAAGATTGGTGTCATCCTTATAAAGCCTAATCTTGTTCATCGGACTCTGATTTGATACTGACAATCCAAACGACTCGGGACAATCCGTTTGAGCATGGCCATGCATTTTCCAGTATTCAAATCTCCGATTGGCCTAGAGATATTCACTCCATTTATATTGGAGGGACAAATCCCGTCTTGTTCCATCACTGCAAACTACTCATTTCATAATGTACCCAAACAAGGTCCTTATAACTATCGCAGAACGACAGCGTTAGACAATGATCAAAGTGCATCAGTCCATGTGCAGTCACATGCATGCGAACTCAGGTCTAAGGACTATACTCTATAGTCGTAGTGAGAATCTCTTATGACACAGATATAAATATCCTGAAGAGTTCTCATAAGCGGGTCTTGTCCGGTCGTATGTTCCCAAACATACACCTATGTACTGACTTTGATGCCATGCATCTATGACACACTGAGACTTTGTCATAAGTCACGTACCAATCCAGTCTCACACGGTTGTTGGTGTTCCAATTTCAACAACCTTCGACTAGGGACAGGATGATATAAGCCATCTATCAAATATAGGGTCTCATGATCAAGCTAAATGACTTCGATGACTCAAGATCAAGTCATTTACTTCGATGACCTACAAAATGGTTCATATCACTTTGGAACGATTATTTCATCACAGTTAAAATAATCTTGAAATAATAATTTCATTAAACATCTTAAATGTTGTTTCAAGAACATATCCAATAACTAAATAAAGCCCTTTAATAACTCCCACTGAAATTAAGACTACATCTTAATTTCACTTATCCTACAGCAACAGTCCGCGACTCGTGCTTAGGCCTAAGGAGTGGCTTCGTTAATAGATTAGCAACGTTCTCATTCGTTGAAACTTGCTGATCTACTTAACATCTCTGTCATTTATCTTACGGAATAGGTTATACCTATCCTCAAGGTGTTTGGACCTCTGATGTGCAGCTAGTCTCATCTATGCTGGAAATCACATCAAGTTCAGTGACGAACTCTTCTTTCCAAACAACCTCTTTCGCGACTTCCCAAGCTGCGAAATGTTCAGCTTAAGTCATGGAGTCAGCAACAGTGCCTTGCACCGCCAGATAGACACAAGATATAACCGGACTGTGATCGGAAATCATCTTTGTCTATTGGAAACTTGCCTTTCAGACTCTACCGACTTGTAGCACCTCACTTTCTCCGTAACTCAAGAATTTATCCTTAGTATTCCTCAAATACTTTAGGACATACTTTAGGAAACTTGATTCTTTGATGGATTTGACTGGTCTTTATTTGTCTTGCTTAACATTAAAGCAACATCAAACAAGTATGTTTCATGGCATACATGATAGATCCAATTGCCGACGCATATGGAATCTCATCCATGCATTTAAGCTCAGCAGTTATCGTAGGATACTGTATCTTGCTTAACTTGATGCCATGTGACATTGGCATAAAACCCTTCTTGGATTGCTCAAAACGTGTAGGACTTTGTCAATTTAAGAATCTGACTTTGTCCTATCAGCTCTTTTGGATCTCTATCTTTAGATCCAAAATCCAAGAACTACGTGGCTTTACCCATGTCAATCATTAAACCAACTCCCAAGCTAGTCCTTTACCGACTACAGCGTTGGGACGTTATATCCGAGAATCAGTATGTCATCGACATACACTTTGAGAAATGCAATATCGCTCCCACTAATCTATTAGTAAACACACAGTTCCGCTTCGTTCCTGTTCAAGTCAAAACCTTGACTACTTCAACAGAACGAAGATTCCAACTCCGATATGTTTGCTTCCATCCATGAATGGATCGATGAAGCCAACTTACACAAAGTGTAATTCTTCGGAGTCTGGGCTCACTTTCGCTTCCTAGGATTTCGCAGATTCGTCGCTTTCAATGATCATCAGATCATGCGAACATTCAATGATCATCAGGCTGAACTAATGACGAGAATTCACTCTCGGATTAGTGACTGATTCTTTCATATCTGCGAACTTCAGGCTCCACAGGTGTAGATTTTACAGAAATCTGTAAATCCTTCCGCTGCTCTTCCTCAATAGGTTAAGCAGCCTCCTGTATTTCTCGAATTTCTTCGAGTTGTACTTTTACTCCCACTGTTCTTCTTGGAAAGTAACTTCCCTTCTTAGAAAACAGAATGGTCGTAAAAGTACCGAGCCTTGGTTTCCCTAAGAAAACTTCGAGTTATGTTTTTACTCCCACTGTTCTTCTTGGAAAATAACTTCCCTTCTAAGAAAACAGATTGGACGTAAAAGTAACAAGCCTTAGTTTCTCTAGGACAACCAGCGAAGTAGCACAACTACAAATACTCAGTAAAGACAAATTTGGATCGATTCCAATCCACATTAACGTGGTGTCTTTCAACTGATATTTGTGGAACTATTTCAGCGTAAACTTAGATATTTTAGAGCGTTATTCTTAAATAATATCATGGAAGATTCGTGTGACTCATCTTTAATCATTTCTAATAAGATCTGATTCTTTCTCACAGAAACACCTTCAGGTTTTCAGGAGAAATGAGCTGTGAAACGATTTCACACTCATTAAGATGATCACACAATCAATGACTTAAGTATTCTCACTCGTGATTTAATCCAGAGTCTTAATACTTTTGTCACTCAGATCCTATACTTCATTCTGGAACTCTTTCGACCATGTCAAAGAATTCCGACTTGTGTCTCATCAAATGAACACAGTCACACTCACTGAAGTAATCAGTAGAGACAATGAAGTACAGGAAATTTTCTCTGGCATTACTGCTCATTGGGCCACATACATCAGTATGTTCCAGGTCCAATAAGCCTTTGGGCCTTTCTCTAGCTCGGCTAAGATAGGCCCTTTTCCTTTTGGTCCAGTAAACAGAATTCAAGTCTCATAAGATATCTTATCAAATGAGCCCAACAGTCCATAACTATGGGATTTCTGAATTCGACTTACTCTATGTGACCAAGACTTTTATGCCAAGAAAAATCAGGTTTAATTCATTAGATTTAAACCAATTCGGTATTTATGTTACATTTAGGCACTCTTTGGTTTAAGATATAAAACCCATTCCATGAATAGGGTGCTACAATTAATATTTCATTAAGATCAAAAGAACAAAACTTGTCTTTTATCAAAATGAAAAACATTCAAATTCTTACAAGAAAATGAAAGACAATTCTGCTTAAAGCAGGTACATTGTAGCAATTACTTAATACAAAACCAAGCCTCAAAGGGATCTATAAGTGAAAAACCCTACGGCTGAGGCACCATCCCAAGCTCCTTCCAGACATGTAGTTTCACTTGCCCTTCCTTCAACGTTCTACTGTTGCTTAGGCTCTGCATATTATCACAAATATCAGTGCCACAACCAGTATCCAATACCTTTAAGGACGTTCTACTGTTGCTTAGGCTCTGCATATTATCACAAATATCAGCGCCACAACCAGTATTCAATACCTTTAAGGTAGAACTTGAAGTAATAACATGAATACCTGAGGAAGTAGTCTCATACATCAACTTCAATTCCTCATCATCTTCCATGAATTTAATGCAATTTCTCTTCCAATGCCCTGTCTCCTTACAGTAGCAGCACTTACCAACGCAAGAGGTATCTGACTCGGGCTCAGAAGACACACGCTTGCCATGATTCAAAATCTGGACAACTTTGTCTTCACCCTTGTCAGCATTAGGTTTAGTAAACCTACCCTTCTCATTCATGAGATTGTACAGGGTACTCTTCACGTTTGGCTCAACTGTCTTGAGCATATTATGCAGTTCAGTCAGCGTCTTCGTTAAGCCTTTCTTGATATAGTTCCTTCTGAACTTATCATAGCTTGACGGCAGTGACTGCAGAATGATCTCAGTTGCCAATTCTTGGCTAACTGGATAATCCAGTTTCCTCAGGTTATCAATGTAACCCATCATTTTACTGACATGAGGACTCACTGGATTATCATTTGGTAGCTTGCAGCCAGTGAGAGACTTAACCATCTGGTATCTCTCCACCCTTATCTGCTCCTGAAATTTCAATTTCAGGCTGCTGATCATCTCTATTGGCGACTCCATGTTCTCATATTGCTTCCGCAAGTCTGAGTCCATGGTAGCCAATATCAGACCACGCACATCTACCGCATCATTATAATGCTTATTCCAAGCATCATATACTGCATGAGAAGCATTGGACCCGATCCTCACGGGGAGAGATCTCTCAAGGACATAGTCCTTTCTCTCCTGTCTGAGGACTAGCCTCAGGTTCCGCGACCAAGTCAAGAAATTTGATCCGTTCAGCTTGTCCATTTTAAGGACAGACCGGATCGAGAAAGTGTTTTGATTGTTTGTGCTAGTCATAACTGAAAATTAAGATAAAAGGATTTTAGTTAATATGTTCAATATGATTAATCTCGTATTAAATTTAATATGATTAATCACGCATTATATTCAATAACTTAAGTTACCCTCAATAGAATATAATGATTCCAAGATCCACATATAACTAAGATTAAAGTGGGCCACTGGCCGTCACCAAACCTTAGCTTATATCGGTAAGCCCTATATCGGCTAATTATATCCGTGATATAACTCTTGGTTGTGAATCTGGGCCCGAGGCCCAATCCACTCTGATGTCTCAAGGCCCGGGACTCCCGATGGCCCAGTCAAGAAAACCAGACTATACAGTCATGTAATCATTAATGTCTGGGACTCCCAATGACATTTATGAATCACAAACCGTCTTACCCACGCAAAAGCAGACACCCTCACACTGTAAGGCCATGAATACAATTGAATGGGCTTCGACAGCTGACATAGAATGGACAAGACATCCAACGCTTGATATTTTTTTTTTTTTTGAGGTTCGTAGGTTTATTTAAAAAATTCATTCCCAAAATAGAAGATTACTATTTCGGGAAACTTTCATTTTTGGAAACCTACTATTTTTGGAAACTTTCTAAAATTGGAAACTTTCTAAAAACGGAAACTTTCTAACTTTAGAAATTTCTTAAAATCCGAATCGTGCAAATCTAGAAACTTCTATAAATTAAGAAACTTTCTAATTTCAAAATATCGGAAACATTAATTTAAAATCGATTTATATTCTTTATAAAATAAATTTTAAATTAATCTGAAGAAAGACTCAAATAATTGGCCCAATTGTTTTAACTTCTTGGCCCGAGGCCCAAGAATTGGTCCATGTCCAAGACATGACCCAATTGTCCAATTAAATGACATAACCGGTCTGGTTCATTAAAATTGGTCTAACCAAATTTTAATTACTACGATGACCACAATTGTCAACCGGTTATTTACTAAACCGGATTTTCTCAATTTATTTGGTCCAACCAAATCAAATTAGAAAATCCTGGTTTAGGCACTAAATCCAATAATTCTTTCGACATTGGATTTCTTGTCCCGGTTTAACCAGACTTAATAAAATTATTAAATCTGTTTATTAAACCAGGACGAATTAATTTTAATCAAAAATTAAACCGAGCCTTATACCAACCATGTCGATCGATGAACCAACCGTGTCGATCGATCCATCAACCGCATCGGTCGATGCTCTCAGCATCGATCCTGCATCGATCGTGCATCGATCCTGTATCGATCGATGCTCTCACGCATGCACTGAACCGAGCCAAAACCCTAACCGTGTCGATCGATGTGCACCAACCGCATCGGTCGATGCACCAATATCGAACCTGCATCGATCCTGCATCGATCGATGCTTTCACGCGTTAACTGGTTTTGCCGATAGACTGTATCGACCGATCCATGCGATCGTATCGATCGATCCATGCGATCGCAGTCGATACAGACCTCTTGAAATCGCATTCTACCAAATCATATAGTTTGGTTTCTGCAATTTTATGTGTGTTTAGGTTTCAATTCTTGTTGCTTAAGTGGTTTCTCTTATCAATAGTTGATTCAAAACACTTTTAAACAAGAAAAACAATCCTAAACTTGAATCTAAACAAGAAAAACCAGAACCTAAAGCTCTGATACCACTAAAGGATTGTTTAGTTGATCCTGATTCAATTCTTAGATTCATATCAACCTAAACATGCGGATCTAGGTTCTTCACAGAATAGAAACAAATGATGATCTCACCTTATACCTGTTTGCAGCGGAAAGAGATGGTATGTCTGAGATCAGAGAAACACCGAGGGATGATTCCTCCAAAGGTTCACACACGCGATCACAGAAAACGGCTGCTAGACCACAAGGAGCTCGGCGCAGAGAGAGAGAGAGTTTTCGGCTGAGGGATTAGGGTTAATTGTTCAGAAACTCGAGTTTTACCTTATAAAACTTGTCTGATTCCGTTTGGGCCATTTGGCCCAAACACCAATTAACTAGACGGCATTCGCGCACTGTGTCGACCGATACCCCTTGTGTATCGATCGACACACAGTGCCTAAACCGTTTTATTCTCTCTAAGTACAGTAAATGCCTAGCACTTTTACCGTACTTCTGCTAAACCGTTCCTACACATTTTCCTGTTAGCTTAGGCGTGTGACCCATATGGGATCATATAATAAAGGCAATAAGTCCAAGACTTATAGATCATGAGCGGACTCTAGCAAGCCATCATGACCCCCAGTATTATATGACTTATGTCTGATCATTGACATACTCTTACTTTCTAGAGACAGTACCGAGATTACTGGACACAATTCCAACACCCTTAGCATGGTTTAACAGCATCCGCAGGTAATATTTGTCTCCAGCTGATGGATTGACGTTAACTATTCTCCCAATGCTTGCTGCTCTTTGACGTCTAGTCCAGTCTCTTTTTTTGGTGTCCCATACATAATACCTTGGAAACTGAATAAACGTAAGGGTTCGTGCGAATGGATCACGTTCATTAGTTTTCATCCACCTAAGTAACATTGTATGTTGCGAAGATGTTTTGTTCACAACATCCTCCAAATCATCGTTCTCATTAATCATCACAGGTTGTTCTCCTTCTAGATGGAATAGGAGTTTCTGTACAGCTGGTTTCTGGTGGTGTATATCGAAAGCAAATATTCGCCATGCTGCTTCACATCCGGACAGATAACGACATTCTTGGTAATTCTGAATCTCGTTAATTTCAACATGCTCTGATGCTGAGCTTTCGTTCCCGCTTTTGGTGTGTTGGAAGACAATAGTGGCTTTGTCAACTCCTTTGGTGATGTACTTGAAAAGATATTTGATAGCTTTTGAGGTGTTACACCACTCAACATTAATATGCGCTTTATACTTTTTGAGTAAAGGCATATTATGCGGGATTACGTAGCGGTTGTCAAGTCGTGTTTCACCTTTCATAACAAACCTTTCCAAATCATCACGTCGTCTATAAATAATATACCCTTCTTTATCAACTGATGTGCTCTGAGTAAACTGTCTTGGGTACTTTTTGGTGCACAACCCTTTTTCCATGCACGGGCTATTAGGCCGGTCCACTCCACAAGGACCATGCATCATATGCTTCTTAACTAACTCGTATCCTTCTTGATCCTCTTTCTCATCCGGTATCTCGGCTCTAATGATTTCATCAACATCAATAATTGATGGATCTCGGATTGCATCCTCTAGCCATATGAGTATGTGCGCATGTGGTAATCCTCTTTTTTGAAACTCGATGGTATAAACAACTGTTAACATTAATAATAGTTAATAATAATTTTATAAATATGTTTAGTTCAATATTAATAATTAAATTTAAGGACACATACTTGCAAGTAAGGGGCCGAAGAATGTCCCTTCTTTCAAATCTAAGACCATTTCCTCGAGCTTCATTTTGAAGACCCGACTGCTTACATCAGGTCTTTCATTGGCTGTATCATCACCATAGGTTTCCAAGTGTTCCTTGATTTCCTCCCATCCCGGATTTGCTGTTATAGTAATAAACAGATGCGGGTTTCCATATGTACGACAAATCGCCATTGCGTCATGATAGTTTTCCACCATGTATCGTGGTCCTCCTGTAAACGATGGCGCCAGAATAATTCTTCTTCCTAACGACTTAGGATCAGTATCACCTCTCCCGATAGCATCACATACGTTATTGTAGAGGTCAGCTCTGAGTTTTTTTGATTCAGCCTATGAAACTTTAAGCGTTCTTCTTCAATACAAGTGTACGCGTCAACTATATATTGATGAAACAAACGTCCTCCTTTGGTAATTGTTTTCCCTTCACGCAATCTTGTTTGTATTTGATATGCGTAGTACTCCCGTATAGTGAGAAATTCCCGTGTTATATTTGATTCATTTTCAGTAACATACGGAATTTGTAGATGGAAGCCACTTTCTCCGTAAGGGAATAACAATGGGTACTGCAAAGCCATATAATTCGGGTGTAAGCTAGAAATTCGTTGAAGCTCCGATGTTTTGTATTGGATGATGATATCTCGTTCAGCGAATTTCCCGACAATTAATCCAGCGGTTTCATCTGATGACGGAAAATCATATTTTCTACCCTTCTCTCTTCCACCAATAAGACGTATTGTGAACTCCTCGCATCTACCAGACTCATACAAATCTCTAGCCTTTCTGAATTCTGAAGCCAACCAGTTATGCTCGTCAAGCATGTTAATCAGATCCTCAACAATTCTTTCTTGAAGCCTAGATGAATTGCTGTTTCTTGACATTGTCATGATCCGATTATGCACTTCATTCCTTGTATCTACAATGTAAAGCTGGCCAAATTTAGGCGGTTTCCCTTCCGGGGGCAACAGGGATCCTAATCTGTGATAGATTTGTCCTTGTATTCAATATGTGTATGGTCCATGTCCAGATTCAACCGAGTGGTCAACGTTAGCTCCAATAGACGTGAAAGCTTGTAGAGAGTTGTAAACTTTTATGTTTTCTTTGAAGTGAGGTTTCTCTAGAAGCTCCTTTAGTTGTTGTGGCGGTTCTCGCAATTTTGGCAAAGAAACTCTCCCTTTACCACAACATATTGAATACATCCGAATTCCTCCTCGTCTAATCTCACTGCTTTCTTTCTCCCAAACTAATGCATGACATTTGGGGCACTCGACAAGCTTATTCTCACATTGCCTTCGCTTCCTTTTAGTTCATGTTATATATTTATACTAAAACATGTCAAATACTAAAAGTATTTGACCGTTTTAGAACATTTTATAATGTTTTCATACTCTAAAGCGGTATAAACGCTCTTCCTTTTTTAGGAGTATTCATAGTATATAACTTTGACAAAATAGATAAATAAATAAAAATAAGTATGTGTTTTATAACGACCAAATATATTATGTCATATTTATATATTTATTATGAAGAATTGAAATACCTCATCTGAAATTATTCTTTTAAATACGTTTTTTAATTTATTTCATAAATAAATATTTTATTATAAAGTTAAATTTTTTAGAGCTCCATCAAACCAATAAATGAATAATTTTTATTTTTTTTCTAACCACTCATTCAAACACAATTTTTCTTTTTAAATATTCATATTAATTTTTAAAAATAAGTTTACAAATTTCATAATTAACCAAATTGAAAAAACAAATATGACTTACCTTTTTTTGGAACGGCTTGATGTTTGTGACTACGACGTTTGGTCCGAAGAATTTGCAACCTTGCTTTGCTATAACTGAAGTATTTAAATATATTAGATATATATATATATGTATATTTATTTAATTTTTTATTCGAGTTTTTTTATTTAGAATATTAGCTTTTTAGATTAATGTGTTGTGAACAGAGGTTGATTAGGATCGAATTATAATGTTAACGGAATGGAGTAGATGTCGTTACCTTTTGGATCCATTTCAATGATCATTGAATCTGCACATTTGTTTAATGTTCAAGTTTATGATAATCAAATGACTCACAAAAGAACTGTCAAAAAGAAAAATCTTACCAAGATTAGTTCCACGTTGATCTCATATTATCTTCATACGTCTTGGCCTTGCCTTTAATCGCATGTCTCTGTTCGTAAAATCCATCTGAAGAATTGTTGTGAAAGAGGGACTTTTTTTCTCTGCAGATTTTATTAGATCTCTTGTTTTTATAGATCTAATCACTTCAATAAGTGATTTGAATACGAAGATTCGGAACCGCAAATCGCTTCGTTGTCTGTTCAAATATATTGACCGATCGACGATGAATTAATACCCAAAGTTGTTCAAATCTTAATTAAGTGTTTGTTTAATTAACCTAATACTGGCGAGTTAGATTATCAATTAATGGAATGAAATGATTCGGCTTCTGGTTTTGTTTTTTCGTCTGTGATTTCAGAATCGTTGAAGAACCTGTAATCAATGGCGGCTTCGATATCCAGCAAGTGCAAAGCGACGAAGCTGATGGTTGTTAAATTACAGTTAAGCCCTTTAATCAAAAACAAATCGTAACAAAAAAAATACCTTGAATCGTTTCGAACCCACGACTTCTAGGTATTGTTTAGGGTGCTTGTGCCATTACGCTATGTCGATATTAACTGTTTTATATGCATACATAATAATATATGTGTAATGGTTTTCTACATACGATTCTTGGTTTAGTCTAAATCTTATTATTACAAAGAATTTTGATTTCGAATTAATGGATTTCTTAAACAATTATAAAATTATATCTGATGAATATTGTTCATTTTCAATTTTTTAATTATTCATATTTATAGTTAAAAATTCTATCTTCTACGTTTGTGGATAATAAACTATTTAAACTTATATACCACATACAAAAATTTTGTTTTTAATGATATTAGTATATATTGATAATCAAGATTATTTTATCTAATTTATATGTATACACTATGGTTTAATAAAGAAAACTTTTATTTGAATATTATTTCTACAATATGCTGCAAAATCAAACATACATGTTTGATTTATTATTTATAATAATAGCATCATAATTGTCAAACTCTATATACTTGACATAAATAGCTGAAATGTTTTAAAAAAGATGTGGTGCAAAACGACTTGAAACTTAACAATCAAACTCCATAATGGTACTTAGCCCATTCGCATCTTCTTGGTAGACTTCTCAACCACGTCTTCTTCTTCCTTTGTTGCATCCTCCTGAGTTTCACCTTCCTTGTTCTCAACTCTGTCTGCCACATCTATTTCATTTGGTACTTCTTGAGCATAGAAAGTAGGACGTATGCCACCATCTTCAATCTTGATCTTCTTGTTATCATGTATAAGGTAAATTATATCAAAGCTAGTGATTCATGAAAGTTATAATGATTTTATGTTTGTATGTAATACCTTTCCTAGATCAAGAGTTTCTGGCTTATCAGCCTGCTTATCCTGGATGATCCTTGTAACTGTAAAATTTTGGCTAGAAGTCTCGAAATTGTACTTAGAAATCTTGATATGGAAGGCCAGTGTTTTCCCAGTCAATCCTAGCAGACATTTGGGAATTGTCTGACTTCCTGAACTGCCATCTCCTTGTGCCTGTACATACAGAGATACCAATATTAACAACAACAAAAAGAAGCAAGTAGTAAATCAAAGTAAGTTTCAGTCTAATATCTTGAAACACCTATGTTTGTGTTAGATCTTCTGCTGTGCACTTAGCTATCTTCCTTGCATCACGGTCAAATATAACAAACGTCGCAGTCCTATCTTCACTCTCAACTATTAGCTCCACCCTGAACCTGATATCATTACAAAAAGAATATTTACTATTTCATTGATAGTTTAGATATTAAAAAAAAGAAGTAGATATACTTTGCTACTCCAACTATGGGACTTGCATCACAGTTGTTGCAGACCAAGGAGGTTCCTGATCTGGTTAGTTTCTTTGCACATGCCCCACAAGACAAAATACTTCCATCCTCCGCTTTGGTTGACTTCAACAACTTTTGCATAACAGATAACTTCCTTAGTCAGGTTCAATCCATTGGAAATGTAGTCAAGCATCTCATGTATTGTCAATATTTCCAGAACAGGTTTTGCAGCTTCATTCTCAATGACCGGTGTAGCTGACTCAGATGTTTCAATACCCATCCTACATGTTTTCAGAGTTGTTTTATCTATGAACTCTAACAAATACTATCTAAGTTGATAAAAAAGGTTCATTGACACTGACCTTTTCATAAAATCCTTGACAATCTGCAGGTCGAGATCAACATACACCTTTGTAGCTCCACTTGAGTTGAGATACAGTTTGCCTATCACATAAAAACTCTTTCTCAGCAAAGTTATAAATCTAAAAAAAACAATGGTGAAAGATAGTAATATAAACTAACCTGCAAACAACTTAGGATTCATGCAGGTTGCTACAATCACTGAGCAGGATCTTGCAGTCTGCTGGTATTGCTCACGGAAGCTAGCCTCTTGATCATCCCATAGAGTCATCCGGATAGTGGATTTGCTGCCATATAAATTTTCTATGTGTTATTTATCATAAGGTATGGATTATAAACATTGTTATTAACTTTGAATGAATTAGAAACTTACTCTCCAAGCAGTAGGAGCATGACAATTTTCTGTGTGTTTTTTGGATCTTCCAAGTTGGGCCCTTGAAGAGATAATATTTGGCCGACAACATCTTGGAAGAAAAAACTTGATTAGAATCTTTATCATACAAATATAAAGAATGTGTAAAGGAAATTTAAATCTTTACCTAACAGGTGTATGTTGGTGCCTGCAAACCTCTGAAATTCAGAAAAACTATGTACTCTGAATTTCTCATGCTTGATGTAGGAAACTTCCTCATCAACTTTGTTGACCTGAGTGGTGTCAGTAAACCGTATTGTGAACGGATTATCAGTGACTTTATAGTGGCTGTAAGTTGGCACAACCTCGAAATTGCTTATAAGGTAAACACGACCCTCATCAAGCAACCCCTTGTACATGTGTATCCTTCGATGATAGATTGATCCTTGGACAAGATTGTCCTACGTAATAATACAAATGCGTTATTTAAAGTAAGAAAAGAAGTTTTAGAACTGTGAACAGGAATGATATACCTTTTCATCAAGTAGTAACATATCAAGGCTCATGAGGGCTCCGTTAAGCTTGAAGTTCTTAGCTTCCCACATACAAAGTAATCGGACGTAGATAGCATTTTTTGTCACCCCAGCCTTAAGATTGTCTAGGTGGATCTTTGAGGATAGAAGACCATCCAAGTTTGGTTGTCTAACTGTTGTCAATGTTTTCTGCACATAAATTTCAAGTATTATAACACATCAAATAATAAACGTTTACTAATATGTATCTATAAACAAATTCTTTAAAACTATATATTTCCAAAAAAAAATCTAGATCAAATAACTTCCCCTATCATTTTATTTAAACAATATGGTGAACCATGTGAACTATGACATATCTTTGTATATTAAATATGAGGTAGGAACAATGTTTTAATGTTGGTTCAGATTATTAAAAGATGAGAAGCACTGGACAATTGATTAATTCGCACCTCTGTGTAAGTCTGTGTAACATGAGAGGAAACAGAGGATGGAGCTCCGGATTCTGCATTCGTCTTAACCGTCTGATTGATGGCCATAGCTGTCTTCTAGATCTGTCAAAGAGTCAGAAACAGGTAGCGGTGTTAGTAATATAGAATGTGAAATCAAATAAGAACACAAACAGGGATAAGAGGAGGAAACTGTTACCTGGACTTTGTAAACTTTTTCGATGGAAGAGAATTTCCACAAGCAGTTGCCAATTATATAGCACAAAAAGTATTTAATGGCAGACATGTATTTGCGTGTTCAACCTACATTAATAAGATGACAATGGAACTATCAAAAACATTTTCCAACATTAAACTGTCCAAAGAAGTGCGAGATAATTGAATAAGGGAGTTGAAAGCCACTTACCATGAGAGATTATGGGAAGTTCGGATGCCTAGGAAACAAAAAAAAAGAAAGGAAGTTATTGGAAACCGAAACCATTAAACAATTATTAATGTATCAAATAGAGATGGTCAAGTTTTCAAATAACTTCTCGTAATTCCCAATATCAAGTACTATGATTCTTCATTAGGGAACATGGACAGTTATTTTCTAAAGAACACTATAAATAAAGCAGTCGTGGGACATTTGAAAAATCATTCTATCTCACTTTTCAAAAAAGAAAACAATGGCAAACCGCAGAAACTCTATAAGCTTCACTGACCTACCAAATGATATGATATCGGTTATTCTTAGTAAGGTGGCAGAAGATTCTCACCAGGATCTGGTCGGGTGTATCAAGACTTGCAAAACACTGCGTGATGTCTCCAAATATCGCAATGTCTTGCAGGTTCTGAGGCTGGATGAAACATTCCCGCTTCCTCTGAAGAACATCCCTGAAAATCTAAAAATCATTTATGATTGTGCTGAAGCAGGAAACATTCATGCACTCTTTCTTAGTGGTGTTATTGATTACTACTTCCTCAAGCAAACAATTTCAGGTTCTGCAAGACTAAAGGCTGCAGCTGAGGCAAAGCATCCAGAAGCCATGTTTCTATATGGTATGATGTTGATTGGTGAAAACCAGCTCAGCGAGGGGTCTGTCTTCATTATGAATCTTTGGGAGGAGAGAGGGTTCGAAGTGGTCAGACAATGCTCTGAGAATTGTCGATCAGTTGTCTTAGAAATAAGCGTCAAACAACTGAAGGAGTATGAAATTTGGCTTTCTTTCATGGAGCTTGGTGAGTACTGTGTGGTTGAGGATCGGGATGAAGTTTGTGAGAAGTGCCTAGTCTACAAGGAGATTTTTCGTTTCATAGATTATATGAGCTTTTAATAAGTTTTTAAGTTTGATTCTACCACATTAGGACCTATCTGTCCTATTGCTATCTACAAGTCTTTTAGGTTAATTATCTGAAGCAATAATTGGTTGTAGTTATGACTATGACATATTTTTAAGAAATCATTTGGAATAAAGAACTATTTATTATAACTTTTTATCTTATATTATGTCTTTAGGCCTCAAATGTATATACCGCAAATCAATTGATAGCAAAATAATCCATAAGCTATTAACTGACCTGATCAAAAGCAGAGGATGAGTTTTAAAACTCAGTCAGCAGCTCATAGCCCTCATGGTCGTGTTGCCAACACAATCATTCAAAGAGTAACTGGGAAAAAAACAAAACCAGATTAATTAATAAATACGTACAATCAACACCGAAAGTGATGAATATTGCAGGAATAAAGCTTTCTTTGTTTAACAATAATAAGAACATTTTTTTGTCACAACTGTTTGTATTGTAGTTATGAGTTACTACTACTGCAAAACAAACCTAATATTGTTTGTTAAGAAGATTTGAATAACAATCTAAGTTCAATTACTATTTTTAGGTTCTAAGTTACTATACACGGTTATACAAGTTGGAATACATTTTTATTTGCAAATAGTCATAAGCTACAGGGCTGAAAGGGAACTTATATTTACAACATACGTTATACAACAATTCAATGAATAATACATACCAGTAAATGGGCATCACACAGCGTCCGTAGTACTCAGTTCCATGGCTACATTAGTACTTGCAAGTTCCAAGAATCGTAACAGTAAGATTGGATTGGGATAATCTCTTTGTTATAGCACAGACGCGTCTCTGGAAAGTCCCTCCTGCTGCGACTCCATAACCATCTATAAAAGACAGCAGAGTAAAATTAATGGTTTTTAAAACTGCTTCAACAAAAGGAAACACCAAAATATATCTTGAGAATGATATTCCAACGAATGCAAATGTCTAAGCGTGATCAGATTAGTAAGATGGAAAAGCTGCGTTTTTAGCATGAAGATACATTCTCACTATTCATATCACCATCCAAAATGCTTCAATCTTAAAGTACTATAGAGAAGTAAAACCAAAGCTTTAAGAATCTGGATGAACAACTCACAGGATGTTATAGTAGCGACATAAAAGAGAAACACGGCCATCTATTCGTTTTCCCTTAGTTTTCCTCCATTGCTACAAACCCAAGAGGATCCTAGATAGAAGCAGCGGTAATAAAAAATTAGCAGCCCCAGAAACCAAGATCAGGATCTCTATGAGTGCTCCATGTGGAAAAGAGTTGCTCAAACTGATAAACCTGAGAAGGACAAGCAACAAAATTCGAAATAACTGACAAGCCATAAGTATGACCGTAACAGAGAATGCCAGACACATCGATGACAATTCGCGGAAGACATTAGACCGAGGAATATTAGATTTTAAGCGAAATAAGTGACAATGCTGAGACTAATACTGAGTTTGATTACCTGAGATAACATGAAGATGCCGAGAACAGGGAAGAAAGGTATGAAGATGACCGGGAAAGCTCCAGACCTCAGACTAAATGAAAGGATATGTGACAGTGATCTCGGATCTGAAAGAGAAAAACACAGATTTTAGATTTAAAAGGGCATATGTGACAATATGTGACAATCGGAAGGAGACTAAGACTCAGATCGATTACCTGAGATAACATGCAGATGCCGGGAACAGGGAAGAACGGTACGAATATGGTGGGGGAAGCTCCAGACCTCAGATGAAAGAATATGTAACCGGGGTCTCAGATCTGAAAGAAAAAAACAAAGAAATTAGATTGAAATAAGTATATGTGACAATCGGAAGGCTAATGTTCAGATCGAGAAAGATCGAGTACCAGGTCGTATTTGCAGAACCACGATGTAGACATGTACCAAAGGGATCTCGAGATGAAGCAGATCCACCGGAAGATGAAGCGAATGACCAAACGACTCGATTATCGTCTATGAAGCGTCTGAGAATCTTAGAGGAAGGTTTATATCCATCGGCGACTAAGACAGTCGGTGGATTACACACGGCGTGAAGGGCCTAGACTGGAAACCGGCGAAAGATAGAGAGAAAGCAAGAGAGAGAAAGAAATTCGGCGAAATGAGAAAGAGGGTGGGGAGAAAATTAGGTTAGCTAGTATGAGGTTTTTTTTTTTACACATACGAATACAGATCAGCAGAATCTTTTAATTTGATTGGCTTGGCTTTTTTTCATTAAAACATATGGGAGGCTGATGTATCAGTCCCAGGAGTTGCAATCCAACTATTATAGTATTGATTATATGATTTTGTATCTGTTAATACTTTAGAATATATTTCCTTTAAAAACATTATTTTATTACGTCTATACAGTTTATTTTAATAATTTTTATATTTTCTAAAACATTCTAACACCCATAGAAATAATTTTAGCTTATAATTTTTGTTTTGAAAGCGTCCAAATTTGTAATAATTTTATATTATTTTTATTCTGTTATATTAGAAACAAATTTTATATGTGCCCTATAATTTTTTTTTCACGTTCCGTGTAACACTTTAATTTTGAATTGTTTTATTTTTTAAAAAAATAATTAATTCAGAATTTAGAAATTTTAATACACTATAATGTTTATTGGTGGCAGATTCGAAATTGTCTTAAGGGTATATAAAGGGTGAGTATCTTCGAGTAACTGGGCAATCAAGGACTATACATGGACGGACCACCTAGTTTTACTCACCCAGACCATGGAAGAAACATCGCCCATACAGCTTAGATGAGATCAAGCTGGATCAAAGATTGGATTGGTTAAGCTTAGGCTAATGGGAATTTGAATGTTCGAGGGAATTAACCAAAATCGATGGAAGGATCAAATGACT
Organism: Orychophragmus violaceus; assembly: GCA_030180135.1. Taxonomy (NCBI): domain Eukaryota; kingdom Viridiplantae; phylum Streptophyta; class Magnoliopsida; order Brassicales; family Brassicaceae; genus Orychophragmus; species Orychophragmus violaceus. Next base: position 33,878,370 of record CM058232.1, read on the forward strand.
AAGTTTTACTCGGTTAGATAAGCCAGCTAAGATGATTTCCGAGCTAAAATCAATCAGGTCGGATTTTCCGGAAGTTGGACCGTTATTTAGACAAGCCAGTTCTTGTCTTGTTCAGACAAGGGTAGTAAGGTTCAGATAGGGCAGTTGAGTCTTTTTTATCCAGTCAGCCAAATAAATCAGCATTATTTATTAGGCGGGAACGGTTACCAAGCCACGCGGAGCCAGTGACTGGGAATGGTTACTAGGCAATTTTGCGCAAAAACTGCTAAACTGCCAGTTTAATGACGAAGACCTGATTTTTTTATTACATTCTATAATATCACACGAAGAAAAGAACACATACAGAACATAGAGATTTTTAGAGAGAAAATAACCAAAGAGAAGAGATAACCCGTGTGTTGGCTAACTACGGTCGAATTTTGTTGGCAACCGTTCCTTTGGAGATTTGGTCCTTGTTTGTGTGTTCGGTTTGAGTTTCTAGAGCAAGAGGTGTCAGAATTTTACTCTGTGAATCAAAGTCTCTAAGGTGAGTGTTCTAGACCGTGCCATCAATATAGTTCGCTTTCTTGCACTATTTCTCTTAATTTAGATTGTGGGACTGTATTCATTGATCTGCTATACTTTGTCTTGATTATCGATTCATATTAACTTGGGTGATAATGCTTGACGAGTCTTGTCATGTAAACTGATTGATTAAACAGAATGCTTGATTGTGGAATTTATGACTTGGCTCGGTGAGACGGCTTGCCTGCACTCACTAAGAATTTGTGTTGCTTACACTCTCTTTGATTTAACACATGAAAGGAAAAAGATAAAAGTGGCTAGGAACATATCACGGACTAAGGCGGAAGGAGGAAGGATGGTGGTTTAATATTTTAGGATAGATGGTCTGGTTTCAATGTAATAGTTTATTAGCAAACCTTCATTGTAACTAGAACCGATTTTACTATTAATTCAAGTTATAAGCTTTGCATAATTACGTCTAAAATTGTGGAATCTCAGAAAAATGCTAATAAATTGAATAATCGACTTAAAACCTGACTAAGTGAAATACTTAAGGAAGGAAAATCGAGTTAGGGTGTTTCAATTTGGTATAAGAGCATTGTCGATTCTAGGACTGATTTTGTATAGACGGGTTATTGGGTGAAATCATCCTTCGAGGACTCCTAAGTCCCGCAGTAAGTCTTTTAACTGATAAGGGTTGCGACCTAGATTCACTGAGACAGTATAGTCTAGATTCTACTTAAAGGTTGAGACACAGTTTACTTAGATTTTATAGTTTAGATTATGTTTAAAGATTACGACCCGAATCCGTGAGATTTTATGGTCTGAAATGTTAAGGGTTGAGACCCGATTTACTGAGACTTTATAGTCTAATATTGTTAAGGGTTGGAACACGTAGACTGTGTAGTCTGATTTTGATTTATGTGATGAGTTGATGCCGGTATGAACACAAACAAGGAACAAGATTGGCTTGAGCTGGAAAGGAGAAACCACATGATGCAAAAGACTCACGGCCGCCAAGAGCAACAGAATCTAGAGTAAAGTTCTTTGATAAAACATGACTTGAAAAATAAAAGAGTACAAGGCTTTATAGCCTAAATGTCGAAAATATGAAAAGAAAAAGAGACATGGGCCTTAAGGTCTTAGAAGAAATAAGATAGAAAAATAAAGAAAATAAGGCCTCTTGGTCGTGTGGCACAAATGGCAGGACGTGCCTTGTGTTATGTCTAATTAATCGGGTCTCACATTACCTCATTAAAAACCTTGCAAAGAAAATCCAGTGGGATAAAACCTTACAAGGGAAAAAGGTTACAACCTTTGGTCCACAAAGATGACACAATCTAAGGATCAACAGATTCGATGGTGAAGATTACTGACGTGTCATCGATCCTAAGAAATGGCCAAACAGATGATCCTGGTATGAACGTGTGGTCTAGGTTGGAATCAGTCGTCTCAGACATCTTTCAGGTCAACTGATTTAAGATGGGCTGATCATGATCCAACTGGTCCAAGTGCTCCGTGATGTCGTTTATGCTGCTCATGGTGATTAAATTCTCCATGGCTCGGTTAAACTTCTCTTTGATCCTTCTATGACGGACTTGGGTCCGGGGTGTGTCTACTATGGTCAGGAACGGCTTGGCTTGATCGGTCTGGTCCGTCTTTGTTGTACCGATCTCCTCATCATTCCCACCCTCTTGAGAACTTTCCGTCTTCAGAACAACATCATTTGCACAAAAAGGAGATAAATCAGTAACATTAAATGTTTAACTCACCTAGAAGTTTGAGTTTTAGGCATTGTCGTTGATCTTCTCCAGAACTCGGAACGGGCTGTCTACTCCGGCACAAGCTTTGAATTTCTCTGGTTCGGGAATTGTCCAGTGTCATGTGTAACCACACCCAGTCTATGGGTTTAAAAGTGATCTCCTTCCTCTTCTTTTCGGCCTGGCTTTTGTACTGGGCAGTCTTCTTCTCCATGTTGTCCTTGACCTTCTGGTGTAGCTTCTTGATGAATCGGCCTTGCATTCTCCATCTTGATTGATGAACTCCAGTGGCGGTAATGACTTGAGATCTATGGGTGTCACTGCCTAAATTCATATACAATTTCAAAAGGTGAAATCTTAATACCATAGTGGTTAGAATTTTATAAGCAAATTCAACGTAAAATACAATCTAACCAATTGCTTAACTTTTTACCAATCGTGGCCCGTAAAACGGTTGATATTGTCCGGTTAATGACCTCGGTCTGGACATCCATCTGCAGATGAAAATTCATGGAGAATAATAACTTTTTCTGAGTTTCCTCCAAAGCTTCCTCCATAAGTGATTAAGGAACTTCATATCTTGGTCAGAGACGATGGTACGGGAAGTCAGTGTAGTCTCACTACCTCTCGGAAGAACACGTGGCCGTCTGAGTATGAAATGGGCCGTCTTGGAGAATCGATCAACCACCACGAAGATAGAATCCTTATGCCTGATCTTAGGTAAACCTAACATGAAATCCATATAAATATATACTCAAAGGCATGTTAGAAATCTGTAATGGCATATAAAGATCATAAGGATGTTACATGTACTTTGTATTAAGGAACGTGATGCACCTAGAGTAGAATCGCTCTACGTCTCCAAGTGCGGCAAGAAGACATGGCCGGACAGAACACTCATAGTCTTGTCCAGGCCGAAGTGTCCCATCAAGTCGCCTCCATGAGATTCACGGATCAGTAGGTCTCGCATCGATACTATGCACAGTTTATTATCTCGTAATAAGAAGTCATTGTGTACAAAGAATGGTGCTTTAGCTCCTTTACTGCATTTCTGACAAATCGCACCAAAATCAGGGTCAGCATCATATTGATCCTTAATTTGTTCGAACCCCAAAACTTTGGCCGCCATGGTGCTGATCAGGGTGTATCTCCGGGATAGGGTGTCATACAAAATGTTCTCCCGGCCCTTCTTGTACTTGATGATGTACGGAAATGTCTCCACGAACTCGAGCCATTTTGCGGCCTCCTATTGAGCGTAGTCCGTCCCTGTATATGCTTCAACGTCTCATGGTCGGTGTGGATCACGAACTCCTTGTACAGAAGGAAATTCAGCTATGTCTCCCACGATCTCACCTAGAGATACAGCTCTTTGTCATAGGTAAGATAGTTGAATGTGGCTCCATTGAGTTTCTCACTAAAGTAGGGCACTGGTCGTCCTCCTTGCATAAGTACTGCTCCGATCCCTAAACCTGAAGCATCACATTCAATTTTGAAAGTCTTGTCAAAGCTGGGTAAAACAAGAATATGAGCGTTAGTAAAAGGTCCTTCAGCTTCCGAAATGCGTCTTTCTGCGCGGGTCCCCATTTGAACGGGACGTCCTTCTTGATTACAGCTGTGAGTGGTGCAGCTATGGTTCTAAAATCTATAACGAACCTCCAGTAAAATCTAGCCAATCCGTGGAAACTATGGACATGGCCAATGCTGGTTATTGTGGGCCATTCCGGGATAGCCTTAACCTTCTCTTGATCCACCTGTAATCCTTGCGAACTCAAACAAAAACCTAGGAAAACAAGCTGATCAGTGTAGAATGTGCACTTCTTGAAGTTGGCATAAAGGTATTCTTGAGGAAGAGTATGTATTACTTTCTCAAGGTGCACAAGGTGGTCGGAAAAACATTTATTGTGTATTAAAATGTCATCAAAGTAGACGACCACAAGCTTACTGATGTAGGATCGTAAAACCGGGTTCATGAGCTCATGAAAGCGTTGGGGGCGTTTGTAAGACCAAACACCATGACGAGCCACTAGTAGAGACCATGCTTGGTTTTGAACGTCATCTTCCATTCGTCTACTTCTTTTATTCTCACCTGGTGATAGCCACTCCGTAGATCGATATTAGAGAAAACGGATATTCCATGCAGATCGTCCAACATGACGTCTAGGCGTGGTATCGAATGTCGGTACTTGATGGTGATGTTGTTGATGGCTCGACAATCTACACACATCCTCCATGAACCGTCTTTCTTGGGCACTAGCAAAACTAGAATGGTGCACAGACTAAGACTTTCGCTTATGTATCCTTTGGACATGAAGTCCTGAATCTGCTTCTCCAACTCCTTAGAATCCGTCGGGTTCATTTGGTACACCAGTTGGTTCGGTAGAGCGGAACCGGGAATGATGTTGATCTGATGCTCAATGCCGCAGCTCAGGGGTAAGCCGGCTGGGATTTTTCCGGGAACACGTCCTTAAACATTACCAACAAAGAAACCACTTCTCGGGGCAGCTCTAAGTCGATAGGACCAGAGTGTCAAACCTCCTTAAAGACCATTTGTAGCACCTGCGTTTTCTGGCTAATAGCTTTAGAAAAGGAACTTTATGTGTTGATCAGGTTGGCTTACTTACCTTACTATCATTTGCTAGTTTTAGTTGTTTTTTTTGGATTCCAATGGTATGAACGGTGCGAGCTGGCACTTGCGTTTTCATGGCTGAAGAAATAGTCATTGGCACGTCCGTTATCTAGCGTCTTCTTGTCGAACTGTCAGGGTCAGCCCATAAGTAGATGACTAACTTGCATGTGTACTATGTCACACACCACATGGTCACTATACTTGCCCACGCTTAATAAAATAGTGACTTTATCGGTTATCCATATCTCTGTATCATCATTGAAACACCTAAAACAGTATGACCGCGGATGATTTATGACTTGGAGACCTAGATTATCGACCATGTATCGGCTAGCCACGTTAGCACAAGGTCCTTTGTTGATGATAAGGCTGCAGACCTTGTTTTTAACGGTACACCGAGTATGAAAGATGTTCTCTCGCTGGATCGTTTTGGGATCTACTAAGGCGCTGAGAGCTCTCCGGATCACCAACATCTCTACAACGTCTGAAAACTCAGTTGGATTTCTTGGGTCAGGTATCTCCTCGTCTTCTTCATGCTCGTAATGTGGATTGACTCTAGCCTCCGTGATGATCATGAATGATATGCTCAGAGTTTAATATCTCTATAGTTACACTGAAAGTGCACACACAATTGTAGTATATAGGGGTCTAACCACAGAGACTCAAGAAATCTTGTGATTTGTTTGTAAAGTATTGAGTTAAGCTAAGCAGCAGGTAATCAAAAGCAATTAAATAAAAGCAGAAAGTAAATGGCATACGAGTTTGTTTTCAGTACTAAAAGGTGTCATATTAAGGGAGTTCTTAGGAAATCAAGTCATGCAGATTAATTATAAGTCAGGATCTAATTAAGTACTGTTCTAGAACTTGAATCACATATGTAAAATAAACCAACTTTTGTTGCGAGATTTCTTTGCAGTTCCTACAGATTAAATTCACTGTCGGTTGGGACATTCCCGGGCACTATGTCCTTTTCCTTGATATTTAAAACATGTAATATCTATAGCTCGAGATGTACTAGGCAACTTACCTGCTTCAGGACAGTTGAACTTAGGAGCCTCGGTGTTCGGCTTTTTAAATCGCGACTCGACCTCAACGGCCTTGCCTTTGACGACGGCTCTAGGTGCGGGTGGCATCCATGTAGAGTTGCTCCAAGCTTGGTTCGTCGTTGCCCCTTTCCGCTTGATGTGCTTCTTGTCCTGAATGCTCATGTGCAGTAGCTCGGACATGTGGTGGTACGGCTGGATCTCAAACTTGTGTGCAATACGATCTTGTAGTATGTTGATTAACTAGGCCATGGGAGTCTCCTCCAAGTCGTCTAACTCGAGCTGGTTCCGTAGTTACTCAAATTCTTTGAAGTATTCTTCTACGGACCTGCTTACCTGCACAAACTTAAAAAATCTTTTCTATAAGTCTCTATGGAAATGTGGTGGCACATACCTTTGCCTAGGCATTATTTCATGGTGACACAGGTGGTGATCTGCTCATAATGATGTCGTCTTTGCTCGAAAAGGTCTCTGTCCCACCAAGGTAATGTGTGGTCCGTGAGTTGAGCCGCTGCTATGGCCACCTTTTTCTGGTCGTTGTATGCGTAGTAGTTTAAAATGTACTCCATCCTCCATTCCCATATGAGATACGCCTCAGGGTTGACATTTCCTGAAAAAATAGGAGCGTTCAACTTTATATCGTTATGAACGCGACATTGTACCTCTTCTTCACGCATGCGGCCTCGGTAGATCGGATTGCGTTGTCGGTTGAACGAGTGGTGGTTACAGGCGGGCGGTTTATCATCGAGCCCATGCATATCCTCGTCTATGTCCTCTAGCCGGTCGACCAAAATGTACTAACCCCTCCTGAATGGAGTGTTCGGTGGTGCTTCTCAAAGCTTCGGCTGGTTGCTCGAGTCGGTCTGGTCGTGCTCTAATGGCTTGGATCACTCCAAGGAACTGAGCAAAGCCAGCTGGTGCATTCAAATTGTCGCCCATATATGCTTATCCTGTACATTCAACAAACGGTTAAGTGCAAAAAGGAAAAGAAGAAAAACAAGCAACAAAACGAAGTAAGTCAAATCACAAAAATGTAAAACCGTAAAATGAAAATATGCACTATTACTAACTGGTTTACTTCTTTCTTTTTACTTGAAAACTAGCCTAGATGAAACTAATGAAGATCCTACAATGTATGTGATGGATGCAGCAATAAGAAAAACAATCGCAACAAGCAATCAAACAAAACAGCTGGTTCATGCAATGCAAAAAACCTAGCCGATATGTCAATGATCCGCGGATGCAACCTAAGCCTAGTTCAGTTCGGTTTTTAGCTCTTATGATGAAATCTCACAAACCAACAAGTTAATCAAACTAAACCAAATGCACAAACAGTCCACGAACACAGAACCAGACATAACAATTCAATCATCAAGAAAAAGATCGTTTAGCACCGAGATGCAGCTGGTTATGATGCAATCTAAGTTTTTTCCTTTTTTGTGATAAATGATGCAGATGAAGATAAATGCAGATGTCTTAATAGAACAATAACAAACAAAGAAGTAAACATGAACAAAACAATCAAACTAAGCAAACAAGTGATGATCGGATCGATAACCCGAGATAGAGAGATCGCATCCGATTGCTAAACAAGCAGCAGCAAAAAAAAAATTTATGCAGACTACTCAAGCAACTATCAACTTAAATGCAGTTTAGAACCGAAAACAGGAGCTGAATTAAGCAAAAACAAATCAGCATAAGCAAAAATTCAATCGGTGCACAAACCCTAGCGAGATGATATGCGCCATGTTTCCTTCTAGCAACAATCTAAACTCTTTTTATGTATGATTATGCAGCAACAGAAGCAAACAAGTTAACATAATCAAATATAAGAAACTAATGCAACTTTTTAATTTTTTTATTTAATGGAAGCAAGCAAGCAAATTGAAAAATATAATAGAATAAGGATATAGTTGACAAGATCGTTTCAGGAGCCTAAGCTTTGATACCAGATGATTTAAGCTCCAGGGTTTGAAGCTCACAAAATACCGGAAAAGGGACGCAAAGGCTAGACTGAGGTAGAAATGGGACACGAGCAGATAGAAAAGAGTGTCTCTCTATGCTGATGTGGTTTGATGAGTTAATTCTGGTATAAACACGAACAAGGAACAAGATTGGATGAGCTGCAAATGGAAAACCACACGACGCAAAAGACTCATGGCCACCAAGAACAATATAAGTTAGGGTAAATTTCTTTGATAAACATAACTTAAAAAATAAAAGAGTACAAGGTTTTATAGCCCAAGTCTCGAAATACTAAAAGAAAAAGAGATTACAGGAAATAAGATAGAAAATAAAGAAAATAAGGCCTTGGTCATGTGGCACAAATGGGCTGGACGGGCCGTGCATTATATCTAATTAATCGGGCCTCAAATTACCTCATTAAAAACTTTACAAAAAACCCAGTGAGATAAAACCTTGCAACGGAAAAAGGGTATAACCTTTGGCCCACACAGACGACACGATCTAAGGATCAACGGCTCCGATGGTGAAGATCAATAATTTATCGTCAATCCTAAGCACTGGCCAAACGGATGATCCTGGTATGAATTTTCGGTCTAGGTCGGAATTGGTCATCTCGGACATCTTCTGGGGCAACTAGTTTAAGATGGGTTGATCATGATCCAACTGGTCCAAATGCTCCGTAATATCGTCTATGTTGCTCATGGTGATCAAATTATCCATGGCTCGGTTGAACTTCTCCGTGAGCCTTATTTGGCCGGCTCAGGTCTGGGGCCCGTCTATTATGGTCGGGAACGGCTCGACTTGATCTGTCCGGTCCGTCTCGGTCAAACCAATTTTCAACAAATTGCTAGGCTTTTAGCTATGACACACACCGTCAACCAACCCTTATATGATTGGGATTGGGAGATTCTAGAGGGATCTTGAGGGAGAAGTTGGGGTGGTCGAGGAATATGGAGGCCAAGGAATGGCCACTAACGTGACGGTCAATAACAATTTTGTGATGATCAGACTGGTGTATATGCTAGCGGACTTGAGGATCTGCTGAGTGAAGTCATACGGTGATCCATAATCTGGATTGTCTTGGTAAATACAAGGCATATTTAGACTGTCATAGATGGAAAGTTCATTTTGAGATTGACAGGGGAGTCTCTACCTTCCAAAGCATTAGACTTACTGCAGGTTGCTTGTTCATCTTGGCCTTGCAAGTGGATCATATGTTTGGAAAAAGATGTGAAGCTTACTTAGCTACTATCTAGACTGCGGAATCAAGGCCGGATAAGGAGCTCAAGGATATTCCAGCCGCCTATAAGTTTGAGGATGTGTTCTGGTCACTGACTAGATGACCCACCGGCTCGTTTTGATCTGTCCACGATAGTAATTGAACTTGGTGCTGCTTTATTATCCAAGACGCCTTATCGGATGGCGCCGACAGAGATGGCCGAACTGAAAAAGCAACTAAGTAAACTGATGGAGAAAGGTTTTGTGAGACTAAGACGTTCATCATGGGTGCACCAATGCTGTTTTAAGAATAAATATGGGAGTTTCTGAAGGTGTGTTGATTACCGCGGTCTGAACAGAGTGATAATAGAGAATAAGTACCCTCTCCCAAGAATAAATGAGTTGTTGGACAAACTCAAGGGGGGCTAAGTGGTTCTCAAAGATTGATTTGGATTCGGGTTATCATCAGATGCCGATACCAGAGCCGGATTTTTGCAAGACGGCTTTCTGAAGTAAGTATGGGCACTTCGAGTTTTTAGTCATGTCATTTGGGCTTACGAATGCACATGCTGCCTTCATAAAACTCATGAAAAATGTCTTTAGGGACTATGAATCAGCCGTCATCTTCATCGATGATGTCTTGGTTTACTCCAAGAGTTAAGAAGAAAATAAAGGTCATTTGAGGGAAGTGATGGAAAGGCTAAGGAAGCGTAAGCTAGTCGCTAAGCTTATAAAGTGTAGCTTTTGGCAAAGGAAATTGGATTCTTGTGTTATGTGGTCTCAGACGAGGGAGCGTCTGTTGACCCGGAACAGATCAAGTTAATCGCGGATTAGCACGGGCAACGTAACGCCTTTGAGATAAGAAGCTCCCTAAGATTGGATGGATACTACAAACGGTTTGTTAAAGGTTTTGCGAGCATGTCACAACGTATGACTCGGCTAACTGGGAAAGATGGACAATTCATGTGGTATGCGGACTATGAGGTGAGTTTCTCTAAGTTGAAAGAAATGCTTACGAGTACTCCGGTTATGGCTTTGCCTGAAGCTAATGAACCTTATGTGGTGTATATTGATGCATCATAATGGTTTGGGCTGTGTTCTGATGCAACAAGGCAAGTATCCTACTCACGACCTGGAGATGGCCGCAATGGTTTTTGCCTTGAAGATATGTCATTCTTATATTTATGGTGGAAAGGTACATATCTTACTGATAATAAGAGTATGAAGTACATTTTCACTCAACCAGAATTGAATCTGAGACAAAGGAGGTGGATGGAACTTGTTGCTGGCTATGATCTAGATACTGTCTACCATCCGAGAAAGAAAAATTGGTCGTGGATGCTCTAAGACAGAATCGAGTGGTTGCGGCTTTAGAAAAGGATATAGAATTTCCGGAGTCTATGGTAGCGTTTCGTAATGTGTTCTAAATTCATTAAAATTGGGGAATATGTTATCGCAGAACCAACTATTGATCTGCAAGAGAACTTAACTATGTTGGGAAGGTCAGTTCAGATAGTTGGGCGAATAGTAAAGGTAGTAGGCCAGAAACATGTCAGAATGATCCAAGTTGAGTGGGATTGTAAGGGTAAAGAGGAAGTCACATAGAAACCAAAAATAGTGATCAGGGAAAATTTCCAAAGTGGTTTGAGAAGCAACCGAAACAAACTTATCGAAAGAATCAGCCAAGGAAATTCAAAGATTCGAAGACGAATATAAGCATAAGTTTGGGGAGAATTTTAACACCGTGATTCTAAATTGTTTTATTTAAAATAATTAATTCAGAATTGAGTGATTTTCAAACACTTTAATGTTCAATGGTGGCATATCCAAAAATGGCCTTAAGGCTATATGGTGGATATTTTCGAATAACTGAGTAGTCAGGGGACTAGACCGGGACATACCACTGGCTAGTTTTACTCACCCAGACCATGGAGGAGACTTGGTTTAGACGGCTTAGATGGGATCAAACTAGATCAATGATCGGATCAGCGATGCTTGGGCTGATGGGAATCCGAATGTTTAAGGGAATTTAGCCAAGATCAATGGAATACTCGGTAAGATAAACCAGATAAGTCTGAGCTAAAACCAGTCAGGACGGATTTTTCGGACTAGCTGGGCGGTTCAGACCAGTCAGTTCATGTCTTGTTCAAACAAGGGTGGTCGGGTTTAGATATGGCAGTTGAGACTGTTTTATTTTATCTAGTCAACCGAATAAACATGCATGAAGAAAAAATATGTGGATTTTATTAGGCGGGAGTGGTTACCAAGCGTGTGGGAACGCAGAGCCAGTTACTGGGGACGGTTACTAGGTAGGTTTTGGGGAAAAAAACTACTAAACTGCGAGTTTAATAAGGAAGACCCTATTTTTTCTTCATTCTATAATATCTCACGGAGAAAAAGAACACAAAAAAGAACATAGAGACTTTTAGAGAGAAAATCACCGAAGAGAAGAGAAATCTCGTGTGTTGGCTTACTACGGTCTCAAATTTTGTTGGCGATCATTTCTGTGGAGATTTCGTCCATGTCTGTGTGATCGGTTTGAGTTTCCAGAACAAGAGGTGTCAGAATCTTACTATGCGAGTAGAAGTCACTTACGTGAGTGTTCCAAACCGTGTCTTCAGTCTAGTTCGCTTTCCAAAGACTGAGATTCATTCCCATACGGAGGTTACTAACATAACAACCCGCCTTATCCTTTTCTTTGAACAGAATATGGGGCGTGGATGCCTTCCTGGCTAAAAGAATGGATGTATAATAGAAAATGAAAATATGGGCTATCGATCGCTAAAACGAAGGAATGGAGAAGGCTTACAGACCATCTGAAGTTAGTTGCTTTACCAACAACGGGACTACTGGTTTTCCTGTAGAAGGAGCTCTGACTAAGAATTTCAGTCAAAGAAGCTGTTGAGGACGTAGGAGAAGCCCTTACAGGAGGAGATTCCTCAGCTGGCTTACTTTTCTCTTTCATTTGCAACTTGGCTATCTTCAAAAGTAGCCGCTAGAGCTATTAACTATCGGTATTACACCTGAAGACCCCCTACTAATGTTTCTAAAATTATCATAAGACCCATTATTACGACTGCAAGGTATGTTCTCTTGGCCTGAGAGTTAATTCAAGCCCAACCATGGTTTACCCACACTTACTAAGAATTTGTGTTGCTTACGCTTTCTTTTCTTTAATACATGCAAGAAAAAGATAAAAATGGCTAGGAATAGATCGCGGACTAAGGCAACATGAGGAAGGATGGTGGTTTAATGTTTGAGGGTAGATGGTATGGTTTCAATGTAATAGTTTATTAACGAACCTTCATTGTAGCTAGAAGCGATTTTACTATTAGTTTAAGTTATGTGTTTTGCATAATTCAATATAGAATTGTGGAACTTCAAAAAATGCTAAGTTAAAATGAACAATCGATCTAAAACCTGACTAAGTGAAATACTTAAGGAAGGAAAATCGGGTAAAAGTGTTTCAGTCACTCCAGATTGAAAGTGATTGTTATGTTAGACAGTAGAGTAGAGATACACATAATTTAATATATTTGACAATGGTCACAAGTTTCTCGAAAACCTGTTTGGAAAGACATTGAGACGATTCCACTTAAGCGAGAGTTGATGAAGTTTATAATTGTAAAACATTACATCTCGATAACATTTATAATTTATCATTAGAAAAGACATAGTTCCTCACATAGAGCTGACACCGTCATTATCATCTACCATATCCATGATCTTGGATTTTGAATTCACCACCCTACAATTTAATCTAATTTCTCCTTGTTTCCCTGTTAATGGTGAAAGGTTTCCCATCCTATTCATTGCCTCCACGAACGCATTGAAAAATTTACCTTGGCCATCAGAATATGCTCGGACTAAGGGGATAGTATCTGAAGCATCAGGGCTAGAGAATAACTCTTGGTCGCTCTGGATAAGACCTTTGTTTTCTTTGAGATTCACATAGTATTTGTTGTCAAAGAGTGTGGGTGTACGTAAATCGAAATCCACCAAGATACTTTGGTTTCCATTGCGAGGACATTGTTTTCTAAGCGTACTGAGGTAAGATTTATCAAGGGTTGGATCAGGTGAACCGGAACCACTGAAGTTGTAAAGCCGATCCATTATGAACCGACATTGGTTTTTCCCAAAAGTGTGACCACCTAACCAAAGAAAATTATCAGAAGAATAAATAAACTAAACATAATAGTTATTAATGATTGTAACTATTGCTTATTTAGGAATGCATTACATACCGGAGAGAGCAACCAGATCAGAAGGACGGTCGAGTCCAACATTTTTGAAGCTATCCTTAAGTTGTTTAAGGGTAAAGAATGGAGCTGGAAGATTCGTATTAGCAAGATCCATAAACCCTCTTAAACTGTCTCTTCTTCCACTTGCAACCTTCCATGACGGACCTCCTGCCTATTATATGTTCAATGTAAAGTAAACAATTAATATGTTTGATCTTATTATTTTGCGATGTAAACAAAACAGCCTAGAAACCGTTTCCAAATGACCAAAAAACAATAATAATAATAATGTATATAGCATTGCAAAAAGATGCATACCAATTCGACAGACTCTTGAGCTGCTATAGTGAGCAAATCAGCACATGAAACGGTTTTAGGACATGCTTTCTCCACGGCAGCCTTCATCCTATCAATCACATCGAAGCCACGAGCTGAGTTTGCGTTCCCAAACGCATCTTTCTCCGTCCTAAAGGATGTTGTGTTGTCTAACAATATCGATCCATCACATCCCTTTTACAAAACCAAATATTTCTTATTACATTTAGTCAAGTACAGCGGCTTAGTTGAAGTATTTAACAGTTTCTTACTAGAATTGGAAAAAAACGTTATTTGACCTGATCGTATACGTTGAATCTAATAGGATCTTACATTAACAAAGCAGTCGTGGAAATGAAGACGAAGGATGCTCGCTGCGATGCGAGGGTCTGATCTCAACGCATTCACAATGGTATTAGTTACAATGTCAGATACTTGCGGACATGTTTTGTCGTAAAATGAAGGGCTTAGTTGAGCTTGAGACAATGATACATGAAGAAAAAGAAGAACTCCCAATTTTGTTAGGGTTGTCAAATCGAAGGAGGAAGAGGAATGCATTTTCCTTGTTCTCTAAGACACTATTATTTGGTTTAGGTTTGAGTTGTGTGAATGAAGGTTGATGATAACGAATCGTTTTATAGGCAAAAGGGTCTAGTAAATCTTTTTCTTTTACTAACATAAGAAAGGGTCTAACTTGGAGGCTTTTCCTTCTGTAAATTGTTTTCGATATTTCGAGGCAAGTGGTGTATTTAAGAGAATACAATGGATCTAACGTCTTTTTTCTTTTCTTTTCATGTGACAAAATATGTAATAATTCAACGACAATACTTTTCACTCTCTAATTATTATTATTTTTATAGCAAAATCCACTCTCTAATTTTTACTCTGATAAAACCTACCACTCACACCCATTTTAAGAAATATAATAACGTATTTTTTTTTTTATAGAATTCTGCACAATATGATTTAAAAGTTTCTGTTTGCTTTCGGCAAAGTGGTTAAAGTTTAAGAAAAACACATCACTTTATCACGTGTTTCTAATGCAGAATATTTTGTCTCTCGCATTTTTATTACATTAAATCTCAAATTCTCTATATATATGAGATTGCTTAGTTTTCGATAAATATATTTTAAACTGCTTTAGTGTCGTCTCTTGAACTGGACATCTTGATTTGTTCATTCAGCTTTCTATTTATATTATATGTATTTGCTTGAAGCTGATGCACTGATTGTGATACGTCCAAGCATTTTAAGAAATGAAGAAAATGGAGAAAGAGTGAACAAACAAAACAAATAAGAAAACAGAATATTAAGGAAACGAAATAATAATCGTGTAATTAAGAAGTACCAAAAAAAACACATAACGAAGGAATGCAAATCTCTTTGACTGTTTTGGTCATCCAATTTGGAATACTATACTGGTTTTGTTTTTCAAGCAGACACTGATACAAACAGATATAACAAAACAAAACATGTGCACTATCTTTTTTTTTAAATTAAATTTCTTTTCTGCTTTTTTCATGAGAGAATTTATAGTCATTGTCTTAGGCATGTACTAGGGGCTGCTCAAAGACATAGAATCCATGTGCTAATAGTAAGATATTGGCCCTTTATCATATTAATAATAATAAAAAATTAATGCCTAAGGCTATGTACAACGAGAAATTTATTCAACACCCATTTATACTACACATCATCTTCTCTTTCTTCCAACTCACTTTCTCTTTTTTCCACATCATAATTCAACAACCATTCAACTTTTACCATCTACAATGGTTTTGTTTAAAACAAAATTCAACACTCTATCCTACTTAATAAATAAAACATAGCAAAAAAATATTATAAGCAAAATTAATAAATAAGAGTTAAATAAAATTATTGAAAACTGTGAAATTGATTTCTATGAACGTAGATATAGTTTTTATGAACGTATATATGATATATATGACGTACGAAGTTCTATTAAAATTAAAAAACCTTAAAATGAGGTTTTAAGTTAAAAAAATTATTAAATAATTTTATTTTCGATTAAAATAATATTTTCTTTATTGTTTTATATTCAAAGTATTATTTTTTGTAAGTGAAAAATTATTTGGAAATTATACACAAATGTTTATTAGATGGTAATTGAAAAACTATAGTAAAATAAATGGATTTTTTTAAAATGTCTGAATCAAATAAAATAAGTTTATAATTGAAGAGTATAAAAATGATGAATTTTGACATATATAACTTTATTTTAAAATGTAATATATTTTAAGATAATAGATATTAAATAATTAAGATGAAAAAGAAATACAAAAAAAATGTGTCCAATGAATAAATGCCACATATAAAGTAAACACATTCTCTCCTCATTTCAACACTGTTGAATACATTCAACAGTAGTTGAATCTATGTCATTAATTTGCTTTTTCAACACCCATTGCAATCTATCAAATAAATTCAACTGTTGAATTTTTTTTTTCAACATGACACATAAGCCCCATTGTAAGTAGTTTAAGGGGCTGCTCAAAAACATAGAACCCATGTGCTAATAGTAAGATATTGGCCCTTTATCATATTAATAAAAAAATATATTTAATATAAAGAACCATGCATACATTTATATTGTATTAGATTTGGCCCGTCCTTGCATGAATAATAATGAGATAAGTCATTTTAATGTTAAATTATTTTAAACTTTTTAATAAGCATTTTAAATAATTTGTTTACTTGAAGTTAAAAATAACATTATTGAGAAGATAAACATATTATCTTTTTATTTTAAATAATATTTTATATTTTAATAAGCATTTAAACATATTAGTTTTATTTTCAGCTTACTCTCATGGTCATAGATCGCAAAGTCATATATATATATATATATATAATTCTCATGCAAATATAAATTTTATACTTATTTCATAATTTATTCTTTTTAGTTTCAGTACTCTTTCATGAAACAAAACTAATAGTATATACATTTGAAAACAAAATATGGATTATTGTAATATACATTAAACAATAAATTGGAAAAGCATAGCAAAAATATATTAATCTAAAAGTAAGGTTAACTATTTTTTGGAAGTGTTTCAAATTCCAATATTTTTACACTAATTAATTCCCTTTAAATTTATATTGACATCAACAATATAATTATGAAATAAATTCTTTCCAGCACTGAAACATTTACAATTCAATACTTTTTAATGGAGACTTATGAAACTAATTTAAATCAATACAAACTTATGTGAGAAAATTTATTATTACCCAATTGAGATGGAAGTGCTCATAACTAAACATTATTCTATCATATGAGATTAGGACTCTTCTAATAATAATTATGAGTGTAAATGTACAAAAAAAATTGATCATAAACTTAAAAGTATTATAAATATATACGGTGAATACATATATTTGGTGATCAAACTTATTTTCGCAAGATGGTAAAATTGAAAAAGTAAAGCATATCCCGAACTTTATTACAAAATACAACATTATTTAGTAGATAAGACTCTTTTAGCCACAATATCCGAGAGTGTAAATGTACAAAAAATTAACCATAAAACTTAAAAGTATTACAAATACGTAAGAAAAATAAACATAGGTGATGATCGAACTTATCTTAGCAAGATGGTAAGATTGGATCCCACCATATATTTTTTTTTTGTTATTTGTGATGTACTTTTTCATTCTAATTTTTTGGAAACATTAAAATAAATACTTTCTAAAATTTGAATCTATATGTTAATGCCATAAAAGAAGTAGCATATAATGTGTAACTAAATTTTCAACTTGAATATCTTCAAAGAGTTACATAACATGACACAAACCGAATAAACCAATAGCCAAAATAAATGTTTCTTAGGATTTTTAAGTGATTTGGGCACCGATTGGTAAGGACTGTGACTGTTGGTTGTGACTGTAAGTTTTTGGCTGTAGAGATTTTGGCTGTGAAAATTGTGACTGTTATTTTAAAAAGTTTTGAAAGCCTGATTGTTAACAAAAAAAACTGTAAAAAGTATGACAGTTAATTTAATAATTAAATGACTAAAAGAAATAACTAAACAAAATTAATAACAACTAGTTTAAATAGTGTTGATAATTTCACCACGAATTGTTTCTATGTATTGTTTCGAACTACGATTTTGTTCTAAGATGAAACTGTCACTTTTAAACTAATATGTTTTCGGTTCGGTTCATGTTCAGTTTTAGTTATATATATATATATATATATATGTGTGTGTATTGACCAAACTCACATAAATTATTATGCTATATATTTTGATCAAAATTATGCTATTAAATATATGATTTTAAAACTTAAAAGATACACTAAAGTTAAAATTATTTTCCCAAGCAATGATGTAAATGAATTTATTTATATTATATAGTGAACTGATAATATTGTTAGAAAAATTCACCATTTTAATATACAATAAATTAATTAATTAATGACAAACCAAGAATTCGTATCTACTTTTTGTTCACACAGGGGTTGAATGTTTGGAGCGGGTTGGGCGTTTCGAAGTGCCGGACAATTTTTGGTAACCATTCACGTTTTTAATTTGTATGTGGTTTTGTGCAAAATAAAAAAAAAAAAAAAAAAAAAACAGTAACAAGGCGGGACGAATTGTAAGACATATTTACTAACCACACATGCGGGAAGAGTTGTATCATTTTTGGCGTGGTTTAGAGGGGGTTGCTTTTTCTATTTTCTTTTTAATTCCAAAATAAGATATATAATTAAATTTTATTGATTTATAGAATTATATTTTAATACCATTGTTTTGTATAAACTGGGAAAAATATCCGGACACGATCTGAAAAAGTATTACTAAACCGAACCTGAAACTGAAAAATACTTGAAAAGATCATAAACTTCTATATCCAAAAAAAATCGAATCCAAAACCGAATCAAAATGAGAACCGAATAAATACTCGAAATACTTTAACACTACAAGAAAATCTGTATATAGCTGCGAATTTTTTCGTGGCTAGGACCAATAATTCGTGGCTAATCTGCCCTTAGCCGCGAATAGCCACGAAAATATTTCGTGGCTTCGGGCTCGTTGCTAATGTATTATCGTGGCTAGTCGTGGCTAGTTGTGGCTAGTCGTGGCTAGTCGTAGCAAAGCTTCCACGGAATAGCCACGAACGTATTCGTGGCTATTAGTCACAAATAACTACAAACTAGTTCATGGCTATATAATTACGAATTACCACGATATATTCGTAGCTAGATAGCTACGACTAACTACGATACATATCCGTGGATATCCATGGCAAAAATATTTTTAAAAAAATAAAAAAAAATAAACATATAAAAAAATTAAATTAGAATTAAATTCGTATATACACATATAATAGGTATATACAGATAATAATACATATATAATACGAATTAAAATTAAATTAATATACAGATAATAGTACATATACATTCGTATATACACATATAATACGTATATACATACAATACATCAATTAAATTTAAAAAAAAAAACAAATGACAAAAAAAGAAACACGCCGGCGCCTCTTCTCACCGCCGCCGGCTCTGCATCTCACCGTCATCCGCCCCATGTTCTTCACCACCGGGATCTTTGAATCCGGGAGCATCTCCTACCTCTGTTGCTTCCTCGCCGTGGGAAAGATGGCGAGCGAGAGACGGCGAGCACACTTCGCGGATCTGAGAAATCGTGAAGGAGGAGGAGATGAGACCTCCAAGATCTGCAGCGCCTCTCCGCCATGCCGTTAGGCTCTGCTCCGCCATGCCGTCGAGCTCTGCTCAGCCACGCCGTCACGCTCTGCTCCTGCCAATCTGAAACAAAGAGATACAAAATCAAATTTGATGAAAGAAACGAAAGTCAAATCTGATAAAGAAAGAAACAAAAATCGACTTCTGAAGGAGAAGGTTTACATAAGCTCAGGGGAATCGAGCTTGAAACTCAAGCTCAGGGAAAGCGAGGCCATGGCTTGAGTGAATCGAGCTTGAAACTCAATGGTTGAGGGAAGAATCAAAATCGAAAAGGAGTGGACGGCTCTTCCTTCATCAGATTCATGGAGATATTAGGGATTTAAGTTGAAAGAGAGTGATGAGAAATCAATGAGACAAGGAGAAGAGAAGAAAGATTCCACAGAAGAAGAAGAAAAAAATCAGAAGAAAAGATGTCGTGGAGAAGAAAGAGAAGAGAAAGTAAAGGAGAGAAGGAGAAAACCAAAAAGAAAATTTCGGACCATTAGATTGTGGGATATCAACAGTTAGGATCTAAAGTTGGTGATCCTTCCCTTTTTGGATTAGCCAATCAAAAATTAGTTGATTTTTTGCATCTTAGTTAAATATGATAATTAGTTTATTTGAGTTATAAAATAATTGTGATAGAAAACAAAAATTTGTTTTATAAAATATTTCAACTATAATTATCTTTGTTTTCATTTTCATGATTATATTTTGGTTTGTGGTTTGTTTGGGGTTTAGGGTTTGTTTGTGGTTTGTTTGGGATTAAAAGTTTAGAGTTTATAGATTATGTTTTGGATATAGAGTTTAAGAGTTTGCATAATTTTATTTTGTTTTTGATTTTTGATTTAGTTTTAATGTTTCAATGGAACATTATAGTTCATAGTTTAGGGTTTAGTTAAGGTTGTGTTTTGATTTTTGAAAAGGTTGTGTTTAGGGTTATAAGTTAAGGTTTAAAAATAATAGGTTTTAGTTTTGGATATGTTATAGTAATTAGAATTTTATTAATTAGAGTTTTGTTTATATTTTATAATTCTATGGTTTGTTTAGGGTTTAGGGTTTAGAAGTTTAGATTTATGATTTGAGGTTTAGATTTGAGGTTTGAAGTTTAAAGTATTATAGTTTCATTAATATTTTAATTTTATGGTTTTTAAGAGTTTAAATTTTAGAGTTAATTTATAATTTAGAGTTTGGGTAATAGGGTTTGAAAGATTAGGATTAAGGTTAGAGTTTAGAGTTTAAATTTAAATTTATAATTGCAAGATATAAAATGTTTAATTAAATTTAGTTATGTTATAATAATTGAAGTTTTAGTAATTAGATTTTGGTTTATATTTTATGTTTAGGGTTTGTTTGGGGTTTAGGGTTTTAAATAGCCACGGAGAGCCACAAAATTTTTTGTGGCTATTCGTGGCTAAGTCCTTCCACGAAATAGTTTGTGGCTATTTGTGGAATATATAGCCACGAATAGCCACGAAGTGTATTTCGTGGTTAGTTTTCTACGGATAGCCACAAAATTATTTTGTGGCTAATTTGCCACGAAAAATTGTGTGGCTATTCGTGGCTAATTCCTTCTACGAAACATTTCGTGGCTATTCGTGGAAAATATAGCCATAAATAGCCACGAAGTGTATTTCGTGGTTATTTTTCCACGGATAGCCACGAAATTCGATTTTTTAGTTTCGTGGCTATTTCGTGGCTATTCGTGGCTGGTTTTTCATAGCCACGAAAATTTTGTGGCTGGTTCGTGGCTATTTACAGTTTTTCTTGTAGTGTAAATAAGATTATATATCCAAAATCTTACAATTATAAACCGAAGTTATTAGTTCTTTGAAAATTAAAATAATCGAAATTACTCAAACTTATACCGGTTTTAAATTGGATATACAGAATTATACCAAAATAGAAAATAAATAAACTGAATTGAATTATTTCGAAGTAATCGAATTTATCCAAAATAACAGAATTAACCAAATTTATCTGAAATAAACTAAAACTATTCAAAATTTCTAAAAACTGAAAAGTTCATTTTATTACGAAAATATTTAAATAGCCAAAATAACCGAAACTCGAACCGAGTTTAACCAAAATCAATTTAAGTTTCAATACATTATTTTAATATTCTCATTCAAATATTTACTTTAATATGTATTTGCACCACGTTTTGTCATTTTTACCATTCAAACGTTTATCTTGTACCGCATAGAGCTTTTTTCATCACTCAAACATTTTTAAGAACCACTTGTTCCGCAATAACCGCACTTATTCCGTATAGTGCGTTTCTTCCGTATAGACCGCACTTAAACCATTCCGCACCGCCCGATCTGCTTATCCCACACCGCCTAATCCGTTGTCACCATTCGAAGTCACAGAATGATATGTAAGTGTCTATTAGTCTTACAGCCACATTTTAAAAAATAACAACAGATTTCTAAAAAGAAAAAAAAAAGCGAATGTAGCGACTGTAGAAAAAAAAAGCAATAGATCTCAAATGTTCTACAGCCCTTATAGTTTGAGAACCAATCAGGCTTTTAATATGTTCTAGTATATATTGTTATTAGTCCGTTATAAATTTATTATAGTTAATATCTTGAAATTTTTAAAAATATCATAGTTATACTATATAAATCTAGTAGTAATTATAAAAATATAATATATATATATATATATATATATCTTTTAAATTTCAAATTTAGATTATATTATTATTTTTAGATTCTTTTACTAATTTATAATATTATATAATTTAAATATTTTATTATTTCAGAAAATTATGTTGCTTTTAATTTTATGATATACAATATGAAAAATGACTTTTCATATTTATTTTACTAAAACATATAAATATAGATTATTAAAATTAATATTAAAATAATATATGACAAATTTGGATGATAATGTGACATTATCTAAAGAGAGAAATGTTTTCTTTATATATATAGTTATTAAAATACTATATAAATATAGTACTAATCATAAATTATAAGTTATTTATACTTTTAAAAATCAAATTTAGATTATATTATTATTTTCTTAATTTTTTTCTAATTCATGATATTATATAATTTGAATTTTTTACTATTTCCAATTTCGTTGTTGTTTTTTGGTTTTATGAAATACAATATAAGAAATGATTATCATATTTTTTTTTACTTAAACCTATCAATTCAAATTTAAAATTAATATTAAAATAATATATTATAAATTTAGATAATGATATGACATCACCAAAAAAACATTCTTTATATGTATATAATACCCCGTTTTCTAATCATTCTAACTTATTTGGTTAGCTTTGAGTTGTGTGAATGAAGGTTCGTCATAACAAATCCTCTCTTTTTTTAATGTCAAAAACAAATCCTTTTATAGCACCAAAGGGTCTAATTTGGAGACAAATGAGTATAACGAATCTTTTTATTTCTTAGAATAAACAAAAAAGGTCTAACTTGGAGGCTTTTCCTTTTGTAACTTGATGTCGTCATATATACATAGTCTACTACAAATAGTCGTCGAAGAGAATCGGGAAGAGAAGAAATTGGGTTTCGATTAGTAATTCTCAACGAAGTGGTTTAAATTAAAGTTTATGTTTCATTTTGGCCAAGTGGTTTAAAGTTTAAGAAAATAACTTTATCATGCGTTTCTAATTGAGAATTAGGTCTGGGCGTTCGGGTACCCGTTTGGATTCGGTTCGGATCTTTCGGGTTTTCGGGTTTTCGGGTCTAGGCATATAAGATCCATTCAGATATTTTATAATTTCGGTCAGGGTTCGGTTCGCTTCCATTCGGGTTCGGTTCGGATCCGGATACCCATAAAATCATAAAACAAAAATAAAAATTGGTTAATTTAAACAAAAAGACTGTTAAAACGAGACAAATATAGCAAAAAATTTCGTATATTTCATTTATTTTGGGGTTTTAGCTATTTTGATCTAAAACTAACCAATAAATATGAGCTTGTAATTATAGTTTTAAATAATTATGTTATGTTAAGTCTAATTATAATTAATATTTTGGATATATAATTATAGTTCGGATATTTCGGGTACTCATTCGGTTCTCGGTTCAAATCGGTTCGGTTCGGTTCTTCGGATATAGAGGTTTAGGACCCATTCGGATATTTTGTCGGTTTGGATTCGGTTTGGTATTTCGGTTCCGGGTTTTTTACCCAGCTCTATTGAAAATCTTTCCTTTTACGCATTTAGGGTAATTGCAATATGTAGCAACGAATAAAGTGAATATTAAGTTTGCAAGAAAAGGTTAACTATTCTATATTAACTATTCAAAATGAAAAGTCTGTTTAATCTCTACTCTAACAAGAGGTCTATTGCACTTCACACAATTCTTATTCTATACTCGTTCTGTCTCAATATGTAATAGGTTTTGGCTAAAACCTCGTTTATTAAAAAAACTTTTTAAGGCAAAACATCATTTAGTGGAGAGTTATAATATGGGTAATTTTATTCATTATACATCAAGACTCAAATACTCTATCACTGAACATTTAAAAATTAAGAAAAAAATATATCTATACCACAAATAATATTTTTCAAATTAATTAAAAATTTGCCATTATCACTAATATTATTCATCATTATCGATAATCATTAATTATCACCGTGCTAACAATATTATTAGACAATTATAATATGTTAAAAATAATATCAGATATTTATGATGTGCAAATAATAGTATCTGACAATTATACTATGACATTTGTATAATGCTAACAATAATATATATTTATAACATGCTACCAATAATATCAAATATTATTAACATTTTTAGCTTATTATTATTTATAGTGTGCTAACAATAATATATGATATTTATAACACACTAACACACTAATATTTTTTTTGTAATATGTTAACAATAATATAACATTGATAACAGTTAATTAAATAAATAAAAAATGTAAAGAGGTAAAGAAATAATGGTGAAGAAGGAAGTGATTAAAACAAATAATTGAGGAGTCTAAAGTAATTTTGTTGCAATAGTAAAAACAAAAAATTGTCAGAAACCTACACTTAATTTTACCAACATGGATGGTATATATTGTAATTGCTCTATTAATATTAAAGAAAAACAGTTTAAGAAGAAAAAAGATAAGAATGCAAACAGTCACTTATTCACTATCTTTTTGTTAGAATAAAATTTAGTTAACGCAAACACTTTTTTAATTAATTACTAATAAAAAATTGCATAGATAAATGAGAAACTGAAATAAAATGGACCAAGCAAATCTATATCAATAAAACAGGTGAATCTTTTTTAAAATAATCTTTAGTCATGTTTTATATTACTGATTGTGCCACTTCATTTAATAAAGACTTCTAGGTTTCATTAAAGGTATTTTAGAATTATTAGATTTTGAACTGTATGTGACCACACTAAATATTCTCTAATTAATAATTTGTTCAAAAATATACTCATAATATTTTTTACTTTAAATATTAATTCAAAATTAGAAAAACTATTTCGAAATTAGATAAAATTTATAGTAAAATATATTTATATTTCGAAATTATAAAATATGTATTTATATTTCGAAAATAAAGAATATTATATATATATATATACATATACTATAAAAAGTTTTTATTTTATTTTAAAATTTACTAAAAATAAATATTAATTTCGAATTTATCTATAGTATTAAAACATGTGACTCTTTTTAAAAATAACCTTTAGTCATTTGTTATATTACTGATTGTGCAACTGCATTATATAAAGACTTTTAGGTTTCATTAAGGGTATTTTAGAATTAATTAGATTTTGAACTGTATTTGGGCCACACTAAATATTCTCTAATTAATAATTTGTTCAAAAATATACTCATAATATATTTTAATATCTTTTTATTTTAAATATTAATTCAAAATTAGAAAAAAAATCAAAATTAAATAATTTTTATAGTAAAATATATTTATATTTTTAAATTATAAAATATGTATTTAGATTTTGAAAATAGATAATATTATATATATACATATATTATAAAAAAAATTTTAAAAAAATTACTAAAAATAAATATTAATTTCGAATTTATTATTACAATTATTATAAAATAATTTAATTATATTTTAATATAAATATTCTCTGTTTATGATTTTATTCAAAATATATTTTCACAATTTGCACAATATTTTTTAGTATCTTATTTTAATTAATATATATATATTATAGAAAATTATAGAAAATATTTAACTTCTTAATTTAAGAAAAATAATTACTGAATTCATATTTATTATTAAAATTTATTAAAAATAATTTTAATTACATTTTATTCTATTACAAATAACAGAAAATTTTATATTTAGACCATTACAAAACATAAACAAATTGAAAATAGATTAACCTGTTTTAATAATATGTACTATTAAAAATAAATTTTGACTAATAGAAGACGGATTAAAAATATATTAAATAATTTCAATTGATATATTTTTAGTTTAATAAAATGTTAAAATAATTCAATATTTATATTATTACAAGATATGATGAGTTTAACGACAATTGATGTTTTTACGATGACACTTTTTAAATAATTGTTTTATCAATTTTCAGAATACTTAGACTACTATAAGAATGGTTGAAATATAGATTAATTTGTTTTGATTATTAAAATATTGTTAAAGATTTATGTTTATTGGAAGATAATTAAGAAAGATGAATTAACCGATTTTAATTGATATATTCTAATTTTTATAAAATATTAATTTTTATAACTTCATATTCACATTCACGTGTTAAAACTATACTATTTAAAACAAACAATTAAATCAAAAATCTAGCATATCGAATGTAACAACTTATATTGCTAAGGTTACGTTCTATACAAAGATATTGATTTTAAAAACTTTTAGTAATGAAATATCAGGTTGAATTAAGTTAGAATTAACTTAAATACAAAATTAATCGATTTCAATTATTCATACTATTAAAAACAAAGTTTGGCTACTAGAAGACGGGTTAAAAATAAATTCATATTCACATTTTAAAACCATACTATTTGAAACAAATTGTTATATATATATATATATATTTGAAATAATGGGTTGAAATAGAATTAACTTAAATAAAATTTTATATAATAAAATATAACTTAAGACGGATTAAAAATATAACTTAAGATGGGTTAAAAAGTTAACCGATTTTAATTATCAATTGATTTTAGCAACTTTTTAGGCTTTTAGCAATAAAATAATGGACTGAACTAAGTTAAAATTAACTTATAGAAAAAAATTATTAAATAAAATACACAAACTTTTTTACAGCAAAAAGGTTAGTGATATATCATGGTTTTTACCCATTTTATGCCATAATATAGATGTGTTTTTAGTGTCTTTTGTGTTATTTTAGAGTCTTTTACAGGTTTAATCAGGTTTGGAGCTAATTGAAGATAATTGGAGTATTTTGGGACTTTTGGAGCATTTTGGCCGAGAGTTTAACTCACTGCCCGATTTGATGATCATGCATCGATCAACACACCTTTGGTGTCGATCGACACACTAGCGAGATGGGCCGTACGCGGCGGTTTAACAAAGTTATGAAGATTTGCAGAGAAGCCCAGAATAGTTTCAGTATTTACACAGAAGCCCCAGCCTAGATTATGCCTATATCTTTAGAGTTTTGGCTTTTATTTTAGATACGCTTTCATACTTAGAGCTAAGAGATTTTTAGAGCTTTTGGGGCTGATCTAATCATGTACTTCATCTATTTTGGAGAAGATTTCGAACCCCTTTATCTATTTAATTTCTTATATGCAATCTATTAATTCTATGATTTCTGTTTCATTAATCATGTCTGAGTAGATTCATAGTTAGGTTTAGGGTTTCTCATTAAGGATTTGATGACTTGCTAGACTTGTTTAATTCAGTTAAGGATTCACATGATTAGAATGTTCTTCGATCTAAATTGTGCTTAATGCTAGTTCTAACCTGATCAATTAGAATCTAGACTTTAGGTTGCTAAATACGACACGAGAGTGTGGTTTAGAATCTGAACTATTTAGGTTGAGCAATTAAATTATTCGCAAAGAGATTTGGTTTAGTTTAATTGTGAACATATCGAACTTGAAATTAATACTGGTTTAATCTGTTAGTAATTGCAAAGAGATTTGGATTACTGTACTTAGACTTAGAGGATTTTCGCAAAGAGATTTAGTTAATTCTAATTCCGTGATTTGAGTTCTAGAACTGAGTTTAATTTGATCCTGACTGATTAACTTGTCTGCTTGTCTGATTTCCTGAGAATTCCCTAGACTTAGCGCTTTTAGTTTATTGCTTTCACAACAAATTCCTGCTACTGATTTACTTTCTCGCCTTGCTTTTATTTAATTCACCACCTGCTTTTATTCCTATTATTAATCTCTACTGTTCTGATCTATCGAGACCAGTGTCCCTGTGGATTCGATAACCCTATATACTACATTGATATTTGATGGATTAAGGTGTTTTCCATGGTTTAAATTCTCAATTACAACCTAACACAAATCCTTAAACAGATCTAGGTTCTTGCAAAACGAATCATAAACCAAACATGATCACTACCTTTCAGATTGCAGCGGATGATGGATGGTAATGATGAGATCAGCTAGAACAGATGGCAACACCTATTCCTCCTCGAGTATCCACACTCTTACAAGCACGGGACGGCTGCTAGACCAAAAGTTGGAAGAATCAGAGAGAGAGATTTCAGAGAGAGAGAGGGCGCGGCCAAGCCAGAAAATCGCAGGAAGCCACAGCTTAGGGTTTCGATTTCTTCCTTCTAATTAACTCTCTAATGGGCCCAAGTCTAATGACTAATGGCTCATTTGTTATTTGGGCCCAAGACACAAATCAGACAAAAGCCTGTATTTTGTCTTGCCCAATTCTCTGATCCAATACAGTAAATGCCATTGCATCTTACCGTATTAATTCCATTTTAACTTTCCCGTTAGCTATGGTGTGTGACCCTTAGGGATCATACAATACTGGTAATAAGTCCTAAACTTATAGATCATGAGCAGACTCTAGCAAGCCATCATGATCACCCAATATTTATGACTTATGTCTGATCTCGACACTTATCATACTTTCTAGAGATAGTACGGTAGATTTCAGGACATTCCCAACAATCTCCCACTTGTACTGGAATCCTACACAGGACATTCCCAACAATCTTCCGATTGTACTGGAATCCTACATTCCCTAGTCCTTTTGTCTTAATATCTCGATCTGGCATAAGGCAAGATGCGTGTCATCCTTATATAGCCAGACCATGTTTATCGGACCAGATTTGATACTGACAATTCAAACGACTTGGGCAAGTCCGTTTGGGAATGGCCATTCTCTTACCAGCTATCAAATCTCCGATTGGCCTAGAGATATTACCTCCGTTAAACGGCAGGGACAAATCCCATCTTGTTCCATCACTATGAACTACACACTTCATAATACACCCAACCAAGGTCCTTATAGCTCCCAGTTACGAAACAGCGTTAGACAATGATCAAAGCGCATTACTCCATGTGCAGCCACATGCATGCGAACTCAGGTCTAAGGACTATACTCTATAGTCGTATATGAGAACTTCTTATGACACAGATATTAATATCTTGCAGAGTTCTCATCTTGCGGGCCATGTCCGGTCATATGCTCCCCTACATATACCTATGTGTCGACTTTGATGCCGCACATCTATGACCCCTCGAAACTTGGTCATAAGTCTCAACACAATCTAGTCTCAACAGGTTGTTGGTGTTCCAATTTCAACAACCTTCGACTATGGACACTATGATTTATGTCACTTCGTTAAATATGGGGTTTCAGGATCAAGTCTACTCATGTACTTCGATGACCCATATATAGTGACATGAATCATTTTGGAACGATTATTTTATATCACAGTTAAAATAATCCAGAAATAAAAATTTCATTAACATTTTAAAATGTTTACATGAACCTTTCAAAACAACTAAGTAAAGCCCTTTACAAACTCCCACTGAAATTAAGACTACAACTTAATTTCACTCATCCTACAGCTACAGTCCGCGACTCGTGCTTAGGCATAAGGAGTGGCTTCGTTAATAGATTAGCAACGTTTTCATTCGATGAAACTTGCTTATCTACTTAACACCTCTGTCATTTATCTCACGGAATAGGTTATACCTACCCTTAAGGTGTTTGGACCTCTGATGTGCAGCTAGCCTCATCTATGCTGTGAATCACATCAAGTTCAGTGATGAACTCTTCTATCCAAACATCCTCTTTCGCCGCTTCTCAAGCTGCGAAATGTTCAGCTTAAGTCATGGAGTCAGCAACAGTGCCTTGCACCGCCAGTTAGACACAAGATATAGCCGGACTGTGACCAGGAATTATCTTTGTCTATTGGAAACTTGCCTTTCAGACTCTATCGACTTGTAGCACCTCACTTTCTCCGTAAATCAAGAACTTATCCTTAGTATTCCTCAAATACTTCAGAATATTCTTTACGGCAATCCAGTGATTTTTTGCTGGATTTGACTGGTCTTTACTTGTCTTTCTTAGCATTAAAGCAACATCAAAACAAGTACGTGTCATGGCATACATGATAGATCCAATTGCCGTCGCATATGGAATCCTATCCATGCATTCAAGCTCAGCAGTTATCGTAGGACACTATATCTTGTTTAACGTAATGCCATGTGACATTGGCATAAAACCCTTCTTGGATTGATGATTACGTGTAGGACTTTGTCAATTTAAGAATCCTGACTTTGTCCTACCAGCTCTTTTGGATCTATATCTTTAGATCCAAGATCCAAGAACTATGTGGCTTTATCCATGTCATCCATTAAACCAACTCCCAAGCCAGTCCTTTACCGACTGCAGCATTGGAACGTTATTTTCGAGAATCAGTATGTCATGGACATACACTATGAGAAATGCAATAATGCTCCCACTTATCTTTTAGTAAACGCACAGTTCCACTTCGTTCCTGTTCAAGTCAAAACCTTGACTACTTTAACAGAACAAAGATTCCAACTCCGATATGTTTGCTTCCATCCATGAATGGATCGATAAAGCTAACTTACACAAAATGTAATTTTTCGGAGTCCGGGCTCACTATCGCTTCTTTGAATTTTGCAGATTCGTCGCTTTCAATGATCATCAGATCATGCGAACTTTCA
Organism: Orychophragmus violaceus; assembly: GCA_030180135.1. NCBI lineage: Eukaryota > Viridiplantae > Streptophyta > Magnoliopsida > Brassicales > Brassicaceae > Orychophragmus > Orychophragmus violaceus. Next base: position 33,908,912 of record CM058232.1, read on the forward strand.
ATGATCATCAGGTTCAACTAATGACGATAAATCACTCTCGGATTAGTGACTGATTCATTCATATCTGCGATCTTCAGGCTCTACAGGTGTAGATTCTACAGAAATCTGTAAATCCATCCGCTGCTCTCCCTCAAAAGGTTGAGCAGCCTCCTGTAATTCTCGAATTTCTTCGAGTTACACTTTTACTCCTACTGTTCTTCTTGGAAATTAACTTCCCCTCTTAGAAAACAGAATGGACGTAAAAAGGGTAACAAGCCTTGGTTTCCCTAGGACAACCAGCGAAGTAGCACAACTACAAATACTCAGTAAAGACGAATTTGGATCGATTCCAATCCACATTTACGTGGCGTCTTTCAACTGATATTGGTGGAACTTTTTCAGTGTAAACTTAGATATTTATAGAGCGTTATTCTTAGAGAATATCATGGAAGATTCGTGTGACTCATCTTTAATCATTTCTAATAAGATCTGATTCATTCTCACAGAAACACCTCTAGGTTTTCAGGAGAAGTGAGCTGTGAAACGACTTCACACTCATTCAGATGATCACACAATCAATGACTTAAGTATTCTCACTCGTGATCTAATCCAGAGTCTTAATACTTCTGTCATTCAGATTCTATACTTCATTCTGGAACTCTTTCGACCATGTCAAAGAATTCCGACTTGTGTCTCATCAAATGAACACAGTCACACTCACTGAAGTAATCAGTAGAGACAATGAAGTACAGGAAATTTTCTCTGGCATAACTGCTCATCGGACCACATACATGAGTATGTTCAATCTCCAATAAGCCTTTGGGCCTTTCTCTAGCTCGGCTAAGATGGGCCCTTTGTCTTTTGGTCTAGTAAGCAGAATTCAAGTCTCATAAGATATCCATTCAAATGAGCCCAAAAGTCCATAACTATGGGGTTTCTGAATCTGACTTACTCTATGTGACCAAAACATTTATGCCAAGAAAAATCAGGTTTAATTCATCAGATTTAAACCAATTGCGGTATTTATGTTACATTTTAGGCACTCTTTGGTTTAAGATATAAAACCCATTCCTTGAATAGGGTGCTACAATTAACATTTCATTGAGATCAAAAGAACAAAACTTGTCTTTATCAAAATGAAAAACATTCAAATTCTTACAAGAAAATGAAAGACAACTCTGCTTAAAGCAGGTACATTGTAGCAATTACTTAATACAAAACCAAGCCTCAAAGGCATCTACAAGTTAAAACCCTATGGCTGAGGCAGCATCCCAAGCTCCTTCCAGACACGCAGTTCCACTTGCCCTTCCTTCAACGTTCTACTGTTTCTCAGGCTCTGCATATTATAACAAATATCAGTGCCACAACCAGTAATCAATACCTATTAGGTATAACTTGAAGTAATAACATGAATACCTGAGGAAGTAGTTTCATACATCGACTTCAACTCCTCATAATCTTCCATGAATTTAATGCAATCTCTCTTCCAATGCCCAGTCTCTTTACAGTAGCAGCACTTACCAACGTAAGAGGTATCTGAATCGGGCTCAGAAGACACACGCTTGCCATGATTTAAAATCTGGACAACTTTGTCTTCACCCTTGTCAGCATTAGGTTTAGTAAACCTACCCTTCTCATTCATGAGATTGTACAGGGTACTCTTCACGTTTGGCTCAACTGTCTTGAGCATATCATGCAGTTCAGTCAACGTCTTCGTTAAGCCTTTCTTGATATAGTTCCTTACGAACTTATCATAGCTTGACGGCAGTGACTGCAGAATGATCTCAGTTGCCAATTCCTGGCTAACTGGATAATCCAGTTTCCTCAGGTTATCAATGTAACCCATCATTTTACTGACATGAGGACTTACTGGATGATCATTTGGTAGCTTGCAGCTAGTGAGAGATTTAACCAACTGGTATCTCTCCACTCTTACCTGCTCCTGAAATTTCAATTTCAGGCTGCTGATCATCTCTATTGGCGACTCCATGTTCTCATATTGTTTCCGCAAATCTGAGTCCATGGTAGCCAATATCAGACCACGCACATCTACCGCATCATTATAATGCTTATTCCAAGCATTATATACTGCATGACTGGCTTTGGATCCGATCCTCTCGGGGAGAGCTTTCTCAAGGACATAGTCCTTTCTCTCATGCCTGAGAACTAGCCTCAGGTTCCGCAACCAAATCAAGAAATTTGATCCGTTCAGTTTGTCCATCTCAAGGACATACCGGATCGAGAAAGTGTTTTGATTGTTTGTGCTTGTCATAGCTGAAATTTAGAGATAAATAGAGTTTTAGTTATTAAGTTCATAAAAGAGCAATCTTAACAACTTATAAGAAAACTCGCATTGTATTCAAAATTTCTTTGTTTAACCTCATGAGAATACAATGATTCCGAGACCCATGTTTAGCTAAATCCAAAGTGGGCCACTGGCCGTCACCCAGAATTAGCTTTACTTGGTAAGCATACACACAGCTAGTTATAACCAATAACTCTCGGTTGTGAATTGGGCCCGAGGCCCAAATTCACCAGATGTCTCAAGGCCCGGGACTCCCGATGGCCCAGTCAAGGAAACCAATCTCTTACAGCCAAATAATCACTAAAATCTGGGACTCCCAATGAAATTAGTGACTATATACTACTTTACTTACGCGAAAACAGACACCTCACACTGTAAGCCATATCTGTAATCAAATAAGCGTTAAGTAGCTGACAAGATTGGAAAGACATCCAAGCTTGATATTGCTTTTGAGGATTTTTAAGTTTTATTTCCAAAAATAGAAGATTACTATTTTGGGAAACTTTCTTATTTTAGAAACTTTCTAAATTTAGTAACTTACTAAAAATAGAAATTTCTAATTTAATATTTTATTAAATATTTTGGGTTGGGTCACAAATTATAGGCCCAATTCTTGGCCCAAGACCATAGAATTCCAATTGGCCCAATAATTTGACATAACCGATCCGGTTTATTAATTCTGGTCCAAGACCAAATTAACTATCAAAACCATCGGTTATTTACTAAACCAGACCAGCTCTAAATTATTTGGTCCAACCAAATCAAACTTAGACCAGCCTTCGGTTTAGGTTAAAATTCAATTTTGAATTTCAATCCGGTTTAACCAGAAATTAAATAATACCAATTGTATTAAATAATTTCCAGCAAACCGCGATTTGGGTTAACCGCTTGAACCATAATAATTAAATAATTAATTAAATAATTATTAACAATACAAGCAAAAAAATCGATTGTTATGATTGCTTAACAACAAAATAATTTCAACATGATCACATGATCTCTAAATTATTTGGAAACATTCGATTGTGAACACGATCACATGATCTCTTCACATTAATTATCAAACACAACACTACAAGACAAAACGATTCCATACCATTAAACAATTCAATAAGGAATTTTTGACTTTTCAAAATAAAATCGTTCATGCCATTAAACAATTCAATAAGTCATTCAACAATCGAGTATGACTTAATCACTCATCGATTCATGCCTAACTCGTTTGTCTTATTATCGAAACCTAACAAGCGTTTCTCAACATAAACGAATTAAACGAACGATGTGATTATTTAATTAGTCAACAAGCGAAACCTAACACGTTTCTTTATGATTCGATAAAACAAAGTCAACATTGATTCATGTCATTAACTAGCCTTATACGAATCGCTAAAGACAAAAAACATGATTCAAAGTCAAACATGATTTAACGATTTGGCATCACTCGGCAACATTAATTACACGATTGGCATAACAAGCGAGGCAATAAGGGTTTTATATGATCGACACATATAACTTGCCGAGACCAAATTACAAGAAACAGCCCTATGATCCAAATTACAAGAAACTAATGACCTTAGCTCTGATACCACTGATGGATTAAGGTGTTTTCCATGGTTTAAATTCTCAATTACAACCTAACACAAATCCTTAAACAGATCTAGGTTCTTGCAAAACGAATCATAAACCAAACCTGATCACTACCTTTCAGATTGCAGCGGATGATGGATGGTAATGATGAGATCAGCTAGAACAGATGGCAACACCTATTCCTCCTCGAGTATCCACACTCTTACAAGCACGGGACGGCTGCTAGACCAAAAGTTGGAAGAATCAGAGAGAGAGATTTCAGAGAGAGAGAGGGCGCGGCCAAGCCAGAAAATCGCAGGAAGCCACAGCTTAGGGTTTCGATTTCTTCCTTCTAATTAACTCTCTAATGGGCCCAAGTCTAATGACTAATGGCTCATTTGTTATTTGGGCCCAAGACACAAATCAGACAAAAGCCTGTATTTTGTCTTGCCCAATTCTCTGATCCAATACAGTAAATGCCATTGCATCTTACCGTATTAATTCCATTTTAACTTTCCCGTTAGCTATGGTGTGTGACCCTTAGGGATCATACAATACTGGTAATAAGTCCTAAACTTATAGATCATGAGCGGACTCTAGCAAGCCATCATGATCACCCAGTATTTATGACTTATGTCTGATCTCGACACTTATCATACTTTCTAGAGATAGTACGGTAGATTTCAGAACATTCCCAACAATATTGCTGTGCACTTGCAGTTAGTATAGGGAATAAAACCTGACCTTTCAAGTTTTTGGCGCCGTTGCCGGGGACTCTTAGAGTCTTCGATAGGACCGAACTTAGGGTTTTTACTAGGAATTTTTCTTTTTTGTTTTGGTTTTCGTTTTTATTTTTTTATTTTACTGAATTCTTCTCTGTTTTCTCTCTGTCGCAGGTACCGATATCGCCTTGCGTCGATCGTTGCACCTCTTGTGTCGATCGTCACTAAGCGATTTGAGATTGAATCGATCGTTGCACTGTTAGCATCGATCGTTGCTTGACGATTACAGACAGTTTATGCAGAAGCGTGAAACTCGAAGTAATCCGAACTCGAACCCAATCAATCTCGATCTTGAAGAACTTGGACGTCTAGAGAGGACTAACAGAAGAGAAAGAAGAGAAAGAATGGTAGTACAGAGGCTGATTCTAGTACGCGATGCTCAAGGTACTCTGAGGGACCAAGATAACAACCCATACAATGCTGCTTGGCAAAGGGTTGATGCTGAAGGGAATGTCATCCCTGACCCTCCTGAGCCACCGCAACAGGAGCAGAACCAAGCGCCAAGACAGGCCCAGGGTAGAGAGATGGTTGTCCATGAGAGAACCTTAGCTGACTACAACAGACCGGATGAGTTTCATGCAAACCGGTCAGCTCTAATTCTTCCTGGTTTTGAGAGGGATGATTTTGAGATCAAGACTATCTACTACTCGCTGATGAGACAGAATGCATTCCATGGTCATCCTACAGAGCAGCCTATGGATCACATTGATACATTTGAGGACCTAATCAATGGCATGAAGTATGATGGAGTCTGCCAAGATTATATGTTCCTCAAGCTCTTTCCATACAGTCTCGCTGGAGACGCTGCTGCATGGCTGAAGCAACTGGCACCTGGTCAGTATACTACTTGGGCAGCCCTGAAGAGTGAGTTTCTGCGTCACTTCTATGATGATGCGCGTTCCGATCAGTCCAGACAGGACATTCTGACATTTACCCAAGGTCCTACTGAGCCACTTAAGACTGCTTGGATGAGATTTAGGAAGTACCAGCGTGACTGTCCACACCATGGATTCACTGAGGTCACATTGCTAGGTATCTTCTTCAGAGGCATAGATCTGCCATATCAGTCTGCGATGGATAACTCCAGTAATGCAAACTTCAACACCAGAACTCCTGTACAAGCTAAGCAGTTGATTGAGAACTTAGTGAGCAGCAACAGCTGCAAGACTATGGATGATAGGAGGAAGAAATCTGGTGGAAGTGTAGAGAATTCAGAGATGGCTGAATTTAGATCTAAGCTGGACACAATTTGCAATCTCCTGGCTGGTAAGAAGGTTGTCCACTTTGCACAAGATGTAGAAGTAATTCAGACTGAGGAGGACACTCAGGAAGAAGATGTGAATTACATTGGAGGATCTGGTTTCCAAGGTAACAGACTTGGTAATCAGCAAGGAAACAGATTCTTCAATGGAGGACAGAAAAGTGCCTTCGCAGGCAATCAGAGCTCAGCTGGTTTTGGGCAGACAAGTGGTTTTCAGAAGCCTTTTGGACAAGGTACTCAGAGAACCTATGGATCTTCATCTTATCAGACTCCTCCTGCACCTACAGCTCATGAGAGTAAGATGGAGACAATGATGGAACAGCTGCTGGAAAGTCAGACCAAGATCTCTGTGGACTGCAACAAGAAGTTGGATGCTGTCTACGAGGATCTCAATGGAAAGATCGAGTCTATGAACACTCACATGAAGCAGTTGGATACTCAGGTGAATCAGATTTCCAGCTCTATGAAAGGAAAAGGAGTAGCAGACACTCATATTAAGGCCTGGTCTGTGTACATTAATGATGGATCTCACCTAGGTGAAAAATTTGAGCTAAGTACAGCTGAATTGGTGAAAGAAGAAGAAATCTCGGATTTTGGAGAAAATCTCTCGGGTGAAAAATACAGTGTTGCATCGATCGACACACATCTAGTGTCGGTCGATGCAGGTCATGAACAGACAGACTTGCTGAATGATAATGGTATTGATGCAGATTTGAATCTTGATAGCTTATTCTCTGGAGTCTCTGAGATTTCTCAACAGGAAATCTATGCGCAAATCATTAGACAACACTCCTCAGTGTCTGAAGTAATTAAGCAGGAAATTGAAGAGCTTAAGAAGCTAGAGGAGATTGGTGAAGAATTGGAAGAAATTCCATCTTCTGATGATCCACCATATCACCCATGTTTGCAGAGGTATTTGAACAAGATGATGCCTTTAGATGAGGAGCTGAGAGACTGGGTGATTATAGTTCCTCAACATATTAGTGATGTTCTGCTGACTAAGATCCCAGAGAAGCTGCCAGACCCTGGAGTCTTTGTGCTTAATTGTTCTATCTTCGAAGATAGTTTTAGGCGCTCTCTTTGTGATTTAGGAGCTGCTGGAAGTCTTATGTCATACTCTGTGGCAGAGAAGCTGGGAATGCTGGATTTTAAGCCTACTAGGACCTCTCTTGCCCTAGCTGGTTAGTCTATAAGAGTTCTGGAAGGACTTCTTGAGGACATCCCGGTGAGAGTTGGAAACTACTTAGTTCCAACGGACTTCCTAGTGCTGAAATATGACTGTGATCCGGATGAAGCGTTACTACTTGGAAGACCATTTTTGGCTACAGCGGGAGCGGTAATAGATGTTAGGAACAGCCTGATAGACCTTCATCTGGGAGATGAACCACTGCGTTATGATATGGATAAGCTGCGAAGACCACTGATAGATGGGCAGACATTCACCATCATGGAAGCAGATGATGAGCAGCCGGATGACACTGAGATTATAGATCCTGGAGCGCATTTTACTCCATCTTTTCTTGGACACGAGCATTCTACGACAGCCTACTCGCCACCCTGGATGAGGAGACTTGAACGGAGACAGAAAAAGTCTCTGTCAAGATCTCTCGGTGCCTGAAAGATCTTGTTCGTCCGGTCAAGCTAATGACCTTAAACAAGCGCTGAGTGGGAGACAACCCACTGTTTTCGTTTTTGCATTTTGATTTTAGTATTTTTATAGGATTTTACGCTTGTTTCTGGTTTTGGTGAGTTTTTATTTGCAGGTCTCGGATTAAAACGCAGTGCGTTGATCGACACACCACTGTGTCGATCGTCACAATACGACAGAAATCGCACTGCAGCGATCGTTGCGGTCCTGAGCAACGATCGACCTACAACGAAAAATCGCCTAGCAACGGTCGATGCACTTAGTGCAACGATCGATGCCTGAGTGAGACAGAGGTAAAACCCGAGAGAACTTAACCATCCTTAAACAAATTTTTATTTTCTTTTTGCCAATCCTTCGCTTGACACTACTGGGGACAGTGTGTCTTAAGTGTGGGGGAGGTTCTACTAACTTCTTTCTTTTGTTTTCTTAGAGTCATTTAAAATTTTTCAAAATTTTTTGTTTTATTGAGTCAAAATTTGTTTAAGTAAGAAACAATGATTTTTTGAGAAGATTAGCAGCACTTGCAGGAATTTAAAGTAACCATTGGGATGAAGCTGCAGATTATCTCTGACTTTTAGAAAACCCAGACACGGATCAACCTACTAAGGACACCCACATCACTTCAGGTATCAGAGGATCCTTTTACTGACTTCACCCTAATACTGACTTAGATTTCTCACCTAAGGGCTTGGTATACTTTGTGTCGGATTCCCTTGTTAGTTTTGACACAGCCTGTAAACCTGTCCTATCTAGTTCCCTTCTCCCCTTCCATAAAAAAGAAAAGAAAGATAATAAACTGAGGATGAGTTAGTAACTCCAAAGTGGTCATGGGAATGGTAGCTAAAACTCTCATATCCTATGCATCCATGGAATGTGTCCAAAGTACACCCCTTAACGGGAAGAGCACTGATAAAAAAAAAATGATACCCAATGGGAAAAAATCAGAATGCTAAGGAAGGGAAAAGAGAAGAAAGGGACTAGAGAAAGATAGTATGGTGGTCTAGAGCTGATAAGCTAAGAATCCATGTGCCTTTGATCGATACTCCTTAGGTGAGATCGCACTTAAATACTTGCAGAAGTCAGTAGGGAGAATTTGAATGCTTGAATGTGATTGTGGAGTTTACTTAGGACAGTTGCTAAGTGTGGGGGAAGTATATGTTGGTCTTGATGTCTGCAGGTAGATTCTTTCATGTGGTTTACTAAGGGGAATCTGAGTGTTGCTGCTTCTAGGATGAAAAGAGTTTCTGAAGAGTTTTCAAACCTCTTCACTGCATTTTAGTTCTCTGTTTTGCTTGAGGGCAAGCAAAGGCTAAGTGTGGGGGAGTTGATATATCATGGTTTTTACCCATTTTATGCCATGATATAGATGTGTTTTTAGTGTCTTTTGTGTTATTTTAGAGTCTTTTACAAGTTTAATCAGGTTTGGAGCTAATTGGAGATAGTTGGAGTATTTTGGGACTTTTGGAGCATTTTGGCCGAGAGTTTAACTCACTGCCCGATTTGATGATCATGCATCGATCGACACACCTTTGGTGTCGATCTACACACTAGCGAGATGGGCCGTACGCGGCGGTTTAACAAAGTTATGAAGATTTGCAGAGAAGCCCAGAATAGTTCCAGTATTTACACAGAAGCCCCAACCGAGATTATGCCTATATATTTAGAGTTTTGGCTTTTATTTTAGATACGCTTTCATACTTAGAGCTAAGAGATTTTTAGAGCTTTTGGGGCTGATCTAATCCTGTACTTCATCTATTTTGGAGAAGATTTCGAACCCCTTTATCTATTTAATTTCTTATATGCAATCTATTAATTCTATGATTTTTGTTTCATTAATCATGTCTGAGTAGATTCATAGTTAGGTTTAGGGTTTCTCATTAAGGATTTGATGACTTTCTAGACTTGTTTAATTCAGTTAAGGATTCACATGATTAGAATGTTCTTCGATCTAAATTGTGCTTAATGCTAGTTCTAACCTGATCAATTAGAATCTAGACTTTAGGTTGCTAAATACGACACAAGAGTGTGGTTTAGAATTTGAACTATTTAGGTTGAGCAATTAAATTATTCGCAAAGAGATTTGGTTTAGTTTAATTGTGAACATATCGACCTTGAAATTAATGCTGGTTTAATCTGTTAGTAATTGCAAAGAGATTTGGATTACTGCACTTAGACTTAGAGGATTTTCGCAAAGAGATTTGGTTAATTCTAATTTCGTGATTTGAGTTCTAGAACTGAGTTTAATTTGATCCTGACTGATTAACTTGTCTGCTTGTCTGATTTCCTGAGAATTCCCTAGACTTAGCGCTTTTAGTTTATTGCTTTCACAACAAATTCCTGCTACTGATTTACTTTCTCGCCTTGCTTTTATTTAATTCACCACCTGCTTTTATTCCTATTATTAATCTCTACTGTTCTGATCTATCGAGACCAGTGTCCCTGTGGATTCGATAACCCTATATACTACATTGATATTGTTGTGCACTTGCAGTTAGTATAGGGAATAAAACCTGACCTATCAGTTAGTTAAATATCTACTAAAAATAACAATAAGGTTAGCTAAGAACTAACTTAGAATTAACTTAAATACATAATTAACTGATTTAAATTACTCATACTATTAAAAACAAAGTTTGACTACTAGAAGACGGGTTAAAAATAAATTCATATTCACATATTAAAACCATACTATTTGAAACAAATTGTTACATATATATAATTAAATCGAAAACCTAGCATATCAAATATAACATCATATATTACTAAAATTAGATTATATACAAAGATTATTGATTTTAGCAACTTTTAGAAATGAAATAATGGGTTGAAATAAGTTAGAATTAACTTAAATAAAAATTTATCAAATATAATATAACTTAAGACGTGTTAAAAATATAACTTAAGATGGGTTAAAAAAAATAGCCGATTTTAATTATCAATTGATTTTAGCAACTTTTAGGTTTTAGCAATGAAATAATGGGTTGGACTAAGTTAAATTAATTTAAAAAAATTATCAAATAAAATACACAAAAGTTTTTACAGCAATAGTGTTAGCTAAGTATCTACTAAAAATAACAATGAGCCACAAATACTAAAAATATAATAAAACAATAACAAGAAGAAATCATTTTACATTTAGCATCATATTACCATATTTTTCACTTAATATATATTGGGTTAAATAATTATTAAATTTATTTTATAAAATATAAATTTAAGATAAAAAAAATATTTAAAAAAAAAACTAAATCCGCGTTTCTTTAGCGCGGATTAAAATCTAGTTTTTTTAAAAAAAATATGCTACATTTTGGACAGGGGGAGCATTTGTTTTGATATAGAGTTCTTATGTTTGCCTTGGGTTAATAAAACCGACAAACATATCTAATTTCTCATTTATTTTATTTAACTGAATGGATTAATTTGTGGATAATAAAAATCAAGAGATAAAAGCATGATTAATTGATAAGTTATTACCTATATTACATGCTATCTCAGTTATCAAGTGAATTTGTATTTTAGTCATGTTATAAGAGGATTATATTTAAACTTAGTTAGTCGTATAACAATATGATTAGTGAATAAATTAGATATCAACTACCTTATATGACGCGCTCCAAGTAAAATCATATTGTACTTAAGTTTTGTGAGTATTCTACTAAACTTAGTTAGTCGTCTAACATTATATACAAATCTTTAGTTTCAATTTTGTAACTAAATTATTTTGACCAGGATTGAGGATTTAAGGTTTAGATTTTAGGGTTTATGTTTTGGATTTGGTGTTTAGGATTTATGATTTAGTGTTTAAGATTTTATTTTTAATATTTAGGATTTAAAATTAAAGGTTTAGGGTTTATGATTTATGGTTTAGTTTTTAGTGTTTATGGTTTAGGATTTAGAATTTAAGATTTAGATTTTACCATTTAGGATTTAGAGTTAGTGTTCAGGTTTATGACATAGTTTTTAGAGTTTATGATTTAGTTTTAGGGTTCAGAATTATGGTTTTGGATTTAAGGTTAAAGGATCGTATAGGATAACATAATTCAAGCAAACAATATTTATGTAATTTTTAATTTCACTAAGTGAAAATAATTAACAATCAAATTTTGTTAGTTGTCTAACAGTATGATTAATGAATAATTTAGGTTTTCTCTATCCTATATTACACACTATCTCAATTATCCAAGTAAATTTCGTATTGTAATAATTTTTTGTGTGAGTACACTATTAAACTTAGTTAGTTGTCTAGCATTATGATTAATGGATAAATTAGTTTTCAACTATACTATATTATTTGCTACCTCATTTATCCAATTAAATTCGTATTGATATCCTATATTATTCGCTACCTAAATTATCCAAATAAATTCGTATTGTAATCATATTTTATGAGTATTCTATTGGCCCGAGTGAATTCGTATTAGAATTTTATTATAGTCGTATTTTATTATTATATTTTAACACAAGCGAAAATTTGTAACGTCTAATGGAACATTTAATGCAATTAGATGTTATTTTCTTCTACCTTAACTAGAGCTAAAATGAGTTTTGTTTGAATAAGGGCAGTACATGCAATAATTATTATTTTTTTTTTTTTTTTTTTTTTTTTGCCAAACTGTATATATCATTTAAAACGAAATGTTGGTTTTACAGTGTTAGACCAATGCATATGCATCCTTGGCAAAAAATACAAAAAACAAGGATACACAAAATATGGGGAGAGGATATCACCGCTTAATAGAGCCAAAAAGGCATAAGTTTTTTGAAATTTCGTCTGCCCTTTCGAACAGAGATAGAATTTCTAATTAGTTTGTCTATTTCGCGCCAGATAACTTCAGGGGCCAGAGAAGCTGCGTTGTACAGGCAGTTATTTCTCTGTTTCCACGTGCTGTACACAATCGCCTGAGCCACCAACTTCCTAAGCGTATGCGGGGCTTCCGGGGACGACGTGTCCATCCAATTGTTGAGCTCATTCCAGGTTGCGGGGAGAGTCCGATTAATGCGCAGTCTGGTCAGTGCCTTTGTCCAAATAGCCGCCGTGAAAGTACATGTGAGGAATAGGTGGTCCCGAGTCTCTTCCGTTTGACCACAGAGGCAGCACAATGTTGGGATGTCCATGCCCCCACGAGGCCAGCCTGGATCTAGTTGGTAGTCGGTTCAATTGGCAAATCCACATGAGGAAAGCATGTTTCGGAGTTGCGCCTTTGAACCAAACCAACTTGGTCCACGGTAGCTCAGTGCTTCTCGGACGGATAGCTTCCCATGCTCTCGACGATGAGAAATCCCTGCAAACAACATCCCCAAAACACCAAACATAGTCTTCTTCTATTAGAGAAAGTGAAGGTAAGCTTACCGTGGTTAAATGCTGATGTAGAGTTAGCATGTTGTCTGATCGCAGAGGAGGTAAGAGCCATCCAGTCAGGTTGCAAGCATTGCACACTCTGGACTTGAGAGGCAAGCGCAAGCTCCTCGGACCACCAGCACCTATGTAAATTATAAGCGGCCCCATAGGAGTCCACGAATCATGCCAAAAACTTGCAGTTTGGCCGTTGCCAATGTTGCATTTAATGAACTGGGAGGCCAAAGGCCTGAGCTTAAGCAGTGACTTCCACAGCCACGAGTCACTGCTCTTCTCTTCAACTGACCAGAAGCTATCGTTTCCAATGTGGTGCTCTCGATGCCAAGCAACCCACAGAGAGCCTCTGCGAGAGAACAGCAGCCAAACCAGACGGAGACATAGAGTCTCATTCCAAGCCGAGAACCTCTTAAGCCCGAGACCTCCTTCACTCTTTGGGAGACACACCTTTGACCAAGCCACTTTGCCCACCTTGGGCTTTGAGATATCACCGGACAAGAGAAATTTAGAACAAAGGGACTCAATCTTCTGAATACATCCTTTGGGATAATGAATGCCGAGATCCAGAAAGTCACAGTCCCACCAATTGCTGAGGTAATCAAATGCACTCTACCCGCATAGGAGAGGGACTTGACTGACCATGAAGTGAAGGCCGAGTAAGGTTGTCGATGAGCGGGGAGTATTCAGCTATTCTCAGCTTACGATGCATGAGGGGCAGGCCTAGATACCGGATTGGAAGTGTGCTTGTTCTGAAGCCGAAACTCGAGATAGCGGTGTCGTCCTCTCTGCTCGTACCCGCCGTAAATAAATCTGTTTTCTGCTCATTCATCTTTAGGCCGGACCACGAGGCAAAGTCGTCTAGCGTCTCGACCACCCCATGAAGTGAGTTAGGGTCCCCTTTAAAGAAGACCATAACATCATCAGCGAACATGAGGTGCGAGATTTCCAACAATCCAGTCCTAGGATGGTAGCGGATAAGGCCTAACTGAAATCTACTGGACAAGAGGCGTGAGAAGACCTCCATCGAAAGAACGAAGAGGTAAGGTGAGAGGGGACATCCCTGCTGCAGCCCTCTGGAGCTCTTGAAGAATCCTGCACTGCTGCCATTTACACAGACCGAGAAACTAGCCGTTGAGATACATTGGTGGATCCAGTTGACAAATCTGTCCGGGACATCAATCCCCTTCAACGCTGCTATGACGAAATCCCAGTTCACCGAGTCGAACGCCTTCCTGATATCTACTTTGAGCATGGCACTTGGCTTGGCATTTTTCATGTTCAGTGGCCAGCAAGACATTTTCCGCTAATAGACGCCCTGGCAAGAAAGCATATTGGGCATGCGATACAACCATTTGGAGCACACGCTTGAGTCTGTTCGCTAGAAGCTTGGAGACTACTTTATACATGGTGTTTAAGAAGGAGATGGGTCAGAAATCACCAACAGAAGAAGCGTTTGTAATCTTTGGAATAAGCACGAGTGTTGTAGAGTTCCATTTCGTAAACATCTTGCCCGATGCAAAGAATTCAGATATTGCGTCAATCACTTCAGGCCCTATGACACTCCATCAAGCTCTATAGAACTCGGCGGGATAACCATCCGGGCCACAGAACTTGTTGGTGGGAAGCGAGAAGAAAGCCTCCTTGATTTCCACCGGCGAGAAGTATTTGGAGAGACTTTGCTTCTGAGCCACTGAGCAATTAAAATCAAGCAGGCGCGTCATGTCCTCTTGCTGGAATTGAGTTCTGGAGCTGTTACTGCCCTGAAGCTGAGAGAAGAAGGTCACACAGTGGCTTTGGATTTCTTCCTGGGACTCTAACTTGTTTCCATTGCCATCGAAGAGATAGTGAATATGGTTTGTTGCCCTTCTAGTTGCGATCAGCCTAAAGAAATAAGCAGTGCCTACATCTCTGTCCTTGAGCCACGAAATGTAGGCTCTCTGTCTGAGGAAAGACTCTTCTGCCATAAGAAGCGTTTTTCACCTGCGATGAGCTTCTGCTTCAGCCAGAGCTAAAGAGGGTGACGGGTTAGCAAGCAGTTGGCTCTGAATAGATGATAAATCTTCTTGCGCTTCAGTAACCCTCAGCTCGATACCCGAATAATTCTGCTTTGTGAAGTTTCTGATGGCTTTCTTAAGAGACTTTAGCTTACGGGAAAGCTTAAACATGCTTGATCCTTCCACCGAAATCGAAAACCAGTGCAACGCAATCAGAGGTAAGAACTCATCGTTGAGAAGCAGATAATTAAAGAACTTAAAAGCTTTATTGGGCCTTATCGCAGACATGTTCATGTTCACTCCACAACATGCATGGTCTGAGAAAATTGGCTCACCAAAGTACCCAACAGACTGAGGAAATTCTCCTGACCAATGGTCGTTTACCAGGATCCTGTCCAGCTTTTTAGCAATGGGCTCATATCCTCTTTTGTTCCACCAAGTGAAAGTTTGGCCCCTGAAGTTTAAGTCTCTCAAACCCGCACCAAGGAGACAGCCCACAAACAGTCTAGTAGCACTGTTGTAGTTTAACGATCTAGGAGCAGAATGCTCCTCGGGACGAAGGACTTGATTGAAGTCGCCAAGAACAGCCCACGGCTTCCCCTTGACCCTGTCATTTAAAGATGTGTAAATCAGCTCTTCCCAGAGATACTTCCTAATATCTTCTACATTTTCCGCATAAACAAAAGAAAAAATTATTGGAGTTGAATGACCTGGAAGTATAGCCTCACAAGTTATCATCTGCAGAGATTTGGATATGATCACCACCTGAACCGAGGGATGCCACATGATCCAGATTTTTCCAAGCTCCGAGAAAACATAGTTGTTGTCGTAAGACCATCCCGATAATACGCTGTTTAATAACTTTGCTTGCTTTTCTTTTTTAAAATGAGTCTCGATAAGACTCCCAAAAATCGGTCTATTGACCTTTACCCATTTCTTAAAACCTCTGCGGTGACTATACATGTTGAACCCGCGAACATTCCAGCAAAAAACATTTATTTACATAAAAACTATTGGGGGTTGGAGCTTCTGCTCCTGTTCTTCTTGTTCTGTCTCTGAGAAAGAGCCTCGAGGAATTTCTGGTCAGCAACATCAAGGAGGCCATTGTCGCTAGACTCAAAAGAAGAGACATCCGAGGAATCTTCCTCAACTTCAGAAGTAAGCTGGTGGTCAGAAGCGCGGCCCGAGATTCTGTCCTGCTTTGGCGGAGGAGCAGTGTTGGAGACTTGTCTTTCAAGCACAGCGCTGGTGGAGCCAGGCTCTTTAACTGCCGGCGCTCCAATGGAGCTCTTCACGACGTAAGAAAGCTTTCCAACTGTGCTTGAGTCAATACGGTCAGCATGGCTTTGGATGTCCTGAGGAGGCTCCTTCATTTTGTTCATCTTTGCCTTTTTCTTGGCGTTCCTCTCTGACTTGCTGATTTGTTCTCTCGGACAGGTTGCGTTGCAGTGGGCCGTGGAGTTGCAGATGTTGTAGGTTATTGGCGCAGCCTTACACCGTTTAATGCTATGCCCCACCTCCTTGCAGTGCGAGCAGATAGGCGGCATCCATGGACTGGAGACCTCGATACGTCTAATTTCTCCCAACTAGAATTGAACATTTACGGATTCAGGCAAAGCCTTCCTAGGATCGATTATGGTAAAGACTTTCGCCACCTCTAAATTGGTTTTGTTTGTTGTTGTAGGATGAAGAAATTGAGGATCACCCACTTGACTTGTGATACGTTCGAAGCCGTCCTCGTTGAAGAACTGAAGAGGCACCTTTCGCAGCTCCAGCCATATTGGCGCAGAGGTGAGTTCCGGCTTGCAGTGGGTCACACCAGGTTTCCAATCATCCACAAACATTTTCTGGCCCTCAATCTGCCATAACTTCTGGTTCAGAACTCTCCTTCTGTTGAACACATTTGGTATACCAAATAGGAAAGCGTTTCCTTCGAGTTTAGAGACTGTTATGTCTCTGTGTCTGGTCCAAATGCCATTTACTATGTTGTGAATAGTCCCCTGCGCTGGGGGGTCAGCATAGAATTGCCCAATGGTGAAACTTTCCCAAGACTTTCTGTTGCGCTCAATGACTGAATTTGGTATCTTAACACAAGTTTCTCCAGATGGAAGTAAGAAAGTCTCGCCTTTTCTCTTGGTAAGCTTCTTGTGGCCTTTGACTAGGTTACACCACGAATCCTTCGCTGGGGTGCTTGTGGCTTCCTCCGTTACCAGAGGCGTCGTGTTGACCTTTGGTTCTGGGTCCACCGCTTGCGCAGTTTCCGCAGGATTTGTTATCCGGGTCGAAGAAATCGATCAAGCTTGCTTGCTTTCGTCTGTAGCTACCACTGTCGGGTCAGGTTGTGGAGCTCCGAGTGCATCTTCGCCGGTCTTCAAGGCTGGGTCCGTCGCGGTGGCAACTTTCGCAGCAGGAGAGGTAATCGCCAGATCTAGGTTTTCACATCGAATTGCGAGAGCCGAGTCTGAGGAATTCAGGGCAAATCCCATCCCAATGGCATCGAGGCGAGATTGGGATTCCGGGGAATTGCAGGGAGATTCAGAAACTGGCGGTGACGGTGGAGCCTTTGCATTTGGCGCAGAGGCGGGCTTTCGCGGCGGAGGAGAATCGGACTTTTTGATGGGGGGCTTTTTCTTCCTCATGAGGAGAGGAGGGCCTGGGACGGGGGGGGGGGGGACTGCCAACGCCGCTGATGGCGCCGGAGGACAGTCGTGAACGACGGCATGGCTTCACTCTTTCGAAAGAGAGAAGTCGCCTTTTCCTAACGGTAACTTTCGTCTTTCTTTCGTAAATCTAAAAACTTCTTGGGTATATTGTTCGGATAACAAAATAAACAATAACTACATGCAATAATTCATAGTGTGCATTTTCTCTACCTAAATACGAAAATAACATTGCTATTCTTTTAATTTATTGGCTATCCATTGTCATAGAGCTCTATCACCCTTAAGAAAACAAATAGTTTAGGGAAGCAAAAGCTCTCTTATGTAGTTCATCAGCCACTACACTAAAATTTCAAGAAACATAAACAAACGAAAGAAATATAAATTGGTCATGCAGCGATCGAACCTCATAGAGAATCTCGTGATGATCGTTGTGTAGTTGAGACAAACACTACAAAGAAAAATGACCATAATTGATGGATTTTCCGACGAAAAAACTTTCGTTGGAAATTTCAACAGATAATCGATGGATAATCGACGGTGACCAAGTTGTCGAATCTTCGTCGGTAAATTCCGATGGAAATTGATTCCGTCGGAAATTATTCCGACGACAACTTGAATCCGTCGATGATCCGTCGGAAATTTGTCGGTTCCATATTACCGTTAATAGATACGTTAATATAATCGTTAATGTTACCGTTAGACCGACAAAAAACCGACGAATTACCGACGTTAACGGCTATATCCGTCGGTTTTCTGTCGGTTAATTTCCTACAAATACCAAATGTTTCTCTCTTTTCCTCCACACCAATCTCTCTCTCTCACACACACACTCTCTCTCTCTATAATACTGTTTATTACAGAAAAATATCTTCCTCTAATTATTTCAGATCGTGGATGGACGGACCGAGGGTTGATGAAACGACAAACTTAGTGAACACCCCATATGCACTCGGTATTATGGAATTCATGACGGTAGCTTGCAATCAACCACATACGCAGAAAACTGATAAGTTAAAATGTCCATGTACTCATTGCCGAAATGTTAGCAATCCTATGATTGACGAAGTATGGCATCACTTGTACTCAGTTGGGTTTATAGCGGGTTATAAGATTTGGTATCTTCACGGAGAAACATCGGATTATGCAAATAGTAGTAGAGAACCTTGTGAAGATACCAAATATTATAACCCGCCATAAACCCAACTGAGTACAAGGGATGCCATACTTCATCAATCGTAGGATTTCTAACATTTCGGCAATGAGTACATGGACATTTTAACTTACCGGTTTCCTGCGTATGTGGTTGATTGCAAGTTACCGTCATGAATTTCATAATACCGAGTGTATATGAGGTGTGCACTAAGTTCGTCGTCTCATCAACCCTCGGTCCGTCAATCTACGAACTAAAATAATTAGAGGAAGACATTTTTCCGTAATAAATAGTATTAGAGAGAGAGAGAGAGAGAGAGAGAGAGAGATTTGTGCGGAGGAGAAGAGAGAAACTTTTGATATTTGTAGGAAATTAACCGACGGAAAATCAACGGACACAACAATTACTGTCGGTAATCCGTTGGTTTGTTGTCGGTCCAACGGTAATATTAATGGCTATATTAATGTATCTAGTAATGGTAACATGGAACCGACATGTTCCCGACATATCATCGATGGATACAGGTTGTTGTCAGGAAACCGTCGAAAATTTACCGACATTATCATTTTCCGTCAGAATTTACCGACGAAAAACCGACGGTTTGGTAACCGTCGATTATCCGTCGGTTATCTGTTGGAATTTTCGACGAAATTTTTTCTGTCGGAAAATCTGTCAATTATGGCCATATTTTTTTGTAGTGTATATTTAGTATTTGTACCAAGTTTTGATCTGCTTCTTACCTTCGATATGTCTTCTTCTTTTTCTATCAACTACACTAATTCATATTTAAAATAAAAAAAAAAATCGATTGAAAAGTTATGCATGACCCAAACTAATTGGATAGTTTTTTAAACTTTTGTTTCATCTGTGTTATCAAATTTGCTTTAAAAAGTATAAAAGATTCGTGTGGTCATTATTCAATAAACAATGTCAAAAACTCCAAAACCATACAATCATATATGGAAATCGGTAAAACCTTTTTATCATAAACCGTTTAGTTTCTTGTTCAACAAGTAACTAAACTTAGGCCGAGTGAAACTGCCGCCGAGGAACATATCGGCCATAACCTTATACATGCCCTCGGTTAGGTGGACTCCATCCCAGTTAATGTACCGACTCGGGTCTTTACACGCCGTTGCAGAAGCCGACCCACACGTCTGGAACACTTGGAAGTTGTACGGCTCTCCGATTCCACAGCACGCCTTGAACTTCTCGGAGATGCCGTACTTGCTAGGGTTCTTTATCACCTCGCGGTACGCGTTCCAGTAGTCTGCGTAGACTATTGTGGCGTTCGGATACTTGATCCTGCATTTATATTAAAAAAAAATGTTAATAGTATCACTATATTGAACCAGCACAAGAAGCAACACTGGTAATACGATGGAAGAGTTGGTTTAGTACCTTCTCTTTGTTAAGCATATGTATAATCCAGAGTATTATATAAACTGACCTAAGTTGTTTAAGGTTGTACTGCAGTGCAAGATTGTGAGTGTAACTCACGTTATTGACACTCTTAACACATCCTAGATTGTCTCGATCGTCTTCTGCAGCCAGCGACATCGTTAACGTCAAGCATCCTGTTGCCGGATGTCCTTGTACAACCATATGTCTCACACCTTTGCTCAACAATGTCTGCAGTTACAATTGAAAAAAGGTTATAAACCAAACATAAGAGAATCAATCCAAACCAAACCACCGGTTGGTTAGGTTCACGAGCACCACACGTTTCCTTCCAATCGAATAAATATTTTGTTAATTTTGACCCAAAAAAACACACACAAATTTGTTAATGTACCGAACTTTATCGTAATCTAATTTGGAGAGCAAAATCATGTCAATCTAGACTTGGTTCTTGTAATTCGAAAGTCTTAAATTCAATTCAAATCGGAGATCCATTACATTGCACATCAACTGTGCAATTAATATCAATTTCCTGATCTAGGCTCAAGTTGTAAATGTTTAAAACTAAGATATTTCGGTTTATCAGCAATTAGTGTTTTAAATTTGTAAACCGAACTAAACCGGTCCTTTAATCTTCCACATTCATGGACTCTTGCTATATCGATAGCTCGAGGTGCCTTAAGCATGACTAATCCGTTAGATCACACTTCCGTATCATGACTTGGAATATATGCATATGCATATATAAATATAAAATATCCTATATCTTGCAAATTAGAGAGCAATCGGTTTAGTTAACTAAATCAAACCAGTATACACCTAAACCCCAAACCAAATTTGACAGAAAATTGTACCTCCAAAAACCTTGTGTATGTTGGAATACTAAGTTCTCTAATTGTGTCGCTTGAGACAGTAGATCCAACGGTGTAGGCATAGTCGTTAACTCCGATTTCTCCAATCCAAAAGAGAGAATCTTTAAACAACGAAACCTTCTGGTTCGTTCCAAGCGTCTCCAAATATTTTTCGAACCAGCCAAGCTCCGTCTCGATAGACTGAGGAGTCATATCAAGCGTCAGATTATTCTCTTCGAAGAAAGTGTGTTTAATCACCGTTGCTCCAGAGACGGCGAAATTAACGCCGTAAGTATCCGTAGCGGTGCCGTTACTACCGTTAGTTGATCTGAGGCCAAGATACGGTGGAAGAAACGGTAAGTTCATCGACTGAGCCACGAAATCGATGGTGAGTCTCCCGTCGGAGTAACGGTTCGTTGGCCTTCGAAAGTAAGTCATGCCATATGGAAAGCTTGACAAGTGTCCGAATCCGGCGGGGCCTTCACCGGCTCGTGAGTTTCCGGTGTCAGTGAAAGAGTCGCCGAAAGCGTAGATTCTGTTGAATGGACGGTGGACGCCTGAAATTGGTGCGACGGAGGAGATGGAGGGTAAGAAGAGGAAAACAGAGGTTGCGAGGATAAGAGGGATGGAGGAAGGCATCGTGAAAGGAGGTTGAGAATTTGAAATTGAAGCTCTTCCATGGAAATTGGTCGTGTGTTACTTACACATATATATATAGTGGTGAGGAAAAATGAAGAAAACGAAAAAAAAAAATTCTGTATTTGATTTTGATTTTTGGCATATGAGATTCGGTATAAGAATATTTTCTCTAAAAAAGAGAGTAAATTTATCGGAAATATGCCAATTTCATATGTCTAATCTCTCTATTTACAATAAATGATACAAATTGATATGCTAAACTTAAAACTTTTAACAAAAAAAAAACATTAGTATATGTTAAACATGTGAGTTGGTTGTTATTCTATAAGTTTTTATTTTCGGTTATGTTAAATTGTCATGTTCATTTTAGAAATACATAATAATTTAGTATGCTTAATCAGTTATTATCATTTTTGGTGATAAAATGATTAACTTTCTGTACTATTTGATATCATCATAGTTAATGAAGAATGTCATTTTGCCAATTTATAAGTTGTACACGGTTTTTGAGATGATAACCCTTTTACTAGTACATATTTTTTTTTTTTTATAATATATATATAAAATTTATTAAATCAACCCAAACCGGGGGTAAACCGGGATACAACAAGAAAATCAGAAGTAAAACCAAACCTGAAACCCTAGATAACCGGTGAAGAGCCTAACTAAACCTAAGACTACTCGAGAAAGGTAGACAAGCGACACCTAGGTATAATCGGCGGCATCAACACGCCTTCGCCGGCGGCACGAACGGTGAGACTCGCGGTACACCGCCGACGGATTTCCCGAACAAATTAGGGGGCCGACCCCATCCGCCGTTCCAGCCACCGGGAGACCAACCCTCTCTCCACTTCCCGACGAAGAACGTGTATCCTCCGCGTACTCCCACGGACTTTCCGACGAGACCAATCGCAGCCGGATCTCCTCGCCGTCTCCTCCTCGAAAGCTCGGTCTAGTCCGAGACCTATCTCCTCCGGTCGCCTCCAAGCTCTTCCTCTCCGACGAAGAAGTGGTTCCGAAGAAGACCAGAAACAGTCGGGACACCTCACCAGACGCCGTCATCAAGCCGCTCCGGATTCGCGACGGCTAGCTACACCTCCGCGAAACTCCTTCGCACACAACGCCACCCATTACTCCCCTCAACACCGCCGCAGACAAACGACCCAGATCTAAAAACCCCCTTCCAACTCTGCGCCAACCCTTCTGCCACCGTCCTCGAGCCGCTTCGGAGCCGACGACTTACAGAGCTCCGTCGGTTTGAGATCTAAAATCACCGTCTGCGTTGTCGAGGGAGAGAGCCACCGCTCGTTGACGGAGCAAAGAGCCGAGACATCTCCGATTTTCTCGCCTTTCCCGATTATTGCATGAAGCTCACAGTTACAAAGCCCTCCCCGGCGAAAAGAAGCGGTGCCGGAGAGGCGGATATCTCAAGTCGGAAATCGCCCTAAAAATAGAGAGAAAAAGAGGTCTCGCCACTCAAAGGCCAAGTTTTTGTATTTAGTTTTTTAGGATTAATACTACTAGTACATATTTTATCTTTGGCGTATACTATAGCATTAATATAGTCATATATATGGGCAAACATGCATATTAATAGATTTTTCTTTTAGTTGACAAAAAAAAAATAGATTCTTCTTTTTTCTTTTTTGACAAATGCATATTAATAGATTACAAACGAAGTAAATAGAAAATGCATGGAGGTGGGCAAAGTAGTTGGATGTGGAGAGATTTTTAGTTGGCCATTTAATATCTCAGCCACCTCTCAATGAAAACACGCAGCAGCAGTGTGGTAGCGCCAGCGATTTAATTTCCATACAAATCGTATTGTACTACACGTTACGAGAGAACACATTTTTAAAATTTCACGTAATTTCCATCCTTAAATTTTCGTTGTCGGTTTAAAAATGTTGTTTTTTCCACGTAAGATTCAACAGAAAACAACGGCGGTTGAACCAGAATTAATGAGTCTCTTCCAAGCACTGTGTAATTTGTAATCTACATGCTAACACGGATGTCACTGGGAGGTGGCAGGGATTGTGACATACTCTATGTTCGGAAAGAAGATATCCAAGACGTGCGACGATGGACACAACGGTTTGCTGTGATCCAGTTCTGGCATATTCACTGATACGAGAATAAGTGGCGGGTGAACTCGCCAATTAACAGGGCCATTGGCTCATCACCAAGATATCGTTAAAATATACAAATAGATAATCCTACGTCAAATAGCACAAAATCTATAGTTTCTTTTTTCCACAACATTAAAACTTTGCTTATCTTCTGAATTCTTTGTACTAATCGACCACTATACTGTATTCATATAAAATAGTTGAAACGTGCATGTGAAAATAATGAAGCGAACGTAATTTATGGTGAAAATGGTAGGTGCCTACTAGGCGGTGTCTCTTTAACTGCACTAAAATACAGGGATCCATAATTCGGCTTTTGTGCCCATTTTCTTTGTCATCGACTTTTGCACTTTTTCAACTTCACTTCATTTTTTATTCCGTATTTTTTTTTTCAAAATGAAAATTATTTTAATTATATTCTACATAAGCAAGACATAGCTAAAAATTATTAGTTTTTTTTCTTTTGATTTAAGTAAATCAATATTATAATAGTTGAAGTGTTTCTCTTGGTGTTGACACCTCATCACCTATAATATTTGAGGTGTTGACACCTCAAATTAATGAATAAACACTAAGAACCAATCAAAATATGACTTTCTTCCACGTTACTATCCAACTATATACATGCTTTACTTATTGAATATATTGAAACTTATCGTCTGCCTTTGTCGAAACATCTTCCCCTCATAAATCTAAATCGCCTCATCTTTATATCTCACTTGATTTCTCTAAAAAAGCATATCGATGATTTTGTCATCACAATCTATGCATCTCCTCAAGCTTAATTCAGTTTACAAGATGAAGAAATTCATCTTCTTCCCTTGCCAGAATTTTTTTATAACTTATATAACTAACTCTGTTTTCTGTTTTCCTTAAACGATGAAACAAAAGCTGAGTTTGCGAAGAAGATGGGAGGAGTATCTCGGGGAGAGAACAGACGGTCAGAAACGACCGATCTTCGGGGTGAGGAGATAGTCGATAATCGAGAAGAACAACGTGACGGTGGAGGTTTACGGGGAGAACGAGTGGAGGTATTTATAGAAACCAAACTCCTCTCACTCTAGATCTTTCCTCTTTTTAATAAAGATTCCAAAATTCCGTTTTGATCTCTTCTATATTTTCATTATAGTCGCTTCCCAAATTTGAAGAAGAAGCTGCCTCGTCGTCTATGGGTTAGATCAGAGGATGAAGATGAATATCAACAAAGCCTGCGATATGAAATTGATTTCGGTGTTTCTTCCTAATTTTAAGTACGATTTCGCTTTTACCCGAGAATATTACTATAATAGGAGAAGATTTTCAGTGGTCTGTTATGTGAAATATGTTGTTTGGTTTAGTAAGAACTGATCGATCGATTCCCAAGACGTTTCAGATAAAATTTAGAGGAAATTTCGTTTTAATCGGGTGAGTAGGCTAAATTGCGTTTGATAATCTTTCCCTGTATTTAGAAGGACATCGAGTGTTGGGCCGTCTGAAACACAAGCATCGCAGCAGTCCTTCTCGCAGGGACCTTCGTCTCAGCGTGGCTGTTTATCTCAGATAACTCAGAGTTCACTCGACGAACTCCTCATAAACGACCAGGTTACAGACTCTAATCCATGTGAATTGATTTGTCTTCTGTCTCTCCTTCTGAACAAGTAAAGTTTATCTTGATTTCATATTGAGCAGAGATTTAGTTTTCAAAAACGAGATCTCTCTTTGAAGAAGAATAGTTTCTTACCCCCAATCAATCATAAACGAGATGATAGTCAGATAGTTTCATCTAGACCTTCGAGCGGTCTTAGCAGAAGGTGGAGTTCTCTTTCCGTTGGAGAATTTAAATGTAAGTTATGCTCTTTCTATATACAGAATGGAAAATAGCGCACAAGTACATTCCATTCTAATATATCATACCTTTTCTTCATTTGTCACTGAGTAGCTCAAATTGGTGAAGAATTTGAGCAACGATTTGGCATGATGGAAACTTCAATGAGAAAGTTTGGAATGATGTTGGATTCGATTCAGAGTAACATCATGCAAGCCAACAGAGGAACTAAAGAAGTATTTATTGAAAGTGAGTTATATGATTGTCTGATTTTGCTTACACCAACAAACACAAGGCCAGCACTAATATTTGAATATATGTCAAACTCTCTATGTTCTCACATGGTTATGTTTTAAAGTCATTCCATTGATTTGATCTCTTAGATTTCGTAACGTTTTACAACTAGTGGTATCAAAGTTGTGGTTGTGATTCTCTTCATCACTATCTTCGTAATCAAACAAGTATCTTGAAGATGTCTTTTACAAAGACCGATATGGAGAAGTTCAATTGATTTATCATATGGAGGGATAAAATCCTTGAGAATTTTGAATTGGTTGGTCTAATGGATGCGTTGAGGATTCAGGAGGAGGAACTTGATATTGAATTTTCATCGATAAAAGAAGAGAATCTATAGGATAAAGATGGAGTCGGTGAACCAAATATGTCAAAAGAAGATGAATCAACTTTGGTAACTAAGCAAAAAAGGGTACAAAACACAATCATTCTAAGTGTGAGTGATAAGATACTGGGAAATATTATAAAAGAGAAAACCACAACAAGGATACTTAATATCTTAGATACTCTGTGTATATCTCATTTTTTGCCTAATATAATCTATTTGAAGCAACGTCTCAATAGATTCAAGATGAGTGAATCACTGTATGTGGAAAACAATATTGATGAGTTCCAGCGAATTATAACTGATCTTGGAAATGTTAAGGTGGAAGTAGCAGATGAAGATCAAGCAATCCTTCTTCTAATGTAATTACCAAAACAGTTTGATCAACTACGTTGTTGTTACGGAAATTCGATATAGTAATAAAAGCCGGGCTGCGATCTGAAACGTCCGAACTACAAGGTGAAATATAAACTTAAGTGAGGTCGAAACTGTTCTTTATTAATCTGAAGGCCGAATCCGAGCTATGAACAGGATATTCGAGGTGGGAGTCCGTCAAATAATGTGCTCCCTAAATATTGCTTGAGGTCAGAGCTTTATAGGAGTAGCTCGGCACTCTCGCAAGTTACAATGTGTGTAAAATAAAGAGTGAAGGGTCCTATTTATAGCGCTTGTATGCCAACTTCCCTTTGGGCCATTGACTCCTTAGCAGGCTTATCTTCTTGGGCCGAGATGGCTTTGTTGATTTGACAAGATTTCCAATGGGCTTATGGGTGGGTGCTAAACCCATATCCAACAGTTAGTCCCCCCCTAGTTCGTCGAGTCGAGGTGTTTTATCGAGGCCGTCGAATAACCTCGAGTTTTAAGTCATGCAGAAATCTGGTCAGGTCGCCTTGCTTTGATATGTCCTTTTTGTGTCACCGGGCTCTATTTCGTTTTAGGGAAGCGAAAAGGCGCAATCTTTGAGGGGCGTGATTCTTCGTGTTTTTGTAAGAAGGGAAAGAAAAAGGCCTTCCTTTTTGGTGCTTAAGATCCAGTCTTTTCAACTTCTGCTGCTTTTCTCGGGTGACTGCGAGTTCTGCTCTGTATCCGTTCTTGTGGATTACTTTTCTCTTGAATCGCTTGAGGAAGAAGAGGGTGTTTTGTCTTGCGGCAGTATCACATTTTTCTTTCTAGGATTTTCTTGTGTCTTCATTCGGGGTTTTGATTTTACCTTATCTTCGTCTTCTTTGTTTGGAGAACTCTTTCTTAAGAAAATGAGTTGGAGGGAGGCAATGTTTCCGGATCACATTCAAAGGGTCCTTGCTTCTGTTGTGAATAACCCTTCGGTTCATGATTCGATTGGGAATGTTAATAACGTTCAATCGGCCGTGAAATTGACTGGGAGGCCGTCGATGTTTCCGTGTCAGACTTGAGGAAGCTTTGAGACGATGGCTTTGAATCTGTCGATGTATGACCTTAGGGATTCATTTGGTCCTTGGCTGATTGCCTAGAGGTCAGCGTTTGATGCTCCCTCCTGGATAAACATTGAGTAGTGTTTGAGAAAAGTGATCGTTAGTTGTTGATAGTTGTCATTGGAGTGTGCCTCCAGACGCGAGAACCAGTTGAGGGCGGCGCCGCTGAGGTTTTCAACAAAGAGTTGGCAAAGGCCGGCATCGCGTTCATCGAGAAGGAACTGGGTTCGTCCCATTGCGATGCTGAAGGCTGTCAGGTACTGCATCGGATCTGAGCTGCCGTCGTAGGTGGGCAGTTTGATCTTTCCTTGGTGTGTGACCGGTGTTCCAGTTATTTTATTCGTGAACGGGGTGTTTTGTGTTTCCTTCAGGACTCTGTCGGTCTCGGGGGCTGAGCTGGTTGACTTGTGAACTCTTGACGTCATGCTATCTAGCTGTGCCTTCAGGAGCTCGATCTCACTGCCGCTTCTCGGTTCCTCCCCGTGTTGCGTCAATTCGACGGATGGCGTTTGGTTTGCTTCAGATTCATGTACCGATGTCAGCTGGGGTATGTTTGGTCGTTCACTTGTTCCGATGGTTGTTTTCGGGAAGGTATCGACGTTGATTTATGTGCCTTGAGTTGCTCGATATTCTGTCGTTCTAAGGCTGTCGATTTTGCTCGTGGCATACGTTTTGTGCGTTTGCGAGTTGCTCGAAGCGATCATTGTTGCATCGTGTTAGCTCGTCGATCTGCGTCATCAAAGTCTTTATTAGAGAAGAGACGTCCTGCTGATTTTGAGCGGGGGCTTGCGTGGTGGTTGTTGTCAGCTCGACGTCTCAGTGTGCGTTCGTCGTTCTGGTTTGGTTGACTGGGTTATTGACCGTCGACACCTTCGCGCGAGCTAGCGCAGTGTTGGGTCCGATGGTTTTCGGGAGACTTGGGAGAACATGAGGGTTTAAGTTCGGGTTTGAGGAGCTGGTTGGTGGGGGCGGTAGGTCCGTCCCTTTGTCTGAGTTCGTGGGGTTCGAGCTCGGCGGCTGGCCTGTCGTTTTTTTTTCCTGAGCTATCGCTGGCTGAGAGAGGTCATGTCATCTCGGCTTCGTCTTAGAGTGTAGAAAAAGTTTCTCGGTCTCCACAGACGGCGCCAATTGTTGTTATGGAAATTCGATCTAGTAATAAAAGCCGGTCTGCGATTTGAAATGTCCGAACTACAAGGTGAAATATAAACTTAAAGTGAGGTCGATACTGTTCTTTATTAATCTGAAGGCCGAAGCCGAGCTATGAACAAGATGTTCGAGGTGGGAGTCTGTCAAATGAAGTGCTCCCTAAATATTGCTTGAGGTAGGAGCTTTATAGGAGTAGCTCGGCACTTTTGCAAGTTACAATGTGTAAAATAAAGAGTGAAGGGTCCTATTTATAGCGCTTGTATGCTGACTTCCCTTTGGGACGTTGACTCCTTAGCAGGCTTGTCTTCTTGGGCCAAGATGGATTTGTTGATTTGACAAGATTTCCAATTAGCTTATGGGTGGATGTTAAACG
Organism: Orychophragmus violaceus; assembly: GCA_030180135.1. NCBI lineage: Eukaryota > Viridiplantae > Streptophyta > Magnoliopsida > Brassicales > Brassicaceae > Orychophragmus > Orychophragmus violaceus. Next base: position 33,938,026 of record CM058232.1, read on the forward strand.
CATATCCAACATACGTGATATGGTGAAGTATAGTAAAACAAACCTAACTATGGATGAGGTCATAAATTCGATCTATTCCAAACAACTGGAGTAAGGTACCACAAGCAAGATTAAAAAAGGCCAAGGAGCAGTGTTGTATAAAACACTACAAGGGGAAAACTAACATTTGGGACACAAATCAAGGAAAGCAAAGAAGCAAGAAAATATCAAAAGTCTATAGACAAAGGAAACGTTCTTACTCTATGGATTTATGGAGGTGAGGGACATTTCAACGAAATTGTACAAAAAGAAGAACCAAAAGTTGAAAGAAAAGAGTCGAGATGTATGAGAGTCTTCAGCAGTTCAGAAATAGAGTTTGTGGAATCTCATGTAATATCAGAAGCAAATGCGGTGGAAACGGTTAACTACAATGAAGTTCGGATACTGGATACATGCTTTACATTCCACATGACTCACAAAAAGGATTAGTTTACTGATCTGAAAGAGTTTGCAGCAGGATCAGTTCGTATGGCTAATGAAAATATATCTAAAGTGATGGGAGTGGGGACTATATGTATAAGAACAACAACAAATTGTTTGGTTTCAGTCAAGGATGTTCGGAATGTCCCTCAACTTTCAAGGAATCTACTGTCTTCGGGAACCTTTGAAACTCATGGTTGTTTGGCTCTTGTGATAGCGAGGTTTTTTTCGGTTCTAAAGTACTATCAATTCCTTAAAACCTGTACACATGTCGATGTAGCATTTGAGGTATTAATCCAGGGAGGCAAGAAGAACAACACATCAAGAATACAAGATACTACTAAAGCTAAGCAAAATCTAGAAAGGGTTTAAACTAACAACCTAAAGACAAATCAATACAAGAAAGCAAACAAAGCAAGAAAGAACAAAGAAAAACACTAAAAAGAAGACAAATAAGCTAAAAAAATGGTCCTAGGATGAGGCTATGGAGATTAGAAAGTCTAGAGACAATCAAAGATGCTTCATTCAATCAAACATTGCTAAACAAGACTAATGATCATTAATTAAGCTAATCCTACTCTCATGTTCATAATTTCTATGCTAATCATGCAATCATTCAATTCTCATTTCCAAATTACAAGAAAAGCATGCATGAATAACCATCAAATACCTTTTAGCAAAGCTAATCCTTAGGCTAAGAACACCAATCATTAGACTAATCCAATCTCTTGCCACTAATTCCTTTGTCTAATCCCTAATCAAGAACAAATTCTTATTTGTGATTAAGAGACAAACAAGTAATCATATGAAGTTCTCATTACCAATAATCACCTTAGACAACTAATCTCTTAGGCTAAGATGTGAAAATCCTCTAGAAAGTTCATTCAAGCATTTCATCGAACACCTTTCATGCATGAAAAAGCCTAACATCTAGATTCAACAACTCCTTCCAACCTAGCATTAAGATCAATTAATTAGATAATGATCATTCATAATCAAGTCCTAAGAATCACTAATCATCACATAAACCACCTAAATCAACCTCATCCACAAGACCCAAGAACTCTACTCTATAATATTCATTGTTCCCACAAAAACCTATAGAGATAGTATGAGATAACAAGATTAAAGAGAGATTAAGAAAAGAAATTAAGGAGATATAAAGAAGTACTTAAATTAAACTTCAAATCAAAGATTACAAGATTCAAATCCTAAAACAAAACTAAGGCTTAGGTAGCTTATGGTTCTAAAGACTCTTAAATGAGTATTTATACAAGGGAGCCTCGCAAGGGCAAAATTGTAAATAAGAGAAAACTGGGGCTGCTTTGAGAGACACAATACCGGACCGGTTTGGTCGGTATGTGCATCCGGTATGACGATATTGAGCGCGACCAGTCGGTATGTGGAGTCGGTATAACTCCATATCCAACTGTAATCAAAGCGAGTGTGTCAATATGAACCCGGTCTGGTCAGTACATCGAAGTCGGTATGGGTGGTCTGAGCAGTATCGGACCGGTATGGTTAGTATTTTCAGTTGGTATTCTCCCCTGTTCAAAATGTGATCATAACGAGCGCGTTGATACTGACCCGGTTTGGTCAGTATACTGGGTCGGTATTTTCCCCTGTGAATTTGTCCATTTTGCTCTCCTTCCTCCTTCGATTTCTCAACCTCCTTCATTATCCAAACTTCCAAACACCTATAAATGAAAGAAACACTCCAAAGAGAAACAAAACAATGCAAATTCTAGTCTAAAAACATCTAACTCCTAAATGTAATAAAACTCAATAAGTGAACATGAATGAATGAGATTTGAACCAAAACATGGACATAAAGAGAACTTAAAATGCCTAAAATGTGATAACATCAATTCCCCCAAACTGGAACTTTGCTTGTCCACAAGCAAGCATCAAATACTCAAAGGCAAGTTAAGGAGAAAGGTTTAAAAGTGGGAGCCCATATCCAAAGACGAAACCAAGATCAACAAGTTTCATTTCAAGTCAATGCTTCTAGGATGCAATCAAGGCAAGCTTACTCCAAAAATTTAGCCATACTCATCATGACAATACCATTAGCTTAAGTCTCAACTACACAAGCATTCCTATCAACTAGCTCTTTAACATTCATTAAACTTTTCAAGTGAATCCTACTCAAAGTAAAGTGATCAAACTCATTTGGCAAAAGGGTTTTGGTTTTGAGATAAAAGTGCTCTCAATCAAAAGAGGGGTTTCTCCAAATGCATAAAGGTTCTCTCATGAAGGATGAATGAGCTTTGGCAAAATGCTAAGAGTTTAGAAGCAATTTGATGCATACTAGGTTGGTTTCCATCTACCCATGCCCTAATAACTTCCACTCCTAATCTAGCACTCCTAGTTGATGTCTACCATTTTTCAAGGCTACTTTTGCTTTCTCCCCTTACTTTGATCAACCACTTCCCATGTTAACACCCACGGATCATACAAACACTTCAACACAATGGTAATTCTTTTCTTTTTTAACTTAGCTCATTCTTCTTTCTTTTCATTAACACTAGTCTCTTTTTCATTTTTCTTATGGTGAGCCTTTGGTTTCTTTTCATTTCATTTCTTGAGACTCTCTTTTCAACACTTAGAGCTATCTTTTTCTTTTCCTTTTACCAACATATTTTGATCCCATTTTATTCCATTTTTCTTTCTTTTCCTTTCTTTCACTCTTTCCCTTTCCCAATTCATCCCCCAAACTTCAATCATAGCCTATTGCAAAGCTAAAAGATGTTAAGCTTGCATTTAAATGTAAATTTCTCCTAGTCGCCTCCAACTCAACACTTTTTGCTAAGATCATTCCAAAAGGCTTACCTCTCAATAGACTGTTTGTGGATTAAAAAAAAGGTGGTGAAAGGCATGGAAGTCTATTAGAGAAAGCAAGAGTGGTAAAAAGGATAAGAATGCTCAAATATTTTCAAGGTATCCATGAGTTCAACACACAAAGCAAGAGTAGGATAATTAGATGTCATCATTAAGGTTATCACTTAGATAAAGCTAGTGTCAATTCAAAGCAAGTTTCAGTCTTAAATTGAGGGTAAAGGTAAGCAGTCCAAGTAGGGTTCGTCTTAACTTTCTAGACTTTCTTGATGTAAAATCCTAGAACAATCAACTAGCTCAAACAACTAGCATTAGGAACAAGTTTTCACTCAATCAAGCCTTACGAGGAAATAAAATCATAGCTCCCTATGTATGCAACCTATATGAAAATTTAGACTCAATCCTAATATGCTATGCAACTACATGCTCTTTTGTTTTGAAATTTTTTTGATTTTTTTTGTGTGTTTTTGAATGCACATATATGAATGCATGAGACTCAAGAGAAGCGAAAGAGAAAATAAGATCAAAGAAAACATGATTAGTAACTAGCCCTTCCCCCAAACATAAATCACACAGTCCCTTGTGTGAGCGAAACAAGAGAAAGAGACAAAAGACTAAATCAAAAATGCAAAAAAAAAAAAAAAAAAAAGTTGGAGTGTTACTTGGAGAGTGGAATGGAGAGGAAGAATGGGAGGTGGATGCATCTTTGATTTGGTATGAGACTTCTCTAAACTTAGACCATTGCATAGGCTTCTTCATCCTTTGATTTGGCATTGAAGTCTCTTTACACCCAAAACTATTTCCCTTCTTCTTTGTATTTACCCCAAAGCTCCCCAAAAGGATATACATGAGATTTTCTCTCAAGTGAGCTTGTTTTCAGTCACCAAGCTTGACTATCCCTTCACTTTTTTTTGGTTAGGGATGTGGCATGAGTTTGTATCACCGGGATCATACTCATCATAGAACCACCCCTTGAACTCCTTCATCATTATCTCCTCAAAAGGGATCTTCCTTAGATCATGAAAGCTTGGTGATATGGTGGAGCCTATATCAATGTAGTTGTGAAAGGGTTGAGCCATTGGATATCCATCTTCTCCATCCTCCTTGAAGGATTCTTCATTGGGACCATCTTGTTTCTCCATAGGATTTCTTCCAATTGGCTTTTGCATGGGATTCAGTTGCTTTGGCACTTCTTCCATGATTGAGAGCTCATTTTGTGTGTTCTCTTCCTTGATAACCTTGCACTCAACAACCAACCCATCTTCATAAGTCTCTTCCTCAACTCTCACAACTTCTTATACTCCTTCATTGTTTCCATTGGTTGAATTACCAATGATTGTCTCTTCCTCATCCTCATATTCATACCTTATCACAAGGTCTTCACCAACAATGCAACCAAGAAGCATTTCAAATTCCTTAATAGTCTCTTCAGCTTCTTTCAAGAACTCATCTTGGGTTTGAGAATTCTCCTCTTGTCTCAACAATGCTTGCATCTTGAGGCAAATGAGCAAAATCAGTGTTGATCATCCTTAAGCTCTCATTATACCTCTTTTGTCCTTCCAATGTCAACCTTGCCATGTTGAGAAGTTCTTCATCATATGAGATTTGAGAAGAGTGAATAGCTTCATGCTCATGCTCCATGTTCCAAGATTGGTATCCATCACCATATTCATATTGGTACTCATGAGAAAAGTACTCATTTGGAAGATCACCTTGATAAGTATATGTGCTTTCAAATCCATGATTACTTGTAGGGTCCCAAGTCATCTCTCTTTCTTGAGCTTCTAGCATTGCCCTCAACATTGAAGCTATCTCTGAATCCATGCTCTATTCCTTATGATTGCACCTTGCAAAAAGAACAAACACTTGAAAGAGAGTTAGTAATCACAAAAAAACAAAAAAAAAGCTTAGTCTAAAGTAGAATATAAATCCTAATGGCTATTGCTACACCTCCCCGGCAACGCCAAATAGATAGCGATGTTTTTTCGGTTCTAAGGTACTATCAATTCCTTAAACCTCTACACATGTCGATTTAGCATTTGAGGTATCAATCTAGGGACGCAAGAAGAACAACACATCAAGAATACAAGATACTACTAAAGCTAAGAAAAATTTAGAAAAGGTTTAAACTAACAACCTAAAGACAAATCAAAACAAGAAAGCAAACAAAGCAAGAAAGAACAGAGAAAAACACTAAACAAGAAGACAAATAAGCTAAAACAAGGGTCCTAGGATGAGGCTATGGAGATTAGAAAGTCTAGAGACAATCAAAGATGTTTCAATCAATCAAACATTGCTAAACAAGACTAATGATCATTAATTAAGCTAACCCCACTCTCATGTTCATAACTCCTATGCTAATCATGCAATCATTCAAAATTCATATGCAAATTACAAGAAAAACATGCATGAATATCCATCAAATACCTTTTAGCAAAGCTAATCCTTAGGCTAAGAACACCAATCATTAGACTAATCCAATCTCTTGGCACTAATTCATTTGTCTAATCCCTAATCAAGAACAATGTCTAATTCCTAATCAAGAACAAATTCTCATTTGTGATTAAGAGACAAACAAGCAATCATATCAAGTTCTCATTACCAATAATCACCTTAGACAACTAATCTCTTAGGCTAAGATGTGAAAATCCTCTAGAAAGTTCATTCAAGCATTTCATCGAACACCTTTCAGGCATGAAAAAGCCTAACATCTAGATTCAACAATTCCTTGCAACCTAGCATAAAGATCAACTAATTAGATAAGGATCATTCATAATCAAGTCCTAAGCATCACTAATCATCAGATAAACTACCTAAATCAACCTCATCCACAAGACCTAAAAACTCCACTCTCTAATCTTCATTGGTCCCACAAAAACCCATAGAGATACTATGAGATAACAAGATTAAAGAGAGATTAAGAAAAGAAATTAAGGAGATATAAAGAAGTACTTAAATTAAACTTCAAATCAAATATTACAAGATTCAAATCCTAAAACAAAACTAAGGCTTAGGTAGCTTAGGGTTCTAAAGATCCTTAAATGAGTATTTATACAAGGGAGCCTCGCAAGGGAAAATTTTTAAATAAGAGAAAACTGGGGCTGCTTCGAGAGGCACAATACCGGACCGGTTTAGTCGGTATGTGCATCCGGTATGACGATATGGAGCGCGACCGGTCGGTATGTGGAGTCGGTATAACTCCCTGTCCAATTCTAATCAAAGCGAGTGTGTCAATATGGACCCAGTCTGGTCGGTACATCGAAGTTGGTATGGGTCGTCTAAGCAGTACCCGACCGGTATGGTCAGTATTTTCAGTTGGTATTCTCCCCTGTCCAAAATGTGATCAGAACGAGCGCGTTGATACTGACCCGGTTTGGTCAGTATACCGGGTCTGTATTTTCCCCTGTGAATTTTTGCTCTCCTTCCTCCTTCAATTTTTCAACTTCCAAAACGTTCAATGTTTCATTATCCAAACTTACAAACACCTATAAAATGCAAGAAACACTCCAAAGAGAAACAAAACAATGCAAATTCTAGTCTAAAAATATCTAACTCCTAAATGTAATAAAACTCAATAATTGAACATGAATGAATGAGATTTGAACCAAAACATGGACATAAGGAGAACTTAAAATGCCTAAAATGTGATAACATCATCTTGTCAGAAGATGGTATGCTGAAAGTTAAGAAAGGCTGCATGACAATCCTTAAGACAAAACGTGAAGGTAAATTGTACCTTCTACAAGGAGAAACTGTGGTAAGAGAATCAAACACCGTAAGTGTGAAATATGAGACTATGTTATGGAAAAGTAAACTTGGGAATGCCAATCAAAAAGTTCGATATCCTGTTTTAAAAAGGTTATCTAGAGAAGAAAAAGACTACTAATCTTTAGTTCTGTGAATGTTGTATATTTGGTAAGGCTCGCCGAGTAAGATTTTCTACAGGAAAGCATTCAATCAAAGAGAGACTAGACTATATACATGATGAATTGTGGAGTTCGCCCACAGTACCTCAGTCTCTTGAAAAATGTCTTTTTGAACTTTATATATGATCATTCGAAAAAGGTTTGGGTCTACTTCCTAAAGACAAAAGATGAACCATTTGAAAAAAATTGTTGGATGGAAGTTACTAGTAGAAAACCAAACATGGCTAAAGGTCAAGAAGCTCCTAACTAGAAATGGTTTGGAATCCAATAACAAGGAGTTTGATAGTTACTGTGTAAAGAATGGGATTGGGAGACACATGTTTATTCCTCACACGCCACAACAGAATGGTGTGGTGGATAGAATGAATCACACAATACTTGAAAGGCTTACAAGTATCTTGAGTGAGTCTGGTCTACCAAGAATTTTTCGGGAAGAATATGTTAACACGACAGTCTACTTGATAGACATGACTTCTTCATAAGTGATTGAATGTATAATATCTGAAGAGATCTGTTCTAAACTAGCTCCAAGTTTCAGTCATCTAAAGAGGTTTGGGTGTGTTTGTTATTATCATATTGATGATGGCAAACTAAAACAAAGAGCCAAGAAGTATGTCTTCATTGATTATCCATTTTGGTGTGAAATGATATAAAATCTGGTCATGGATGACAAGAGATGTATCATAAGTTGTAATGTAACATTCAATGAAGAATAGTGTTACAAAGGCATAATGAAGCCACCAGAAGGTCAAAAAAAAAAGTGAGTCTAAATTTCTAGATATTGATCTTGGTTTCAGCAAAGAAATTCTGATGGAATCAGGTGGAGATCGTCAGGTGGAAACTACTGATGTTTTCAAAGATTCTAAGAATGATGGTAACACAAAATCTGATGAGGAGGTGATTGATACTGAGTCAAAAGAAGATAACATAAATCTTGAGAGTTATCAGCTGTCTTGTGACAGAGTTAGGAGGGAGCACAAGTCACCTCTACATAGAAGATTATGTGCATTTAGCTTTGTTGGTTTCAGAATATTAGGATCTGGTAGAACCATATGACTTCAAATTTGAAATGAGAGATGTTGATACAAGAAAGTGGAAACTTGCATCTGGTGATGAGATGGAGTCTCTACATAAGAATTTCACATGGATTCTGGTGAAGAGGCCAAGAGCAAAAGGATCATTGGCTTCAAATGGATCTTTAAAAGAAAGCTATGCATATATGGAGCATAATAACCCAGATTCAAATCATATTAGTTGCAAAGGTCTTTGCTCAAATGGAGGATCTAGACTACAAAGAGGTTTTTTCTCCAGTATTGAAACATGCCTCAATCAAATATATAATGTCAATTGATGTTCAAGAAGATCTTAAACTAGAGCAACTAGCTAGACGCAATATTGCTTTCTTACATGGAAACTTGGAAGAAGAAATCTTCATGACTCAACATGAGGGATATGAGACAAAGGGAAGGAATACTGTGTATGTCTTCTAAATAAATTCTAAGTTTGGTTAAAGCAGATCCCTATACAGTGGAATCAAAATCTCAACAAGTTTATGTTCGAGATAATATTCACAAGAAGCATTCATGATCAATGTGTGTATATCAGATATCTAGAAGGTACTTACATATATCTCAAATTGTATGTGGATGACATGCTTGTTATTGATCATGAGATATCTATTGAGATGAAGCTCTAATGATCAGAGGTGGATAGCTTAAAGACTATCATTCCACATGGATACTAGGAGCTCTTGGAGTAACCAAACTAGACAAGAAGCATCAGTGGACAGTACCTGCGGATGAACAGTAAAAACAATTTTGTTACTTTAAGATCTTTTGGATTAGCTTCTCTTGTAAGCTAAAATAGGCTAATAGCTCTTGCTTTATATTGTAACTTCTGATTTTGAATTTTGAATCTAAGGAGACTTATTCTCATCACCAATTGTCTCTCTAATCTGTCTCTCTCTCTCTTGTTCTTATTCTCTCAAACTCTCTCTAATCTTCTTCTCTTATGTTTTGTGCTTAAATCTACAAATCTATGTTTATTCTCTAAAATTCTAACATGGTATCAGAGCAATATATGTTATTGTTCACTGATTCTCTTTAATCTCTCAATATCCTCTTCAAAATCTCTTCTTTGTGTTCTTAAGCTTCTCAAACCTCATCAATGGAAGATACTGTCCAAGTTAACTCAAGCCTCAAGCCCACTGTCATTGCTGTGGTCCTCAAGGGCTTAAACTACAGAACATGGCAGAGAACAACCAAGACCGCAATCTGTGGCAGACGGCTTTAGGAGCACATCCTTGAGGACAAGACGCCGCCTGATGAAGAAGGCTCAAAGGGGAAGAAAGATGACGCAACAAAGAAGGAGGAGGCAAGGTGATTTCAAGAAGACCAGTCAGTTCTTGGTTTCTTCCAAAACTCATTAGATCCCTCCATCCTTGAAGCTTACTCCCACTGTGAAACAACTAAATCACTTTGGGACACTCTTAAGAAGGTGTATGGTGATGTCTCCAACCTCAGCCGTGTGTATGAAGTGAAGAAGACAATCAATGACCTTCACTAAGAGGATTGTGAGTTCACCAAGTATCTTGGAAAGTTCTCATCTGCTTTGTTTGAGCTTGACATGTTAAGGCCAATCACCATGGATCCAAAGGTTCTTAATGAAAGAAAGGAGAAAGACAAGATCTTTGGACTCCTCCTCAATTTGAATCCGGTCTACAATGATGTTATCAAGTCCATTCTAAGGGAGACTACTCTCCCCGACTTTGAAGAAGCGTGCTCAAGGATCCAAAATGAACAAGGGAGCATTGGGCTGTCACTGCCAACAAGAGTGTGTTCAAGCATGAGGACAGGAAGTACACTTTCTGTGAGCATTGCAAGAAGAAGGGACATGCCAAAGACAAGTGCTGGATCCTCCATCCACATCTCAACCATTCAAGTTCAGGGATTCAAAAGCCAATATCTCTCAAGAAGTGACCGAGCAAGCAACTTTATCTACTCAAGGAGGAGAGCTTGCCTTGTTCACTAACACAGAGTATGTGAGGAGAAGTGATCTGGAGGATCTCATCAAGGCTAATGCCTTTAAACTCTTTGGTATCACGCTCTTGTCTCATAAATTACTTGCACAATCTGATCATAAAATGGTAGTAGACTCAGGAGCTTCTCACCACATGATTAGCGATGCTAAGTTGTTAAAAGACATTAAACCGGCTCTAGGTAGAGTAACTATTGCTGATGGTCAAGGTATTCCCATTGAAGGAACATGAAAGTTAAGACTTTTTAACAAGGATATTGATGCTTTCTTTGTGCCTAAGTTTAAGTCTAATCTTCTGTCTGTGAAAAGGATTACAAATGATCTGAATTGCAATGTTATATTTAAGCCTAATGAAGTTTGCTTTCAGGATATTAAGAACGGCAAGGTACTTGGAAGAGGTGGAACCCAAGATTAGCTTTACCTCCTTGAAAACACTTCTCCAAGTAATTCGGATTCCTTAGCTTTCAATTCATGTTTTTCTGTTAATCAAAATGTTTTGTGGCATGCTAGACTTGGACATCCTCATGCTCGTGCTCTCAGTTTAATGTTGTCTAATGCTAACTTTGATCATTCAACTTGTGAAGCTTGCATTCTTGGCAAACATTGCAGAACCATCTTTCCTAAATCTGCTACTATCTATGAAAACTGTTTTGATCTAGTGCATTATGATGTTTGGACTTCACCTTGTCTATCTAGAGATAGGAACAAATATTTTGTGACTTTCATAGGTGAAAAATTGAAATATACTTGGGTCACCTTGCTTCCATCTAAAGATAGGGTTTATGAAGCTTTCATTCACGTTCAAAATTATATTACTAATCAGTTTAATGCAAAGATCAAAGTGTTTAGATCAGATAATGGAGGAGAGTATACAAGTCAAAGATTCAAATCTAACCTGAACAAACATGGAATCCTACATCAAACAAGCTTTCCACATACACCCCAAAAATGGAGTGGCTGAGAGAAAGAACAAACATCTCATGGAAGTTGCTAGGTCCATGATGTTTCATACTAATGTGCCTAAAAGATTTTGGGGAGATGCGGTCTTAGCAGATTGCTATCTCATCAATAGGACTCCAACAAATTTTCTCCAAGACATCTCACCATTTGAGGTATTAAACAAAACCCAACCCTTTATTGAACACTTACATGTGTTTGGGTGTGTGTGTTTTGTCCACAATTCAGGTGATCAAAGAAACAAGCTATAAGCTAAGAGAATCAAGTGCATGTTCCTTGGATATTCAACTACTCAGAAGGGGTACAAATGTTATGATCCAATCAACAACCGCACATATGTCTCAAGGGATGTCAAGTTCATAGAAGGAAAGGGCTATTTTGAAAAGAGGGACTGGGAAGAATTGAAAGACCTCTCAAGATCACCTTCTGACCTTGCTACAAGTCTGAGGTTTCTCTTGGATCATTTGGGGAATGACTCTCCTAAGGTACCAAGACAAAGGGAAACAGAAACAGGAAGTCATCAAGAAGAGTTGCTAGAGGAAGAACCAGTGACAGATAATCAAGAACCCACTCAAACTCAAGAGGAAGTTCTACCTCATAATCAAGATCAAGAAAATTTGAATATGAATGAGGAGGAGACAATTCATCCTGGAGAAGAAGAAATGGGTGTTGAGGAAGCTGCTCAACCGGTGCAACAACTCAGAAGAAGCACTAGAGAAAATAAGGATCCATCAATATGGATCAACAGAAAGTTCTACTTCAACAATCAGGCTGTTGCTCATCCCAACCAATCCGTGTGTTCTATTGACTTGTTACCATCAAGTCATTGTGCCTTTCTAGGGAAGATAGAGATGAATCATGTTCCTAAGACCTATGAAGAGGCTAAGGACACTAAGGTGTGGATGGATGCTGTGATTGATGAGAAGGAGGCTATGGAAAGGAATCATACTTGGAATGTAGAACCTTTACCAAAAGGAAAGAAAGTTGTTAGCTCCAAATGGGTATTCACAATCAAGTATAAGATCAATGGAGATATAGAGAGGTATAAGACAAGGCTGGTTGCTAGAGGATTCACTCAGACTTATGGAGAAGACTACACTGACACCTTTGCACCAGTAGCAAAGCTTCACACTGTAAGAGTTACTCTCTCCTTAGCTACCAACCTTTCATGAGATCTATGGCAGATGGATGTCAAAAATGCTTTCCTACAAGGATAACTTGAAGAAGAGGTGTACATGACTCCACCATCAGGTCTTGAATAGTTGTGTAAGCCAGGGGGAAGTGTTGAGGTTGAGAAGAGCTATCTATGGTCTGAAGCAGTCACCAAGAGCCTGGTATCACAAGCTGAGCCACACTCTTATGGATCATGGGTTCAGGAAGTCTTAATCTGACCATACCTTGTTCACTCTTCAAAGCTCCTCAGGCGTGGTTGTAGTACTCATATATGTGGATGATCTGATCATTACTGGCAGTGATAAATCAGGGATCCAATCCACCAAAGTATTCCTCAAAAGTTCATTCGACATCAAGGACCTCGGTGAGTTAAAATTTATCTTGGGAATTAAAGTGTGCAGATTTCAAGATGGTATGTTTCCGTCCCAAAGAAAGTATGTAAAGGACTTGTTGACAGAAACAAGAATGCAAGAAAGCAAGATAGCTAAAACTCCTCTTGAAGATGGCTACCAAGTCAATAGAAAAGGGGAGAAATCAGATTATGAGAAGTTCAGGGATGTGTCTCTATACAGGAGAATGGTTGGAAAGCTTATCTACCTTACTCTCACTAGACCAGACCTATGTTTTGCTGTGAACCAAGTCAGCCAACATATGCAAACACCTACTGTCCACCACTGGATCATGATAGAAAGGATACTCAGATATCTCAAGGGCTCTCAAGGACAATGCATTTGGATGGGTAAGAATGACAGCACTGAGATTGTTGGGTATTGTGATGCAGGTTGGACTGGTGATAAGAGTGATAGGAGATCCACAACCGGTTATTACACCTTTATTGGAGGAAACTTAGTGACTTGGAATACCAAGAAGCAGAAGGTTGTCTCTTGCTCAAGTGCTGAAGCTGAGTATACAACAATGAGGAAATTCACAAACGAGTTGACATGACTGAAGGCTCTTCTTAAGGACTTTGGCATTGAGCAATCAAGTCCCATTACCTTCCATTGTGACAATCAGACCGCAATCCATATAGCCACAAACTCTGTGTTCCATGAAAGGACTAAACACATAGAGATTGATTGTCACAAGGTCAGGGAGAAGATTGAAGATGGAACTGTCTTACCCTGTTATACAAGAAGTGAAAATCAGTTAGCAGACATCTTCACCAAAGCTGCAAGTCTCAAGGTTTGCGATCACATCTTTAGCAAACTAGGACTTGTATCCATTCATGATTAGAACTCTCCTGATTCGTGAGCAGCATACTCTTTTTCCCTTTATGTGGTTTTTTCCCAAGCGGTTTTTCACATCAAGGTTTTAATGAGGTGTTGCCATGATCATTCCAAGCTTGGTCTTTAGGGTGATTCCAAAGTCTAAGCTTGAGGGGAGTATTGATCATGAGATATCTATTGAGATGAAGCTCTAATGATCAGAAGTTGATAGCTTAAAGACTATCATTCTACATGGATACTAGGAGTTGTTGGAGTAACCAAACTAGACAAGAAGCATCCGTAGACAGTACATGCGGATGAATAGTAAAAACAGTTTTGTTACTTTAAGATATTTTGGATTAGCTTCTCTTGTAAGCTAAAATTGTCTAATAGCTCTTGCTCTATATTGTAACTTCTGATTTTGAATTTTGAATCTAAGGAGACTTATTATCATCTCCAATTCTCTCTATAATCTCCCTCTTGTTCTTATTCTCTCAAACTCTCTCTAATCTTCTTCTTTTATGTTTTGTATCTACAAATCTCTGTTTATTCTCTTAAATTGTAACACTTGTAGCTAGCAAGAACATGTAGATGATATCAAATCTTAAAGCTCAATTAAGCTCGAAGTTTGAAATGAAATACTTTAGGACTGCTAGGAAGATACTTGGTATTCGTATCATAAGAGATCAGAAGAAAGGTTTTCTAAAGTTGTCTCAGGAAAACTATTTTGAAAAGGTTTTGTAAACCTATAGCATGGATCAAGCAGAGCCTGTGGATACTTCTATATGAGCACACTTCAAGCTAGTTGCAACAATGAGGATCAACTTAAAGCATATGCAGAGTTAATGAGTTTAGTGTCTCATTGTAATCTAATTGGTAGTTTGATATATGTGATGATTGGTACACAACAAGATTTGGCCTATCCTGTAGGACTTCTGAGCATATTCATGAGTAATCTTATCAAGGAATACTGGAACGTTTTAAAGTGGGTATTGAGGTATGTGAGAGGCTAAAAAAATATGAATCTAACATTCAAGAGAAGAACAGAGTTTAAGATATATGGCTTTTGTGATTCAGATTTTTCTGTTGACTTATATCAGAGGAGATCTATATATGGATATACTTTTGTATCAGGAGGTACTGCTATAAGCTGTAAATATAATCTACAAAAGGTGGTTGCTCTCTACTATAAGAGCAGAGTTCATGTCATTGAAAAAATCTACGAAAGAAGAAATATGGTTGATTGGTTTAAGCAAGGAATTTTTATATAAACAAGAGAAGATTGAGATTTTCTGTGACTCTCAAAAAGCACTCTGGCCTTAGCTAAAACAATGTCTTCCACTAGAGGAAAAAGCACATGGTTGTTAAGTTGAGCTTCATGCAAAAGAAAAAGTAGATGAAGGAGAAGTGCAGTTCATCAAATATCATACTAGTGAAAACCATGCTGATGTATTCACTAAGGTTTTACCTGTAGGTATGTTCAGATAATTGTTGAGCTTACTTGGTATCCTAGTCAGTTGATGAGATGTAATAACCCAGGGTTGGGATTGACTAGGAACTTAGAGGTTATGAACATTATTCAAGCTGGAGTTTGTCGCGGACTGAATCATAAGGTTCCCGTATTGCAGGCTGATTTAATGAACCATACAAATTGAAGTCTGGCTATCTGGCTTTGGATTATTAGATAGTTTAAAGGTATGTATGTAAACGTTGTTGTCTTGGATAAAGTTTATTATCAAGCAGAGTCAAAGCTGGTCCACTAAGCCATTAGGCTGTGAAGCTACGCGCCAAAGATTGTTACGAGTATTCTTCTTGTTTCGATATTCTATATTTTGGGTGAGAGATTGTGAGAATATTGATCAGAGAAATCAAAGAAAACACTTTATTGTTTTCAGCGAGAGAAAAGGGTTTATGTTTTCCAGTGAGAGAGACGACGCCGATTATAAGACACCAAGTTTTTAGTTTTAAGATACTCTCTCAGCGAGACGTAGATTTAGGCCTAGCGTTCGGAAACCCATTCCGGTTCGGTTCGGATTTTTCGGGTTTTTGGGTTTTCGGATCTAGACATATAAGACCCATTCGGATATTTTATAATTTTGGTTCGGGTTCGGTTCGGTTCTGATAGATTCCGGGGTCATCTATCGGGCCAGAAATCCATGGATAGCTCAAAGGATGGTCGAGGTAGTCGAGACGAGCTGGTGAAGGACGAGCTGGACAATCTGGACAAGCTTCCCATGGTCGATAAGCCGAACAAAGCTAAGGACAGTCCGACAATTCAGATTATTGAATCAAGTTCAGACACATGGTCACTGTTTGATTCATATCTTCTCAACCACGGCGACTCAATACATGAAACTACTTGGAGAATATGCTCAGATCATTTTCAGAATATCTCCAAGAAGAATCACTCAAATCAGAGTTATGGTGAAGAACTTATGCAACTTTCAACTCAGACTATTTCAAGCTTACGCGATTTGGATATGCGAGCATTCAAAGGAGATTTCAGAACGAACCAGGAGGATTTAAGCCATGAAACCAGTTTTCCTGAATTCTTTATTCATCATAGAGGCTGTGAGAATTGGAATCACCTCAAGACCAGTCCATATGGAAAAGATATGAATTTTACAAACCGAAGGTTCTGCTTGAGGTTCTATTCTGCGACTGAGCCAAAGAGTGAGTCACCTAGCCCAACTCAGGTACAATTTGGACCTGAAACTAATTGGAGATTCTTCCTTGATCTCTTATCTTTCCAACAAGCTCAATATCAGAGGCAAAGTCCATCGGATCAGAAAGATACATCTCATTTTCCTAAATGGGTCAACTTGGTCCATTACTTGGAGATTGCTAGACCCATTTGGATTGGAAGCTTGCAAACTTATGTTTGGCATCCAGGATACTTTCCTAAGCCCAAGAAGAGCTAGATTTCGTGGCCAAACAAGATCAATTCGACCAAGCACTTCAAAGGACAAATTCTTTGGTCAAAGTAGTTTAAGAGTCATTCTACATAGTTTTAATGTTTGGTCTTTGGTCAAGTCTTCTTAGTTATTGTTTTCACATTTCCTAAGTAGTTTATTTTCTAGTCTCTTTGAATTCTAGAGTTGTATAAATACCCAACTCTTTTGATCAATTCAATACATCGATTTTTCTTCTTTTATTTGAGAGTTCATCTCTTTGTTCTTGTTGAACATTTTCGTTTCTTTGGCAAGGGTTACTTCCAAAGCAACAAACCTTCCTAGAGATCGTAGTCAAGGGTTACTTCTTCGATTCTCTTTGAAGTTGGGGAATACCAAAGGCCATCCGCAACCTTTGACGGTCTCCTTCGATCCACCACTGATCCGTGATCAGTTTATCAATCGATCCATCAAAGAGTCAATCCTATCCGGGAATCTATCAAGTGGTATCAGAGCCACTCTTTGATTGGTATCTTCTTTCTAAAATTCATCTTCTCAAATCTCATTTCAATTTTCATCTACACTTCTTTTCTTTCTATCTAGTATTTGGGATTTGGGCCAATTCTATTTAAAAAAAAAAAAAAAAAAAAAAGAGAAAAGAGTTTGAACGATTTTTACAAAAAAAAAAAAAAAAAGAAAGTTCTTAAGTTCATAAGGCTGAGGAGAAATCCAGCCGGCTGAGGAGAAATCCAGCCTTGAATTGGTTAAGGCAAATCCCACCAAAAATCTTTCAACTTCCTATCTTCTTCTTCTTTTCCCCTTGTTGCTTGGAGTACTTGTGGAATTGGCTTGAGTTTGTTTGCCGAGAACATTGAGAGATTACTCGGAGTGACCAGCAAAACACTTGTGTGGGCGAGTTTAAACACTTGAGTGTGAGAGTGTTTTCTTTTAATCTGTTTATTTAAGTGTTTTCAGGAAACCATGACGAGTAGTGAAGAAGAAAGGGATGAAAATCCTAGGAGCGGTTTGACTAGCGCTCAAATGAGAGCTCTTAATGATCAAATGATGAGAATGTTGAATGCAAGTCTAGAGGAGATCAATGTCCGGCTTGACAGGATTCAGGAGGATCATCAAGGACAGCCTAGACATGCCACCAGGAGAAATATCCCGAATTAGGAAGGAGATTCCTATTCAGCATCTAGACTCTCTTTGAGAAAAATGCGATCAAATTCTAATAAGTTTGGTTTTCTCAAGGCTGATTTTGTGCAGGAAAAGGCACAACCAAGGAGACCACGTGAGAAGCCTAATAGGAGCAGTAGAGAACAATCCAGACCGGCCAGAGAAAGAGCAGATCATGAATACAACCGTGAGGAGCCAAAGAGTCTTCAAGCTAGCTTACACCAAAACCGGTTGAAGAGAGAAAAATGTTTTGATGATCTGGAAAAGAAGATTGATGAAGTGTTTGAAAGGCACATGAAGAGCAACACCACCAGCTCGTGTTCTGAAGCAACCATGGATGAACAAGAGCCATTGGAGATTGACATATTTCCAAACATTCCAAACCGAGCTAAGTGTTCTCTTATTTCTTCTTCTTCTTCTTCTGATTTTGTGAATAAAAGTGAACAAGCTTCTGAAGAACTAACTAGTTTTGAACCGGAGCAACCGAGTAGACATGTCTCTAGTTCACAGGTCTTATATGAAGGCCAACAACAGGAGGAACCAAAGGAAGCACCACCGATTTATGATTTGGAACAACCTGTCCGTCTTGTACCAGAACCGGCCATTCATTCATTCCTTGAGCAAAACTACAACAAGCTTTGTAAGGAAATCAGTTTTATTAATGCAAAACCTAGCTTGTTTGTTTTGGTTACTCCTGAAGAAGAAAAGCAATTTGGTTTGCAAAATGAGAAAGAATTATGTGTTTCTAATTCGGTTTTTGACAAGTTGATTTCAGATTTTGAAACACCCGCGCGAGAAATGATTTTTAAACCAAATAATTTTCTGTTTAATGAAGTGATTGAATCTAATCTTGGTTTTAGATCATCTAGAGCATGCTGTGATGTCTTGTGCTGTGAAACAAGCTTGACCTTTCGTGAAAACGTTTTTGATAAAAGGTTTTTTCACCTAAAACATTTGCTCACGTTTTATGAAAAAGGTTTTCTAATGCCTAGATCACTTCAAGAAGTATGTGAATTCATTTGTGCAATGAATGAATTTTGTTTCAGAAAATGGCATGACAAACATTTGCTTAGAACTAAGAAAGGTTTTGTGTCATTGGCTATTGAGAAAGTTTCTATGCTTGTGCATTTCAATCTGATTTCTAGCACATATGCATTCTTGTTTGTTCTAAGATCATCTAAGGAGTTTTGGAGCAACTTGTGTCATGTTGTTAATCTGGTCTATGACAAAGCTTTAGATGAGGATCCAATGAATTTAAGACTTGCCTTAAACGTTTTGAAGATAACAGAATTATTTGATCTTTCTTTTGTCACATATGACTTGTTCCTTCTAGTTTATGTGAAAGAGCAGGTTAAGCATGTCAAGGATTCTGTCCTAAAGGCAAGAGTGATCCAAGGTTTGGATAAGAAAGTGGACTATGGACCAGGAGAACACTCGATCAAAGAATGGATTCAAAGAAGAGCAAGCCAAGGACTTCGACAAAAGAGCTTGCCACAAAAGTATGTCTTGGAGCAGCCGATCAGTTTTATGCCACAAGCAGCCCTCATGTCATTTCCTAATGACAATCCGAAGCACTGTAAGAGAGACGCATTGTTTGATGCAAAGTCTTATCTTGTTGTCTTGTTTTCTGCTCAAGAAAAACGTTTTGGTTTGGCTAAAGATAAAGAATTTTGTGTTTCTGGATTTGTTTTTGATAAAATGATCCACCCTTTTGAAACACTTGTACTTGAGAGTATCTTTAAGCCAAAATGTTTTATGTTTCATAAGTTTTGTGAGTTTGAAGGTTCTTTGAGAGTTTCTTTGAAAAAGAAAGCATTTGAGTCATTTGGAACTAAAGAGGAATTTGCAATTGTTAAGGCTTTCTCTAGGTTTAAACTATGCTTTGAAAACGTTTTGTGTGACTCAAACTCATTCCAAGAACTTTGCAAAACGAATTTGAATGATCCTGATCTTGATAAAAGATTTTCTAACTTTACAAAGATCATTTCATGTTTTGACAAAGTGTTGCTTGTTTTGAAAGCAACAAAGGATTTTGTTGATAATTTGTGTTCTAACTCAACTTCAGTCTTTAACAAAGTCTTTGATGTTCACAAAAGGAACTTGAATCCTGTTTTTTACTTCGCAAGAAAGAAGAAACCGTTTGATCATTTCTTTTGCACATTTGATGTGGTTTCTCTAGTGTTTTTGAAAGCACAGGAAAAACAGGTTGGGAAATTTGTTTCTAGAACAAAGATGAGCCGAGTTCTTTCCAAGGGAGTTGATCATACACCAAAGAGAGTCTTGAGCCAGGATCGATCTCAAAAGGTAGAAATCAAGGAGAACAATCAACTGACTTTTCAGTCTGAAGATTGGGACTGGAAGTACTTAAGAAAGGACACTTCAAACGCCAAAGGAAGTTTCAGTCCAAGCTCTTTCATTGTCATTACTTACTTGTTTGTTTCCTTGATCTTTTTCTGTGTACTTAATTCATTTCCTTTTGATGTAGGGGAACACGATTTGAGGACAAATCCTTTTCAAGAGGAGGGGAATGATAGATTCCGGGGTCATCTATCGGGCCAGAAATCCATGGATAGCTCAAAGGATGGTCGAGGTAGTCGAGACGAGCTGGTGAAGGACGAGCTGGACAATCTGGACAAGCTTCCCATGGTCGATAAGCCGAACAAAGCTAAGGACAGTCCGACAATTCAGATTATTGAATCAAGTTCAGACACATGGTCACTGTTTGATTCATATCTTCTCAACCACGGCGACTCAATACATGAAACTACTTGGAGAATATGCTCAGATCATTTTCAGAATATCTCCAAGAAGAATCACTCAAATCAGAGTTATGGTGAAGAACTTATGCAACTTTCAACTCAGACTATTTCAAGCTTACGCGATTTGGATATGCGAGCATTCAAAGGAGATTTCAGAACGAACCAGGAGGATTTAAGCCATGAAACCAGTTTTCCTGAATTCTTTATTCATCATAGAGGCTGTGAGAATTGGAATCACCTCAAGACCAGTCCATATGGAAAAGATATGAATTTTACAAACCGAAGGTTCTGCTTGAGGTTCTATTCTGCGACTGAGCCAAAGAGTGAGTCACCTAGCCCAACTCAGGTACAATTTGGACCTGAAACTAATTGGAGATTCTTCCTTGATCTCTTATCTTTCCAACAAGCTCAATATCAGAGGCAAAGTCCATCGGATCAGAAAGATACATCTCATTTTCCTAAATGGGTCAACTTGGTCCATTACTTGGAGATTGCTAGACCCATTTGGATTGGAAGCTTGCAAACTTATGTTTGGCATCCAGGATACTTTCCTAAGCCCAAGAAGAGCTAGATTTCGTGGCCAAACAAGATCAATTCGACCAAGCACTTCAAAGGACAAATTCTTTGGTCAAAGTAGTTTAAGAGTCATTCTACATAGTTTTAATGTTTGGTCTTTGGTCAAGTCTTCTTAGTTATTGTTTTCACATTTCCTAAGTAGTTTATTTTCTAGTCTCTTTGAATTCTAGAGTTGTATAAATACCCAACTCTTTTGATCAATTCAATACATCGATTTTTCTTCTTTTATTTGAGAGTTCATCTCTTTGTTCTTGTTGAACATTTTCGTTTCTTTGGCAAGGGTTACTTCCAAAGCAACAAACCTTCCTAGAGATCGTAGTCAAGGGTTACTTCTTCGATTCTCTTTGAAGTTGGGGAATACCAAAGGCCATCCGCAACCTTTGACGGTCTCCTTCGATCCACCACTGATCCGTGATCAGTTTATCAATCGATCCATCAAAGAGTCAATCCTATCCGGGAATCTATCAGGTTCCATTCGGGTTCGGTTCGGGTTCGGGTATCCGAAAAATCATAAAAATAAAATAAAATTGGTTAATTTGAACAAAAATTTGTTCAATTTAGACAAATATAGCTAGAAGTTTCATATATTTCATTTATTTTGGGTATTTTAGCTATTTTGGTCTAAAACTAACCAATATATTTGAGTTTGTAATTATAATTTTGTGTAATTCTGTTATATTAAGTCTAAATATAACTAATATTTTGAATATATAATTGTAGTTCGTATATTTCGGGTATCCATTCGGTTCTCGGTTCGGGTCGGGTTCGGTTCCGGTTCTTCGGATATAGAGGTTTAGGACCCATTCGGATATTTTACCGGTTCGGGTTCGGGTTCGATTCCTTTTTTTGGTTCAGGTTCGGTTCGGTATTTCGGTTCCGAATTTTTTGCCCAACCCTACGTAGATTCATGATTTAGGCGTGAACCGGATACCATCTCTGTGTTCGTTTGCTTTCTGCAATTTGATTCAAATAAAAAAAGGTATAGCTTAAATCCAAACTCACATAGTTGGTGTTTTAGTCATTTCATTGATTTGATTTTGTAGATTTCTTGCGGTTTTGTAACATCATCAATGTAAATGTACTAAAAATCCAAAATGTTGATATTTAATAATTTTGAGAAACCATTTTTTATAAAATATTAGTATTTGTTATTTTATTTATTTTATGTAAATAAAAAGACTTTTATGAGAGCCGTATTGCTCTTATTTTCATTATATGGGTGATGTTAGTAGGGATATATAGTAGCTACCTACAGACAATTTACAAGAAGAAGAATTCAAATACGTTGTTTTTTTGTCAACTAATTCGAATACGTAATTTTTTCTGATTCTATTATATTTATACTCCTCTAAAATATATGAGAAAAATATTAAAAAATACCTATATTATTTTATTTTGGTCAAATAATACATGAACTATAGAGCTGATCATAAAATATCTCAATTTTAATTAAGTTTTGATAATTAATAAACTTATGGTTGATTCGGACAAAACAACACACCAGTATCTGATCTGTTAAGATGGAACGACGAATCGTTAACGGTTCCATTAAAACAAAACGATATTGTTTTGACCAAAACTTTTGTTTAGAAAATTATCAAGAAATATCTGAACATTTTAATTTTGGCCAAAAATACCTGGATTATAGAGCTAGCAAAAAAAAAAAAAAAATACTTGAGCCCAAAAATTGAATCTGAAAATAAAAATTCACAGCACTAGTCTTCGAAACCAAATTGTATTAAAAACGTGCCTTACCACTAAGCTATATCGATAATTTGAGTATTATTTAAAACAATTAATATATAAACTTAACAGTTTATATATAAATAAGAACCCAATTAACTAAATCCGACTTGACTTGTACTTTTTCATATTTGCTTCTATTTTTTTTTTCTTCAAAATTCCTAATCGTTGGAGCTCTTGTCGTCTACGATATCATTCTAGCTCCACCTTCAAGAACGTCGGTCGTTTGGTTTATGAACGCATAGTATTTTGATCTCAATTCATATCTCTTTTTCTTTGTTGCTTTGTTCTTGGACTGAATTTTAATTTGAGTGAGATTTATACATCGAGTGTTTTTTTAATTGGAGTGTAGACCATATTTAGATTATCATCGATAGTGGTAGTGAGAATTTTTGGATATAAATTATGTTGATTGATTCAAAGGCAAGTCAAAATCAATGGCAATCACGAAATTGAAAAGAAAAAGTAATGATAGAAGTTTAAGGTGAATCCATAAATTAACAAAATGGGTTAAAAATGGGGTTTGTTAGTCGATTATGAATTTTGAAAACAAAAGAAACAAATATGGTGGTGAAGAAAAATAAGAAGAAATTGGGTCGGGTTCGGTTAATGGGTTGTATACGAAACATAATATCAACTTATATATTATTTGAATCGATTTATACTTGAAAGAGTCATTTGGTCTAGTGGTTGCATGCCTTCCATGCAATCCGAATTCGAATGCTGGTAGTGTGAAATTATTTTTAAATTCGATTTTTGGGTTCATGTATTTTTGGCTAACTTTGTAGTTTATGTATTTTTGGTTAAAATTAAAAAGTTTAGATATTTTTGACAATTTTCATAAACAAAGGTTGTGGACAAAACATCACCGTTTCGTCTTAACTTAATAGTTAATCGTTCGTCGTTTCATCTTAACAGATTAGATAACGATGTGCTACTTTTGCCGAGTCAACTATAAATTTGTTGATCATGAAAAATGTTAATCAAAACTAAAATACTTTTTAACCAATTTTTTAATCTAGGTAATTTTTGATCAAAATAAAATAATTTAAATATTGTTTGACATTTTTCCAAAAGTATTTCTTGGACCACTCTTTTATTTTTTTTGGTCGGTACCATTTTGCTGTCATAATTTATTTTCTTTAGTGACCATAAGGTTCAGAGCCTACACGTGTCGATGATGCAGGATATGCATTAAGTACGAGCCCATTTATCTAGTTTTTTTTTTTGACAAAGAAAGGAGAGAGAAGAATCAAAAGGTTTGATAGGGAAGAGACAATAACTATAATATAAGGTAACTTGCTAAAGTCCAGCAGTTGGAGAGTTCCAGTGAGTTAAGAGAAGCGAGCCATGCTTAGAACCCTGTTGTTGAAGAGCCATGGCCTTGAACACTAGCGTAGTCCAGATCTACTCATACACCGTACGAGAGCTATTCGCGAGTCCTTTATGGAATCGACAATTCCTTTCCTGCCAAATAAAGTATATAGTTGCTTGCCAGGCTTGAAGGAGAGCAAGCTTAGTGTGTTGTGCGATTCGAATACGCTCTTAACCGGATGATAACTTCATTCCAAGCCGTTGGATATTGCTCGAACCCAAACTTCGCCATAAGCATGGACCAAACTTCTGTCGAATATAGTCAGTGAAAGAATAGGTGATCCCTACTCTCATTAGCAACTCCACAAAGAAGGCATTGAGCCTCTACATCCACACCCCAAGCTTGCAAGCGATCAATCGTAGGATTCCGGTTTAACATAAACAACCAGGCTGAAGTAGCATGCTTAGGAATCCTGGCCTTATGCCAGACCAGACCCACCCAGTGCACAGTTGGTTTGCAACAACGAACCTCATTCCAGACTTCCTTAGAGACAAATTTCAACCGCTTAACCCCTCCGACTGACCATTATGTGTAGTCACTCATTTCATTCAAGTCAAGAGTAGAGATATAGGCATAAAAAGAACCTGTTTTTCAATACGGACTGGGGAGAGAGACCAAGCTTCACCTCATCTTTGATCCTTAACTGTCGCAAAGAGAGGAACACCCATGAGTGAGGGACCTTCAGCACCAAAGAAGTGATAGAGAATGCCAAAGGGAGTCCACGGATCCCACCAGAAAAGGTTGAATCACCATTACAGACAATCACTCGGAGAAATCTGAGAGCTTTCGACCGCATCTTCAATAACTTCCGAAACTTCCATGAGTAAGTGTAGTTGCTCTCATTCAAAGCCCAAAAAGATTGAGAGGAGAGATATCTAGCTCTGACCCAAGCCACCCAAAGAGATCTTGCCCTGAAAAAGAGCAGCCAGGTCAACTTGAGCAAACAAGTCTCACTCCAGCTTCCCATGCTTCTTATCCCAAGTCCACCCTCATTCTTAGGGAAAGATATGGCATCCCACGAGACTTTTGTTCCGGTTGGAACACCAATGACACCATGCCATAAGAAAGAACAACACAGACTGTTAACTTTCTTCATGATTTGCTTTGGGAGGAAAAAAGCTCCTGACCAGAATCCGATTATACCAGAGATAACAGAGGTCAGTAATGTTAATCTTCCTGCCATTGAAAGCGATCTCAAGGTCCAAGAAGATAACTTTTTTTTAATTTATAGTATCAAAGGATCACAAGACCGCAAACTCAGTTTTCGAGGAAAAAGAGGAAGGCCTAAGTAGCGAACCGGCAGAGAGCCAAGTGATAAACCAAACCGTTGAGTGAGAGGAATAAGCATCCTATCCTCAAGGCCTGCACTGAACAATGAAGTTTTCCTAAGATTAACCCCCAGCCCTGACATTTGATGGAAATCTTCCAAAACCTTTAAAACTCCTGCCAAAGAAGCCTCTGTACCATCCACAAAAATCAATAGGTCGTCAGCAAAGCAGAGATGGGTCAACCATTGAGAGACACAACCCGGATGATAAGAGAATGAGCCAACAGCCGCCGCCTTATTAAGCATAAGAGAGAGGACGTTCATCATCAGAACAAACAAGATCGGAGAGAGCGGATCGCCCTGTCGCAACCCTGTTTTCCCTTTAAAATATCTAGATGATACTCCATTAATGTTCAAGGAGAAAGAGGGTGAACAAACACAGGCTTTGATCCAACTAAGAAACTTTGGTGGAATGTTATAAGCTTGTAAAGAAGTAAGTAGGAAATCCCACCTTACCGAATAAAAAGCTTTGGCAATTTCCACTTTCAGAGTGAAACGTGGAGAACCAGAAGACTTATGACAACCCTGCAGAACCTCTTAAGCAAGTAGAACATTTTCTAACAAGAGACGGTCCTTCACAAATGCCGTTTGATTAGGCAAGACAAGCTTGGGAAGGATGACAGAGAGCCGATTTGCAAGAAGCTTAGAAACAACCTTATACTGAGTGTTCAAGCATGAGATCGGACGAAATTCCTCAATTTTGTTAGCACCCGTCCACTTCGGAATGAGAACTAAGGAGGTGGAATTCAAAGAAGTTGGCATAAGACTTTCCTCAAATCACTGAGATGGAGAAATCAGATCCTAAGATGGACCAAGCTGATAAGAAGAACTCAGCCGTGAAACCATTTGGACCTGGCGTTTTGTTAGCCGGCAGCTTCTTAAGACAGGCAAACACGGAATCTGAATTAAAGTCTCTATCCAACCCAGTGCATTCTTCAACTGAACAAGTAGACTCCATCAAATATCTCAAGAAGTTCAACAGATTAGGAGAATACCTGCCCTTGAGCGTACAAAGAAAGGTTTCAAAATGCAGATTGGCCCATTCATGAACCTCTTGAAGTGTCTGAGTTTCTATTCCATCCTATCAAACCAGAAGCTTAGACGCATTACGAGTGATTGTAACTCTCATATAAAAGGGTGTGTTAAAATCACCTTCCCCCAACCACTTAACCCGAGACCTCTGTCGATAAAAGCTCTCTTCCGCCAGACGGAGTGAAAGCTAAAGAGAGCTAATTGAAACTTCATCTAGAACATTTTGAGAAGAGGGATCATTAAGCGCTTTGAGTTGAGCTAACTCTAGTCTGGCCCCAACCTCCCTAACCCGATTCTCCAACTCACTGAAGTTGGCCTGAAACAGAGACTTTATTGGGCGCTTAAGCTGTTTCAATTTGAACCCAAACTCTTTTAATGACAAAACCTGAACATTGGCTCCAGACCAAGCATCTTGAACTGAGACCAGAAACTCGGGATGCTTTACAAGTAAGTTATAGAACCGAAAAGGACGAGTACCATCCTTAGGTCCTGCAGATAGTAGTTTGATAGCACATGGAGTATGTTCCGAAAACTCAGGCGCCTCAAAAACCGCCAGAGATGTAGGAAAATTGAGGAGCCAAGCACCATTGACAAGACATCGATCCAATTTCTTTGCGATTGGACCAGAAGCTCTCTTATTATTCCAGGTATATTAATATATCATGGTTTTTCTAGGTTTTCAACCATGATATAGTTGTATATATTGAGTCTTTAACCTGGTTTTTAGAGTCTATCGAGTCTTTTACAGGTAAGCTTGCGTTTGGAGCAAAGGATGGGATTATAGGACGTTTCTGGTGATTTTTGCAATGAGCTGAAGTTGGTGTTTCGACCACGATTGAGTGTCGACCGACAGTGACTTGGATGTCGGTCGACACTGAGCGCGACAGAACAACATCCGCGAGTTAGAGATAAGTTTTGAAGATTTGCAGAATTGCCCAGAAGTTTCCCTTAATTCTAAACTGACCCCAAAACGTGTTTAGAGAGTTTAATTAGGGTTTCAGACTCTTTCATTCTTTTATCTTGTTCTTAACTTTTGTTCTTGCTGGAGAGAAATTGGAGAGGGCTGATTCTTGCTACTTGTAACATTGAGAGAAGAATTTCGAACCCTTTTTCTTTATCTATTCATTCCTTTGGTTTTCTATTCATGATGTATTGTTTGATTGCTAATATGTCTGAGTAGTAACCTAGTTAGATTTAAGGATTCTCACAAAGGTTTTATGCTTGCTTGATAACTAATTGATTGGATTTACTATCTTATCGTTCATTACCTAAGTGTTCTGAACACTAAATTCTAGACTGATCACCTAGGGTTTAGATCTTAGATAATTAACAATAGCACGAGAGTGTGAGTTATAATCTGAACCAAACTTAGTGTGAGCAATTTGACTAGATACAAAGAGATTTGGTCTAGGAAAATTGTGAACCGATATAACCTGTTCTTAATGCTTGTTTAGAACTCTAGGATCACAAAGAGATTTGGATCGCTAGGTTGCTAGATTTAGAAATAATCTCAGCGAGAGTTGGATTATTTAGCATTGTGTTTCTAGTTCCTTAACCTGTGTTTAATCTGAATCCGGTTAGTTAAGTGTCTAGCATAGCATAATTCCCGAGAACTTCCTAAGTCTGACGCCCTTCTCTTATTGAAAACACCTTTCCAGTTTATTGCTTTTGTTTACTGCTTTCTCTGGAATTGATTTAGCTTAACTTGAATACATACAATCTATCGTGTGACCGTGAGTCCTTGTGGATTCGATACCCTAAGTACTACAATAGCATAACTGTGCATTTGCAGTAGAATAGGATAAAACTCTGACCCTATCAAGTTTTTGGCGCCGTTGCCGGGGACTCAACTGAGTTCGCCGATAGATTTTGTCCTAGAGTTGAGTCTAAGTCGTTTTTATTTTTTTGTTACTGATTTTTCTCTTGTTTGGCTTGTTTTTGGTTGTGCAGGAAATCGACAGACGCATTTAGTGTCGACCGACACTCTCTTTAGTGTCGCCCGACACCGAGCTCGAGACAGAGATTTTGAGTTCTGTGTATGCCAAGTCGACATACTTGAAGAAACCAGAGCAAAGAACTTGTTAACCTCAGGCTTGAGGAACTTGCTAGACTAGAGAGAACGAACAGAAAGGGTCAACGAACAAGAATGGTGAACAATCGTTTGATT
The DNA here is from genome assembly GCA_030180135.1 of Orychophragmus violaceus. Taxonomy (NCBI): domain Eukaryota; kingdom Viridiplantae; phylum Streptophyta; class Magnoliopsida; order Brassicales; family Brassicaceae; genus Orychophragmus; species Orychophragmus violaceus. The sequence continues at coordinate 33,966,669 of CM058232.1, forward strand.
TTGAGACCTGATGCTGAGGGTGTTCTGAGAGACCAGCAGAACAACCGGTACAATGATGACGGGCTAAGGATTGATGCCCAAGGGAATGTGATCCCTGAACCTGCGCATGAACAGCCCGAAGGTCAGGGGTAGATGATTAATCTTCCTGCTGATGAGAGGACTCTTGCTGACTACAACCGTCCGGATGAGTTCTATGCTAACTGTCAGCAATTATACCTCCTAGCTTTGAGAGGAATGACTTCGAGATCAAGACTGTCTATTACACTCTTCTGAGGCAGAATCCTTTCCATGGTCTACCACATGAGCAACCCATGGATCATATTGATGATTTTGAAGACTTCATCACTGGAATGAAGTACAATGGGGTAAACTATAATTTTCTCTACCGTAAGCTTTTCCTCTATTCTCTCGCTAGAGAGGCTGCAGCTTGGCTGAAACAACTTCCACCTGGGAAGTTTACCACTTGAGACGCTGTGAAGAGGGAGTTTTTGAGGCACTTTTATGATGATGCTCGCTCTGATCAGTAGAGACATGATATTCTTACCTTCACCCAAGGTCCTACAGAGCCTCTTAAATCTGCTTGGATGAGGTTTAAGATGTATCAGCGTGACTGTCCTCACCATGGATTCTCTGAAGTGACGCTGCTGGGCATATTCTTCAGAGGTATTGATCTCCACTACCAGTCTGCATTGGATAATGCCAGCAATGGCAATTTCAATACAAGGACTCCTTAGCAGGCTAGAGTGCTAATTGATAACTTGGTGAACATCTATAGTACCAAGACTGCTGATAGAAGAAGGAAAGAATCTGGTGGAAGGGTTGATAAGCTGGAGATTGAATTCAAGAATAAGTTGGACTCTGTTCACAGCTTATTGACTGCAAAGAAGGCTGTCCACTTTGCTCAGGATGTTGAGGTATTTGAGGCTGAAGAAGTTAACCAAGAAGAGGATGTGAACTACATTAGTGGCTCTGGATTCCAAGGAAACATGTTTGGGAATCATCAAGGTAATAAGTTCTTTAATGGTGGACAGAAGAGTGCTTTCACAAGCAACCAAAACTCTTCAGGCTATGGTCAGAATGCTGGTTATCAGAAACCTTTTCAGCAAGGTAATTCTTATCAGAGGAAATATGGATCATCCTCATATCAGACACCTCCTACTGCTAGTGATCATGAGAGCAAGATGGAAGCTATGATAGTGCGGGTGCTGGATGATAAGACTAAGATCACTGTGGACTTCAACAAGAAGTTGGATTCTGTGTATGAAGATCTGAATGGGAAGTTTGAATCCTTGAGTACACATGTGAAGCAGTTGGATTCTCGGGTTGCTCAAACTGCTGGAGCTGTCAAGAGGGAAACCGGATTCCTCCCTGGAGGTACATATACTAATCCAAAGCATCACTGCAATGCTATATCACTGCGGAGTGGGAAGGAACTACACACCATCCCCAATAGGCAGATCACTGATAAAGAGATCGAAGAAATAGAGGAATTTGAAGAAGAATATGAAGCTGCGAGACGGACGTCGACCGACACCACCACTGGTAATCGAGCGAAACCAATTTCTTCGAGTTCTCATGACGGACGGAAATCGACCGAGGTCAATTGTGAGGTCGACGTCAGAACAAAGTCGACCGATGTCGATCGACACCAAGATGATGTCGGTCGACATCAGACGCGTACAGAGTCAGAAACTCAGACGAAAGCTCATGTAGCTGCAGGGAAAGTGTACAAACCAAAAATACCTTTCCCTAGGAACCCAAAGCGGTCTAAGTTTGAACGGTTCAAGGCTAAGTACATGGCTATGCTAAGCAAGCTAACTCTTCCAATGCCATTACTGGATGATGTCAGCAATAACCCAGTGTTGGAGAGATGCTTGAAGCAGATGTTGACGTCTGATATGGGAGATGACGAGTGTGTAATGATGATCACTGAGGTCTGTAGTGCTGCCATCTTGAACAGAGTTCCAGAAAAGCAAAAGGATCCAGGGAGCTTTGTCTTGGACTGTAGCATCTTCAGAGACAGATTTGAGAGATCATTGTGTAATTTAGGATCAAGCGTTAATCTGATGCCATATTCAGTTGCTAAGCAGATGAGAATGACAGATTTCAAACCTACTAGGATATCCTTGATTCTAGCAGATCGCTCCATAAGGATTCCTGAGGGCCTCTTGGAAGATGTACCAGTAAGAATTGGTGAATGTGTTATCCCAATTGACTTTGTAGTCTTGCAGTACAATGATGAACCTAAGGATCCCCTTATCTTAGGCAGACCATTCTTGGCTACAGCTGGTGCCATCATTGATGTGAAAAGAGGGAAGATTGGTCTCAGTGTGTGTGATCTGGTGATGAATTTTGACATTGATAAGCTAATGAGACACCCTACCATTGACGGGCAGACCTTCTATGTTGATACAATTGAGAATCTGGCTGCAGAATTCCTCAATCAAATGCATCAGGTTGATCCTCTGGAGAGAGCTATGGTGAGTTCTGAGTGTGGTTTGGAATTGGAAGATGACGCTGTTGCTGGATATTTTAGGCTGATGGACTCTACCGAGCAAGTTATGAACTTGGAAGTAGCCGATGACATACAATGTCGACCGACACCACAGGGTAATCGGTCGACACCAGTCGCGACATATTGGAGCGAGGAGAGAGATCTGAAGGTCAAGATGAATCATCTACCTGCTGGCCTCAAATATGCATTCCTAGGTAAGAACTTTACTAATCATGTTATTGTCAATGCTAGTGATTATGCAGTAGGAGCTGTGCTTGGGCAGAAGAAGGACAAGAAGCTCCATGCAATCTATTATGCTAGTAAAACCCTAGATGAAGCTCAAAGGAACTATGCAACCACTGAGAAGGAACTGTTGGCAGTTGTGTTTTCATTTGAGAAGTTTCGTTCCTACCTAATTGGTTCCAAGGTGGTTGTACATACGGATCACTCTGCGCTTAAGTATCTGATGCAGAAGAAAGATGCTAAGCCAAGGCTGTTGAGATGGATTCTATTGCTCCAGGAGTTTGACATAGAGGTGAGAGACAAGAAAGGAGTAGAGAATGGTGTTGCTGATCACTTGTCTAGGATTAGGATTGATGAGGATGTTCCAATAGATGATTCTCTGCCAGAAGAGAACATCTACAAGATTGAGACAGGTTTTCAGGATGTTTCTGCGAGCTCACTACTTTCTACACGGGTTGCAGAGTTAGTGTCGGTCGACACTCATCTCATGTCGGTCGACACCCGACTCGAAAAATCAGAAGATAATTGACCACACTCGACGTTGCTTGGCCGATTAGGGACGATGTCGGTCGACATCAACTCTAGTGTCGATCGACATCCGGTGCGGATAGAGACAGAAACAATGGATGATGAAGCTGACATGTTCATAGCTTCGATGACCCACGGTCCTCTACCTACTAGACCTTGGTACGCTGATATAGCCAACTACTTTGCTGCAGAGGATGAGCCTGAAGTGTTTAAAGGCTATGCTAAGAAGAAGTTCCTTCGAGAAGTCAGGCGCTACTATTGGGATGAACCTTACTTGTACAAGCACTGCTCTGACAGTATCTACAGACGTTGCATTGCGGAGTCTGGAGTAGAGAATGTGTTGTACCACTGCCATGGTTCTGAGTATCCTGGACATTTTTCAACATTCAAGACAATATCTAAGGTTCTCCAAGCAGGTTTCTGGTGGCCTTCAATGTTCAAGGATGCTCAGTTATTTGTCTCTCTGTGCAATGTGTATCAGAAGAGGGGAAAGATAAGTAAGAGACACGAGATGCCACAGAACTTCATCCTCGAGGTTGAAGTCTTTGATTGCTGAGGCATCTATTTCATGGGTCCGTTTCCATCCTCCTATGGGAACATGTATATATTGGTTGCTGTGGACTATGTATCCAAATGGGTTGAAGCTATTGCAAGTCCAACCAATGACTCTTCGATAGTTCTTAAGCTGTTTAAGACTATCATCTTCCCCAGATTTGGAGTGCCTAGGATTGTGATAAGTGATGGTGGTACCCAGTTTATCTACAAAGTTTTTGAGAAGTTGCTTAAGAAACATGGTGTTAATCATCGTGTGGCTACTCCATATCACCCTCAGACCAGTGGACAAGTTGAGGTCTCTAACAGACAGATCAAGGAGATACTAGAGAAGACAGTTGGTAAGACCAGGAAGGATTGGTCTGCCAAGTTGGATGATGCGCTTTGGGCTTACAAGACTGCATTTAAGACGCCACTGGGAACTACACCTTTCCATCTGCTTTATGGGAAAGCTTGTCACCTCCTGGTTGAGCTCGAGCACAAGGCTAGATGGGCTGTTAAACAGATGAACTATGATCTCAGGCCTGCAGTTGAGAGGCGTCTGATACAGCTTAATGAGTTGGATGAGATTCACCACCACGCTTACGAAAACTCGAAGCTGTACAAGGAGCGTACAAAGGCCTATCATGACAAAAGATCATCTCACGCAATTTTGAACCGAATGATCAGGTACTTCTCTACAATTCTCGACTAACATTGTTTCCTGGCAAGCTGCGTTCTCGTTGGTCAAGTCCATTTACTGTCAAAGAAACTAGACCCCACAGAGTTGTGGTCTTGATGAATTCCAAGGGAGACGAGTTCACAGTCAATGGGCAAAGGATGAAGCATTATTGGATGAAACCTGAAATACCAGAAGGCAACATTGTCTATCTGGATAATCCACCCACTGTCTAATTGCATTACAGTCAAGCTATTGACTTTAAAAGAGTGCTGAGTGGGAGGCAACCCACGGTAGGTTAATTTTTCTTTCTTTTTGGTTTTATTTCTTGTGTCTTTTGAATTTTCTTGTTTTTGTGTGTCAGACCCGAGAGGAACACAGAACTGCAGAGCTCGATGTCGACATCGACCTTGAACAGGTTCGGAATTTCAACTCAAAATCTCTATGGTTCCAATTTGTTTCATAACGATCTCATGCTACAATTGCACTGGGGACAGTGCAGTTTAAGTGTGGGGGAGGTGTTGGGAATGTCCTGAAATCTATTGTACTTGCTCTAAGTGAAAGTCGTATTGTCGAGATGAGACAATCATATGACGCTGGGTACTCATAATGCTTTGCTAGAAGCCACTTATGATCAATGAGTTGAGAACTCATTGCTAGTGTTATATGATCCTACATGGTCACACACCTAAGCAAACTGGACGTTGAACATGAGGTTGATCATTAATGTAATGATCGGGTGAATGCATATTAGATATGCATTCAATATCGAGTTTCTGTAACAGTGTCGATCGACATAATAAGTATGTCGGTCGACACAGATCGACCGTGTCGATCGACACATAGAGTGTGTCGGTCGACACGACTCGCGGTTTACCAAATTAAATCGGTTTAATTGTTGGTTAATTCCGGGGTGGTTTAAGTCAACATATATAAAGATATATGGTCGACCAAAACACTAATCTAACCTAATTCACAGCCACCAGAAACTAGAGAGAAACCTCTTGAGAGATCTGATCTCTATAGGTACTAGCATCCCTCCTGTTCAGTTTGTGTGCGTGTGGATACCAGTAGAGGCGCAGCATTTGAGGCGCTATAGATCTCGATTATCTGCAAATAACTTCCGCTGCTAATCACCAGGTAATCTCCAGATCTGATAGATTCAATTACATGAACCTGTAGATCCTAGGCTCGGAATTCAGACTAGGATTGCCTAATTGGATTAGGAATCTGCGAGAAATTCCTTCAGTGGTATCAGAGCCTTAGGGTTCCATTGAATCTGTGGCATGTTGATTAGATTAGTTGAATCTGGATCTCTGTATAGTTGATACAAGCATGCTGAAATTCGTTTTTGATTAAAACTAGTTTAGGGTTTTAATTTGAAAAAATCGATTAGGGTTTATCGCCCTGTGTCGATCGACACCAAGCAGGTATCGGTCGACACAGAAGGATAACCCGAATAAAACTTTTCGCCTAGTATCGATCGACACAAGCGTTGTGTCGGTCGACACAAACCTCGCGAGATTGATGAATCGGTTCAATTGGATTGGACCGGTTATCGAGCTTTGTTAATGATGGTTGAAAACTGTGAATGATTTAATTGCGATTAGTTTGATAAGTTTGGTATCGACCGATGCTAGTGTAGCATCGATCGACACTGACTGGTATTCAAAACCGGATCAATTGGATTGATCGGTTATCGCGGATTGTTTTGGTTATTCTGCATCGATCGACACTATAGTAGTATCGGTCGACATCAGATTCGATGATTAGGTTATGGAACCTGAAATCACAGAACCAAAGCAATATAAATCAATTAATTATAAGAATTAAAACATAATAAAACTGAACGTTTTAAAAGGTTCCGTTCCTCAACCAAATATCAAGTGATACTTGATGTCTTTCCAATCTTGTCAACTGTCAAGACTCGTTTCATTGAGTGATAGGCTTGCAGTGCAAGGTATCCACAATTACATGAGTAAGGCAGGAAGTAATCGTGTTGATGGGCTTGCAGTGCAAGGCGTCAACAATTACATGACTTAAGAGATTGGTTTACTTGACTGGGCTATCAAAATCGTTTTGGGCCTAGAGACATCAGGTGGATTGGACATAAGATGTCAATCCACAACCAAGAGTTATATTGGATATAACTAGCAAAGAGTTGCTTACCTAGATAGCTAAAATTTGGGTGATAGCCAGTGGCTCACTCAAGTTTAGTGAAGTAAGGGTCTTGGATCATTATATTCATCTGAGGAAACATTGTTTGAGTATAATGCGAGTTTTCTTAATTGTTAAGACTTCTCATTTCTTGAACATCATAACTAAAACCTCCCTTGTTTTTCCAGCTATGTCTAGCACAAACCATCGTAACAATTTCTCCCTGCGATCCGTCCTTGAGAAGGACAAGTTAAATGGATCGAACTTTCTTGAATGGTATCGGAACTTGAGAATTGTTCTCAAGCAGGAGAAGAAGGACTATGTCCTTGAGAAAGTTCTCCCTAAGAAGTACCGAGCAAATGCCTGGCAGTCAGATAAGGATGCTTGGGATAAGCATTCTAATGATGCGGTGGATGTGAGTTGTCTCATGTTGGCTACCATGAACTCGGAATTGCAGAAGCAATATGAGTACGTGGAGTCGCCAAAAGAGATGATCACTGGCCTGAAAAGTATGTTTCAGGAGCAGGCACAAACTCAGAGATACCAGACGGTTAGATCTCTGATTGAGTGCAAGCTACCAATGGGTGAACCAGTTAGTCCTCATGTCATTAAGATGATGGGTTATATTGATAACCTGGGGAAACTGGATTGTCCCATTAGCCAAGAGTTGGCTACTGACATCATTCTACAGTCGCTGCCGTCAAGCTATGATCAATTTGTTATGAACTATAACATGAACAACTTGACGAAGACGTTGACTGAATTGCATGGGATGCTTAAGACTGCTGAACCTAACATCAAGAAGGACACCCCAAATGTCCTTATGGTACAAAAGGGTAAAAGGTTTAAGAAACTTGGTAAGAACAAAGGTGATGGCAAGACGAGCTTGATTGTGAATCCAAGCGAATCTGGCCATGTTCCTAAGGTTAACACCAGTCCTTCTGAAGATGTTAAGTGCCGTTATTGTAATGGTTATGGGCATTTGAAAAGAAACTGCAATAAATTCTTGGAAGATTATGAGAAGCTGAAGAAGACGTACGAGACTTCTTCTTCAGGTATTATGTTATAGAAGTAAATGTTACTTCTTATAATCCTACTTATTGGGTATTTGATACCAGCTGTGGTACTCATATTTTGTGAAAATGTGCAGGGCCTGAGCAAAAGTAAGATTATGGAGAAAGGACAAGTGGATCTACGCGTGGAAATGAAGCAAGAGTTGCTGCATTAACCGTAGGAGTATTTCATTTGTTTTTCCTATTATGGCATATTTTGAACTTAAAACTGCTACTATGTATCTGCTATGAGCAGAAAGATTATTTCTAATCCTTGTTTGGATATGAAAGGATATCAGTTTTCAAATTAAGAATAAGTGTTATTCATTTGATTACAGTGATATATTTTATAGTAGCAATCCATTAGAGAATGGACTTTATGTTCTAAACCAGAATGTGCATAAATATAACATTAATACCAAGAGATTCAAGTCAAATGATACGAATCAAACTTCTCTCTAGCATTGTCGTTTTGGGCCACATAAATGAGAAACAGATTCAGAAGCTCCATAGTGATGGCCTTTTGGGCTCATCTGATTATGAATCACAATGAGTAAAGTGAATCTTGTTTATTGGGTAAAATGACAAAGGCCCCTTTCGAAAAAAGGGTAGTGTCGATCGACACAAACGATGCATCGGTCGACACAGGTCGCGAACAGATAAATGAAAGGGCCAGAGGCTTATTGGGCTTTATGCATACGGATGTATATGGGCCGATGAGCAGTAATGCTAGAGGAAATTTTCAGTACTTCATTACCTTTACTGATATTTTCAGTAGGTACGGTTATGTCTTGTTAATAAGACATAAATCAGAATCTTTTGAAAAGGTTCAAAGAGTTCCAGAATGAAGTATAGAATCAATTTGGCAAAAGAATTGAAGCTCTATGATGAGATCATGGAGGTGAATACTTAAGTCAATAATTAAGTGATCATCTAATAGATTGTGAAAGTGTTTCACAATTCAATCCTCATGTATCGAACTTTATTAGATATAGTTTGATCAATGATGAATCACTTAGATCTTCCATTATCCTTCTAAGAATAAGCTCTAGGAAAGGTCTGAGTTTACATTAAATAGTGTTCCATCAAAATCAGTTACAGAGATTTCACATGAGATGTGGAATGGAAATGTTTCTGATTTATCCATCATGAAGATTTGGAGTTGTGAGACTTATATAAAACGTTTAATCTCTGATAAGCTCAAACCCAAATCTGATAAGTACAGCTTCATTGGTTATCCTGACGAAACCAAGGCGTGCTACTTTTACAACCAGTTTGAGAACAAATTGTTTGTTGCTCGGAACTATGTTTTCTTGAGAAAGACTTTCTTTCCAAGAAGAACAGTGGGAGTAAAGTACAACTCGAAGAAATTCGAGAATCACAGGAGACTGTTCAACCCGATGAGGAAGAGCAGCAGTTGGATCTACAAAGAGTTGTAGAACCTGCAACTGTGGTGCCTGAGGTTTGCAAGGATCTGATGAATGAATATTAGATATACATTCAAAAGCGAGTTTTAAAGATGTGTCGATCGACGCAAAAGTTGCATCGATCGACACAGGTCGCGAACCAAAATATTTTTGTTTATGATTTAATTAACTACGGTTTAAATCTTGGTTAATTAGATCGTGGTAAAAGTCTACATATGAGATATGTGCGTGACTTTTAACACAAGACTGAAGCTCGTAGATCCAATAGGATCCGTCACGAACCCGAGAAATGGGGATTTCTCGTAACCAATTGCCGTGATCTACTGATCATTGAAAGTGACGGGCCTGCGAAATTTGAAGAAGCAATGATGGGCCTTGACTCCGAAAGTGGCTAAAAGCCGCTGAATCCGGAATGGCGATGTCCAAAGCTGGATTGGTGGAAAAGGTTTCAAGTAAATTCATGGTATAAACTGTGAAGAAACCTAATCCCAGACACCATGCTTATGTCCATTCGGATTCTCCTAGCAACCGCCACTCATAATGGTTATGAGATCTGGCAGATGGATGTGAAAAACAGTTTTCCTTAATGGAATTCTGAAAAGGGATGTGTACATGACACAACCTGAAGTTTCCATTGATCCTAATGAAGCCAGGAAGATATGCAAGCTTCATCGATCCATTTATGGATTGAAGCAAGCATCTCGGAGTTGGAATCTTCATTTTGATGAAGAAGTCAAAAGGTTTGATTTCGTCATAAATGAAGTGGAAACATGTGTTTACAAGAAGACTAGTGGGAGCGCAATTGCATTTCTAGTATTGTATGTTGATAACATACTACTTCTCGGAAATGAAGTTCCATTGTATAAGTCTGTTAAGACTTGACTCGAAAGTTGTTTTTCGATGAGAAATATGGGAGAAACCATATACATTCTTGGAATAAGAATCTATGGAGATATATTAGACAAGCTAATTGGATTGTGTCAAGATACTTATGTGATAATTTCTTACACAGATCCAGTATGCATGATTCCAAGAAGGACTTTGTGCAAATGACTCTTGGTATTACTCTTAACAAGACGCAGTGTCCTTCGACACACGCTGAGCTAGGGCGAATGAGGGTCAGGCTACTGCTAAAGGCATTAGATGTCTTAAGATGTGATCTTAATTTTAGTGGGAGTCAATGTTATTAGTTTTAGTTATGATATGATGTTCGTATAAACATAATATGATTATGTTATTGAAATCTGACATCTGTATTATTTAATAATGGTTATTAAATAATAGTCCCAAAGTAATTTATGACATTTTATAGGTCATCAAGTATGTGACTTGATCATGACCTATAAATAATAAATGGCATAAATTATGTTTGTCCCTGGTCGAGGTTGTTAAAGTGGGACATTAACAACCACGTGAGACTAGTATGTGAGGTGACTGATGACTAAGTTTCATGGAGTCATTAATAAGAGTATTAAAGTCAATCACATAGGTATGTGTTAGAGAACACATGATCGGACATGACCCACTGATGAGAACTCTACGGGATAGTTATATAAGTGTCATGAGAGTTTTCATTACGACTATAGAGTATAGTCCTTAGACCTGAGTTCATCATGATTTCTTACATGTGAATTGGTCCGCTTTGACCTTGTCAAACGTCAGCCGTAACTGGTGATCATAAAGACATTGATTGGGCGTATCATGAAGCGTGTGAAGGAACAGGGATGGAACAAGATGGGAATTGTCCCTCCTATATAACAGGAGATAAATATCTCAGGGCCCATCGAAGATTTGATACTGAGAAAATGTGTGGCCACACTCAAACGAGGTGATTGTCAGTCGTTTGGCTTGTCAGTATGAATCGGAATTCGATGAACATGATTTTGGCTTAATAAGGATGACACGGATCTTGCCTTATGCCGGATCGAGATATAGTGACGAAGGGATTATAGGAATAGATGATTCCAGTACAAGTGGGAGATTGTTGGGAATGTCCTGAAATCTATTGTACTTGCTCTAAGTGAAAGTCGTACTGTCGAGATGAGACAATCATATGACGCTGGGTACTCATAATGCTTTGCTAGAAGCCACTTATGATCAATGAGTTGAGAACTCATTGCTAGTGTTATATGATCCTACAGGGTCACACACCTAAGCAAACTGGACGTTGAACATGAGGTTGATCATTAATGTAATGATCGGGTGAATGCATATTAGATATGCATTCAATATCGAGTTTCTGTAACAGTGTCGATCGACATAATAAGTATGTCGGTCGACACAGATCGACCGTGTCGATCGACACATAGAGTGTGTCGGTCGACACGACTCGCGGATTACCAAATTAAATCGGTTTAATTGTTGGTTAATTCCGGGGTGGTTTAAGTCAACATATATAAAGATATATGGTCGACCAAAACACTAATCTAACCTAATTCACAGCCACCAGAAACTAGAGAGAAACCTCTTGAGAGATCTGATCTCTATAGGCACTAGCATCCCTCCTGTTCAGTTTGTGTGCGTGTGGATACCAGTAGAGGCGCAGCATTTGAGGCGCTATAGATCTCGATTATCTGCAAATAACTTCCGCTGCTAATCACCAGGTAATCTCCAGATCTGATAGATTCAATTACATGAACCTGTAGATCCTAGGCTCGGAATTCAGACTAGGATTGCCTAATTGGATTAGGAATCTGCGAGAAATTCCTTCAGGAGGTAGCTACTGACATTGTGTTTTGTTTTCTTAGAGTCAGTCCCATGTTTTCATTAGTTTTTCAAAATTGTTTTATTGAGTCAAAATCAGTATGAAACTATGATTTTTTCGAGGAAATTTTTCGCTTGAACAGGAACTAAGTGACCATTGGACAGACTTGCAGGACCTCTATGACTATTAGAAAACCACAAACGGATCAACTTACCAAGGACACCCATATCTAACCAGGTATTCAGAGGATCCATCACTAGTCTCGCACTTAATATTGACTTTAATTTCTCGCTTAGGGGCTTAGTAATCTTTGGGTCGGATTCCTTTGATGTGTTTGGCACAGCCTATGATCCTGTTCTAAAGTATGGTTTCTGATTTTCCCCTCTCTTTAAAATAAAAAAGAGATAAAAAACCGAGGATAAGCTAGTAGCTTCGAAGTGGTCACGGGAGTGGTAGAGACCCCTATTACCTCCTGTGTATCCATGGAAAGATCCAAAGTTAAACCCCAATAAAAAGGGAAGAGCACTGATAAAAAAAAAAAATGATACCCAGTGGGGAAAAATCAGTGCTAAGGGAGAAATGGAAAAGAAAGAAACCAGAAACCGACAGTTTGGTGGTCAGACATTGAATAAGTTGAGTCCATGTGTCCTTTGATTCGATACTCCCTCTGTGAGACTGCACCTAATTGTATACAGAGACTAGTGTGGTGAACTTGAATGTCCTAACTTGATTGTGGAGTTTACTTGGGACAGTTGCTAAGTGTGGGGGAAGTATATTGTGGTCTTGAGTTCTGTAGGAAAGTTTTCAGTGGTTTACTAAATGAATATGAATGCGAAAGCTAAGTGTGGGCAAGCAAGAGCTAAGTGTGGGGGAGTTGATATATCATGGTTTTTCTAGGTTTTCAACCATGATATAGTTGTATATATTGAGTCTTTAACCTGGTTTTTAGAGTCTATCGAGTCTTTTACATGTAAGCTTGCGTTTGGAGCAAAGGATGGGATTATAGGACGTTTCAGGTGATTTAGGCAACGAGCTGAAGTTGGTGTCTCGACCACGATTGAGTGTCGACCGACATTGACTTGAATGTCTGTCGACACTGAGCACGGCAGAACAACATCCGCGAGTTAAAGACAAGTTTTGAAGATTTGCAGAATTACCCAGAAGTTTCCTTTATTTCTAAACTGACCCCAAAACGTGTTTAGAGAGTTTAATTAGGGTTTCAGACTCTTTCATTCTTTTATCTTGTTCTTAACTTTTGTTCTTGTTGGAGAGATATTGGAGAGGGCTGATTCTTGCTACTTGTAACATTGAGAGAAGAATTTCGAACCCTTTTTCTTTATCTATTCATTCCTTTGGTTTTCTATTCATGATGTATTGTTTGATTGCTAATATGTCTGAGTAGTAACCTAGTTAGATCTAAGGATTCTCACAAAGGTTTTATGCTTGCTTGATAACTGATTGATTGGATTCACTATCTTATCGTTCATCACCTAAGTGTTCTTAACACTAAATTCTAGACTGATCACCTAGGGTTTAGATCTTAGATAATTAACAATAGCACGAGAGTGTGAGTTATAATCTGAACCAAACTTAGTGTGAGCAATTTGACTAGATACAAAGAGATTTGGTCTAGGAAAATTGTGAACCGATAGAACATGTTCTTAATGCTTGTTTAGAACTGTAGGATCACAAAGAGATTTGGATCGCTAGGTTGCTAGATTTAGAAATAATCTCATAGAGAGTTGGATTATTTAGCATTGTGTTTCTAGTTCTTGAACATGTGTTTAATCTGAATCCGGTTAGTTAAGTGTCTAGCATAGCATAATTCCCGAGAACTTCCTAAGTCTGACGCCCTTCTCTTATTGAAAACACATTTCTAGTTTATTGCTTTTGTTTACTGCTTTCTCTGGAATTGATTTAGCTTAACTTGAATACATACAATCTATCGTGTGACCGTGAGTCCTTGTGGATTCGATACCCTAAGTACTACAATAGCATAATTGTGCACTTGCAGTAGAATAGGATAAAACTCTGACCCTATCATATATTCAGGTCCACTCCCAGGCATGTCTAAGAGACCCAATTCAGTTAAACAGTCTCCAAAGAGCCTCATTGATCTAGTTGTGGACTGAATTGAAGCATTAGATGCTTCTGCAGGATATAGAATCTCGTTGAAGTCTCCATTGACCAACCAAGGCTTCTCCGATATATCAAAAGAGGCAGCCGTATCTTTAAGAGAAGTCCAAAGATCCTTCCTCACTATCTCTTCATTCGATGCATACACTGCCGTGTAGAAGAAACTAGCCCCATCTTCAAGAGTGACCAAACAAGTGATAGACTGTAAATCCCCATGCAAGAACTGAACCATAGTAGGCGCCTTATATATTATCCAGATCTTCCCCAAGTCTGGATAATGATAGTTGTCCAAAAGAGACCAACCCGCTCCTATAAAATCCAAATTAAACCGCTTATTTACTTCCTTGACGTGCGTTTCTAAGAGTGCCCCAAAAGATACTGACTTTTTCCGCAGCCATTTGGATAGTGGCCAATGCTTCCAAGATTCATTTAACCCTTGCACGTTCCAAAAAATGGAGTCCGACATGAAAATTAATGATATTGGTGATGATCCTTCCCCACAGTAGGAAGGAGTTCACCTTGACCAGGAGAAATGTGAGCAATCATTTTCCTCTTCTTATCTGAATGGCTTGCAATATCTAGTGAACCTGAACCCGCTTACTGAAACTGAACCGCTTCCATATCCTCGACAGCAAGCGCCTGAAAAGAATTAGAGACCAGGGTGGAGGGAATCACTGATAACACAAGAGCATTGCTGTTAGGAGGTCTGGGTGAAGGAATGGTAAGAGCGGAAGCTGCAGTGACAGGAGCAAAATTGCTCTGCTCAAGAGGAACCAGATCACTACTTAACAGAACATGAGGAGGCTGATGTAGGATACCTCTATGACTCTTATCACCATCCAAAACCTGAGCTGCCTGAAAGACGGCCCGTTTGTGCTTACTAGAAGCTTTAGACGTGGAAGCCTCAGGTTGAGAACTGACCAAATGATTCGCAGATTTGGACACCTCCTTCCAATCCTTCGGTTTCATCTTCGACTTTTCAGTCTCATGCTGAGGGCCAATGTGGGAAGGAGCAGTTGGACAGAGAGCAGCCTTATGTCCTATCTCATTACACAATGGGCACTGAGGCGGCAGCCAGGGATAAGAGACGTGGAGAACCAAAAGAGAACCATCCTCACATTCTAACTCAACTTCAGAAGCGAGAGGCTTAGTAAGATCCACCACAATTTTAACTTCTGCAAAGGAGATACTCTTGAACGGCTTATAGTCCACAGCGCGACCTAAAGGCTTACAAATGATACCTAAACCTTCAGGAGTGAGAAGATCAAACGGAATATTCTGGATTTTGGCCCAAACAGGAGCTTTATCCAGAGCCGGCGGATGCAAACTGTATTCAGACTTCCATTCCGTAACAAAAAGGCGAATCTCCGACACGCCAAAGTTCTTGATCCAACACTTTCCTCCTCAGAGAAGGTGACGGAATATAAAACAAGTAAGCGTTCTTGGCTAGATGATTGATAGTGACCCGGCGATCCTTGCCCCAGAGATAGTTGAGGACAGTCCAAATTTTCCCATAGGATGGTGCTTTGCCATAAAATATCCTGGCGATGTAATCCTTATGCAGCTTCGCACCCTTTTCGAAGATGGAATTGGGAAACTTAACCCTAGGACGACCCTCAGGGGAAATCGTAGTAGGATCAGAACAGGTCGGGATTTTCCCAGAAGAATTGAGATTTTTGGCCCAATTAAAACCGTGTTGATTAACAGTCGGGACGGCTGAATCAGAAGAAGGATCGCCGGAAGAAGAACCCAGGGACTGACGATTCGCATCAGGAAGAAGCGAATCAGGTAATTGGGGTAAAGGGATCATTTCGATATCAGAATCGGCTTGGACGAGAGACGGAGGAACCGGAGGGGGTGGATGAGGTGGAGATGGCCCATAAACCATCGACGACGAAGACACTGAACAACGGCGAGAACAGAAGCGAATCACTAATTGATCGCTCGAGAGAACGTTTCCTTGAGAGAAGGGTTTTATCGACTTGTGCCCATTTATCTAAATGTTACAGAAAGAAAAAGAAAAAGAAAAGTTCAATTTAAAAGTTGAATCTGATACCAAGAGATGGCAAAACAACCTGACATCAAATTTGGTGTTATTTTTATATAAAACTTAGTGTTTTAATATTTTATTTTATTTTCTATTTTTAATTATAAAATAGATTTTATATTAAAAATGTGATTTTAGTATTATATTAATAAATTTAATATTTCAGTTTTTCTATTTTAATAAATACTAATATTTTAATAGATGATTAGTTATATATTTAATAGTATAAATTAATATTATATTTAATCAATATTATAATTATTTTAGTAGACATTATGTTATTATTTAATTTTTTATTATAAAATTTAAAATTATCTTATTGCACTTAATTTTTATGTTTATTTGAATTTAGTTTTGTAAATTTTTTTATAATGTTTAATAAATTTACTACATATACTTTTTTAATTAATTTTGTATTAATTTATATTTTATGTGCAAAAATTTAATTTATAATTAAAATTTATATTATTAAAAGTGAAATGAAAAAATATTTTAAATATTATTTTTTGTTAGTTACAAGTTTTAGTTATTTGATAAATACTTATTTAATCATTACTATAAAAAAGATTTTAATATTGTGTGACTGTTTTTCTTTTTTGACAACGATATAAAAAATAAATTTCATCTCTTAATCATTCATGTTACATGAGCAGTATAGAAACAATTTAAATGTCTCATGCGAACAATCCATGGTAGTCTATCCGCTGTCATATTGATTGTGTAAGGTACATGCTTGTGACCAAATGTTGTAAAGAACTCCTTCCTTCGATCAAATTCTCCAAGTGAATTGAGAAAGCTGACCAGTTCTCTGGATCAGACATTATCTTCACCAATTCCAAACAGTTTGTTGCAAAGGTTATGTGCCTTTGTTTGAAGAGCTTCATATACTCCATGTCCAAAATAAACATTTCGAGTTCTGCATCAAAGGGGACAAGCTTGTCTTAAGATTTATCAAACCCATAATAATATTTACACCTTCTTCATAACAACTAAATCATCATTGTCTCGAATATATATTTCATTCCTTTCAAGATCCATCAACAAAACACCTTTGTCCTTTTTATACAATTATATTGCTCTTTCTGTTGGAAACTCAGATTTGATCATGATTATTTTGCGTTCCCATTACTTGCGCCTCTCCCCATAATAACGCCTATGTTACCGCCAACTTTAGTATTTCTTGAGGATCTCGGTCAACCTGATTATAAACCATATTGTTTATAATCTTCCTTAAAATCCACAGAATAGATTGTTTGCATCATTAAGTGGTAATCTCCAAAAAATATAATCCATGTAAGAATAGACATATTCCGTGGAAAACCGTTATAGATTTGCCGATGATGCTAATGTCCATGTTTGCAGTGTCGGGGGACAGTTAAATAATACATTGTTTTTTTTATTCCTCTGCACCACACCGCACACAACATGTGTCACAATTAATCCCTCCTCCCCTCAAGTTTTTTGTAACCGGTAAACATCTATAAATGATTTGCTAAATAAAATGCCTTAATTTGGGGGAGATTTTATCTTCCATGAGAATGATTGTAGACATTTGACATATGGGCCTAATCTAGGTGAGTCACAACCTTTGTCCGACGATTTTCTTTTTGTATGATATCCTGATTTGATCGAATATCTTCTAGTCTTTGTAAAATGCTATCCATTTGCGTCTGGTCGATTAAACTTATTGATTAATCAAAGCTGCATCTTCATGTATAATGATCCTCTCAATCAATTGTGTATTCCATACCTGATTTTGTTGATCAATCAACTATTCAACCATAAGTAGTTGATTTTCCGTAAGAGAATTACATATTGATGGTTTTGGGCGATATGTTGGAATTCAAGGATCATTCGGTATTAAAATAGATGTTCCAGTATCCATCCTCTTAATAAATTTTTTTTTAACCAGAGATCTAGCTGAGATAATACTCCTCCATCCATACGACGGTGAATATGATCTAATTGGATCTAAGCGATGTGTGTGCCGAAAATATCTACCCTTAAAGACCTTAGAAATAAGAATATCTTGTTTATTGATTAACCTCCATATTTTTTGGACAAAAAGGTTGTGTCCATGTCGATGAATGCCCTAAACCCAATACCTCCATTTTATTTATCTCGACAAAGTTTATCCAAAAAATATCTAGTGCATACCTTTATTCAGTCCTCCAGATATCCACCAGAAGTTAGATACCAAACTCGTCAATTTCATGGTTACCGCTTTTGGTAACCTGGAACACGACATCACATGGTTTGATAGGGCCGTTGCTACTGATTTTATCAAAACATCTTTTCCACCTCTCGTAAGATATTTCGTAGTTTATCCATTTACTCTGCTATGGAGTCTGTCTTGAAGGAAGCTAAAGATTTGTGTCTTTGTCCCACATAAACTTTCTGGAATTCCCAAATAAGATCTCATTCCACCCAAAGTCATTATACCCAGTATTTTTTCATTTCGCTTTGTATGACCTCATCCACCTTGCAACCAAACTGAAGTAACGATTTTAAAAAATTAATTTGTTTCCCCGATACTCCCTCGTATTCCTTTAGTATCCTTAAAGTCGTCTCGCATTCTTATTTTTTTGCCTTGCAAAAAAATAAACTATCTTCTACAAACAACAAGTGAGAAATAGGTGAACAAGCCCGTGCCACCTTTATTCTTGTTAAGAGTTTCTCCTTTTCCGCCTTTTTATATTTTCAATCAAAGTTTTTGTACATAAAATAAATAGATAAGGCGATAATGGATCTCTTTGTCTAAGCCCTCTTTCCGGAAAAATGAGTCTCGTGGTTGACCGTTAATCAAAACCTTGTATTGAACCGTAGTAATACACCTCATTATACGATTGATTCATTGTGCATCAAAACCCACCTTACGCAGAACATTCGCTACACAAATCCATCATACCATATCGAAAGTCTCGTTCATGTCTATTTTGATCGCCATAAACTTTCCTTGACATGATAGGTTTGTCCTTAAATCATTAAAAATTTCTTGTGCGATTAAAATGTTACCTAACATTAACCTCCCTGCTACAAATGTCGATTGGGTTTCCAAAATAATATTTGGTAACCAACCTTTTAGTCTTTCACAAAGAACTTTAGATATGATCTTATAGCCAACAAAACAACTACTAATTGGTCTTAAATCCATCATTCTACTAGGTCGTTCCATTTTAGGGATGAGACATATATTTGTAATGTTTATCCGAGGGTCAAGCTCCCATTCCATAAAATATCATTCACCAAACGTAAAACGTCATTTTAAATATTGACAAATATTGTTGAAAAAATAAAGTCGTCATATTGTCTGGCCTCAGTGCTTTTTCTGGATGCAACATGAATAAAGCCCTTCAAATTTATTCCTCAGCCTCCATTGTCATAAGTCTCGCATTCATTTGATCTGTAATCAATTTGGGAACTTCCCATAGAAATTCCTCAAACTCTAGTGGGTTGGTTGTCGAAAAATATCCTCGAAGTATTCTACTGCCACAAGTTCTACCTCTGTGTCATTTGTAACCTACTCTTCCGCCGAATCATGTAAACCAACAAAGTGATTCCTTGCACGCCTTTTCTTTGTCAAAGCGAAAAAAACTTGGTGTAACGATCCCCATATGTATGCCACATATACGACTCTTTTAGTGCCAAAATAATTTTTCATCTTTATACGCTTCTTTTAACCTCTTTGAAGTCTCCCATACCTTTTCTTGAGTTCTATCATCATCCTTTTGAGCCTCTTCCAATTCTCTTTGTAGTTCTCTGATTTTGTCATTCTCATATTTTAGATTATTTTTCCTCCATTTTGATAATTCATGTCTGCATCTCCCTATCTTCGGTATAAAGTTATTCCTTTCGCTATTCATCTCATCATCCCACCTTAATTTAGTCATCTACATTGGACCATTTTATCCTAGACAATGTTTCTCAAATTTAAATTGACTTCTCCTTTTTGTTTTTTATCCTCAATTGTTGCTACTATAGGTCGGTGATTTAAATCTATCATTCCCAGATGTTTCACACACAAAAAGGAAAATATCATATGCCGATTCTCGTTAGCTAGCCCTATCGATTTTTCATCTAATAAATTGTTTTCCACATTTACCGTGCCAGGAAAAGGAGTCTTCATAGTTTGAAAACTCTATAAAACACACTCCCGAATTATATTATTGAAAGAAATAAAGGTTGATGCATGCCATAAAGAGCCACCTTACTTGTCATGATTTCCTAGTCTCATAAAGTCTCCAATAATAAACCACTGATTGGTTATGTTCAGACCAAATTTCGTTGACCGCTCCCACACTTGATCCCTCAATTTCTAGACTAGGTATCCATAAAAAATGAGATAGATGCATGTTGTCCTTGTACGTCAGCCTTAATATCGATAATCATGTTATTGACATAAATTATATCGACATTATACATGTCATTATAGTATAGGGTTAGACCTCTTGCTCTTATGGACTCAATCGTATATAACTTATCGTATCCAAAATGCCCTTAAAACTTATTGATAAATAGATATTGTTGTTTTGTCTCAGATAAAAATAAAAATCCAGGTTTATCTTAGACCTAATTTCCCGCAGATAGCCAATCGTCCAATTACATTCTAAGCCTTGACAGTTCCAAATTAAAATCATCATGATGTAACTTTTGATAACTTGTTCAAACCAACTGGTATCTTGGATATGAGTCAATTCAATATCCGCATCTGGAAAAAAAAAATAAAGTCATGTCCATTTACCCATGGTGTACTTTGTTTTGTTTTAGCTAAATATAAACCCTCCATCATCATTCCGTTCTCTGTACCAATAGAAATCCACACTTCCTATTGCCATTTTTCAGTAGTACATGTGTCCCAGAACATCGATGACTCCCTAAAGCTTTTAGATTACATGTACATGTATCGGCAATAAAAGGAACTAGAGGACTGAACTTATAACTAAGCTCTTGACACTGCAAGTCACACATACGCATACACCAACCATCTATTAACTTTTTACAAAAAAGTTGATCATATCCAACCAATATCATAACAACGTTGTTTTCTTAATATCAAACATCAAACACAAGTGTTGCACATGGTGACAATAGTTGTACCAGATATGAACCTCCAAACCGGTAAAACATCGAGCCGTAAGATCTTGTATATGGCCCATCTTTTCTACGTGATCGAGAGTTCCTCGTATCAGTTCTTGTTCTTGCGTCTGATACTTAAATACATGTATGGCTCCCTGCCATGACCTCAAAACCGCCTTCACTTCAAGCTGAGTAACCGTACAAGGTCTTCCTGACCGAAATAAAATCCTTAACCGAATACATCCATGAATCCAAGCAGCCAGCATTTTGTTTAACCTGTTATAAATCCAGAAAATGAAAGTAGAATATAGACAATCCTGCTTGAAGACAACAATAGTCACAAACCAAGGAAGCCAACTCCAAACCGCGATTAATAAACAAAATATATAAGTATGAACAATTTCATACTCCACCACAACAAAGCTATAAACTTATTAAGATCAAATAGATAAGCACCGTTTTCAAGACCAAAAATATAGGAAACAAAAAGGAAACGATGTATAGTATTTAACTGACTAAGCACAATCCTACAAATATGAATTCTAACCGTCTTTCCTATCCTAACCAAGTTTTTCATTACTTCATTCGCACAACATCAGTACATAAAGATCATCTTCAACACCACACTATGACGCAACCCACAACAGTTAAAAGCAAACATCCGTGAATTCCAGACCTGTTCCATACCCTCACACTGAGTTCCTTTTAAATATCTAGCAAAGCTGATCATTGTATTTAATAAAATTAAGATAACTTATAGAGACCATATAATAAGTGAATAACACACTTAAGAGGACTCCAATACAACAGCCAAACCATAGAAAACAACAGCAGACCAAAAAAAAGATCAGAAAACACGGAAACAAAGTGTATAGCGCTTATTGACTCCATAAACTTAAAAGATTAAAACATGACTATCTGGAGGGTCTTGCATTCTTGTCCTCCACTGTCTTGAAATCAGAAGGCCCTTTGGCATCTTCCTCTTCAGCATCCTTTCCAAGTTGATATGTACCTGCACCGACACCCTTCCCCATGTTTTTTTCCTAGGCGATACCATGGCTTGCACCATTTTCTTCTTTGACATACGACCAATGAACAAAGGGTCTCCATTAAATGGTTTCTTCCTGCCCACTTGCTTCTTATGATCTTCTCCCACAGCTGTTTCTTTAACTGCATATAAATCATTTGCCTCGATCATCCCTCCCATCTTATACTCTATCATGGTAAGAGTCTTTTTCCGCACCCTCGGCCTGCACCTGCATAGACCCTGTTTTACTGCCCATTTCCTTCTCCAGACTAGGGTCTCGATCAGCCGTAAACACTTGCTGCTCCAGAATTTTTGCCTCCTCCAAGTCATCTGTCTCATCTAACATCATAGATTCTTCATTCGCCTCCCCATTTAGAGTAGGCAGACCATCGTGAGTGTAAAGGATGGTAAGATCTCTGGTCATTTGATCATCTAAATTCCCCAAATCCATATCCTTTATTGCCTCATCAGGGAACTTAAGCTCCTTTTCTGACCTTTTTTGATGTCATTATTCCCTCTTGGTCATTTGTTTCGTTTCCCTTTCGCTATCTTTTCCTTCATTCTTGTTCTCGGTTTGCCTCAATTTTGCTGCAAGAAAAGCTTCAAGCAACAATCTCTCTTTTCCTCATAGAGCTATTTTAAGCCATTGGTATCCTTGTTCACCCTGACATTATGATCTTTAGAGAAGATTTCACGAACCTCCCTTAAATGGCCTGATGAGCTTTCTCCTACTCTCTTATCATATTTATGGTAGGTATGTCTTGACTCACTTCTTCTGTTGTAAGACCTCAGAGTATCTACTCCTCCCTCACCTTCTCTTTACCCTTGTTTTGGATAAGACCTTTCAGTTCCTTGCTAGAATTTCTTCTACCTGCCCTTGTAACTAAGCGATCTTGCACCATAAGCCTCATTTCTTCATTCTTGGGGCACCTCTCCTGGTCATGGCACATGTTGAAGCAATTTTTTGCAAAAACCGAAAAGCAATTCATAACGGAGTTGAAGTTGACAACTCAGCAACAGTTTCAAAGACCAAACGTTTGAAATCATTAAGCACTACCCGAACTCTCCCATTATCCAAGTCAACTACACCAGCTTTACCAATACCATCATGATGCTCTTAAACGTGGGATCAGCCCAAAATTGGAGTGTAGCACTGTGAGAGTCGAAACTCGAACTGTCAAAACTTGTAGAGCTAAACTTTTAGGGAACAAAAATTTCGAAAGTAAACACACTGAAATAGGAACCCGGGGGATATTTTATTGATAACAGATCGGAAAAGAAAGTACAAAGAACAAAAATTCTTAAACAAAGTTCTAAGTCTAGATGCTAGGGTTTTTCGAGATGTCTAACTCATAGGAAGTCCCTCTCCTTGTATAGCTGCGGCAAGTCGGCTTCAAGAATCTTCGTTCGCAAGATATTCGGAAGTCTTCCGGTTATTGTCTTCTTCCAATTCCGTTACGATTTACATTTTCAGCTCGGATTTTCCTCTTCTGCTCGTAGATATCCTCTTCTTCCCTTCTTCAATTTTATTCTCTTCTTTTGGCGATTATCTTTCCGCGGCTTAGCCTATTTTGCCGAATGGACCGAGAACGGATGATGCGAGTCCGTTTGACCGTAGATTTCTTGATTCGGCCCAAAGTCTCGGAAATATAAGTTTCGCGGGTTGGGCCTAAACTCATGTTTCGTATGACCTTATCCGACGATTCTTGTTAACGGCTAAGAAGATATACGTTGATGTTCCGAAGATGGGTTGCGGCTAGTTATGCGTCCGAAGAAGAAGATATCGGAAAACGTTCGAACATATGACCTAAGCGGAATGTCCGTTCGGAAAGTTTAAGAAGTAACTCCAGCTCGTAAGTTTCCAAAGAATACATTCAGATCGGAACTTCTGAAGGAGCGGATTTTGCTCGGAAAAGGAGAAGGGACGATCCGAGCTGGTTTAGCTCGGAAGCATCTTGTCCGGATATTTTTGCCTATCCACGTGTTATGTCGAATGATTTGCTTGTCCGATTGATCCGATTGGTCGTTTGGTTAAAAAGTTTTGTCCGTTTCGTATGAAATTTTATCTATTTGAAGCTTTTCGTATAAAATCTCATTCATACGAAACGTCATCGATATGAAGTACTTTTTATAAAATATATACTATACGAAGCTCCGTTCGTACGAAATACGACGATCGTCCGTGTACGATTACTTAACTATGCTTTTCGGCTATTATTTTTGCCGAGGGTATTTTGACCCCAACAGTTAGCCCCCCCAGCTCGTCAGACTTGAGTGCGATGATGGCGAGGTTATTTAGTATTCAAGGCGAAAACAATTGTCCGAAAAATTAGATTCGGCCTTTTTTATTTCGCTGCTCTTCCGTTTGCGAAGAAGGATTGTCCGGATCGTTCGTCGTACTTCGGCCGTCGTCCGGTATGTCAAGCAAGATGGATCTTTTGGAACGGAATTTACGAGGTGGATTTGCTCTGACTTCTCGAGTAAGTCGACTCATATCCATTGGCGTGTACATGATGATCCTCTCGGACCTTTCGGCAGTAATCGATTTTCTTGTGTAAAGCCGAGCCAATTCTGAAACCATGCATAATCATGATAAGCTCCATCATGATTTGCATAAGCATGCTTGACCGAAAACTTGATTACGTTTTGAATAATCGTGTGAAATTATGATCCTACCCCCCCCCCCCCACGCCTTGGAAGAAATATGTAAGTATTCTTCTTTCTCCATTCATTTCTTCACTCATCTCCTTTTCTCTAGATTTTGAGTAAGTTTCCCTCTCTAGCGTCTCTCTGATTTTTTCTTGAATATCCTTGAACACTTTCTAATACTTTCAGCTTATAATTTTTGATCTTCTATAGGTTTGTTCCACCATCGTTGACGCTCGCTTTTCAGGAAGATTGTGATAGCTAGGACGATGTCTCTTTTGTTGTCTCAGAGTGAACCCTCCCGTTGTCCCAACGTGAACTCATGAAGGCCCAGAGGAAAGTGGCAGCAGAAGAAAAGAGACGGAAGAGTGAAGAGAAGGTGGTCAAGGTTTTCGGGGACAGCCGGGAGGCCGTGCAAGGTGTGGCGCTTGACCATGGTGTTCCTATGGCCATAAATGGAATGGAAACGGGTCAGAGCTCCGTCGCTCGCCACGCACCTTAGGGAGCAGTCTTGGGGTTGGAGGCTCAGAACATTTCCCCCGAGATGAGAAAGAAACAGATCAGGAAGGCACGTGATGCTGAAGTCCCTCGATCCGTCCCGAAAATTACCCCGAGCGGTTCGATCTCCGGAGGTCCTATTTACGACACTCTCTCAGAGGTAGCGAGGTTTTTCTCGGAAGTGTGGCACGCAGGCGATGTTCTCGTTCATTACGAGGACATGACTTGTGGCAGTTCGCTTACTCACGCAGGCCATGATTTCTTAAGGGTAAGTTAAAATAGGGTTTGCTTGTTTTAATTTTAAAAGGTTCATCTATTGTGTCTTTTCTCGTCTTAGCCATGGGCGTCGGTGAATAAGCAAGTCGCCGAGTCCGAGAAGTAAATCCGTGAAGCTCAGGCCTTGTTCTGTACACACCTTGGCGATAACCAGAACTTGGAGCGCTCTTTTCCGATTTAAAGGCCACGTACGAAAGTGGGGCGGCCGAGTTTGAGGCGGCGCTGCGTTCTGTTGATGCCGAAAGGGCGGAAGCCCTTGCTGAAACCGAAGCTCTGAAACTGAAGCTTGCGGAGGAGAACTCTTCCCGCGAGATTTCCTTGAAGGAGGCGACCAAAAAAGAAAGGGGATGTTTGACAAGTTCTTGTCCCACTTCAAGAAGCTTCGTGGTATTTTCACCAATCTGTCCACTGCCAAGAAAAGACATTACAACTTCATCGAAACGAACAACAATCTCGAAATGATTGCTGCGCTGAAGGCGCACAATCCTCCAGCGTTCGATGTCGAGGAGTAGCAACTCGAGAGTACAAAGGCGGATCTTATCGCGAGCGACATCCCTGAGTATGATAGATTGATGGCCGAGGCGGGAAATTGTTTCAGTTTTTTCCCTTCTCGGGAGATTCTGGCGAACCGCTACCATGGGATACTTCTCTCCTCGATGATGCAGAATCAGCCTAGGTGTCCTATGTCTATGGTTCCTACCACTGAAGATTAAGCGTGTTTGCGTCTGTTGCTTTCAATGTTTTTGTCCTTTTTTCCGGAACGGTTGGTCGTTCCGTTTTATGAACCATTTGCTTTTAAATAAAATGACTTCGTTTTAGACTTTAAGACCATTTTCGGGTCGTTTTAAAAATCCTCGGCCAGTTCTCGCTGGTGCATCTTTTTTTTTATTTAAGCGTAATGGTCGGATAGAGCGTTGTGTCGTGTTTGCTTAGAGAGGTGAGATACCTGGAAATTTTGTTCAATGAATAAAACGGGCTGAGCTCGGAAAATTGGACACGGTTGACTCAGAAGGCCGAACTGGTTAGCTCGAAACGTCCGAGCCGGTTACCTCGGAATGAACGAGTTCCATCTCGGAATTTCCGAGCTGGTCAGCTGGTCAGCTTGGATCCGAGCTGAATTGCTCAGATTTCCAGATATGACGGGTCCGAGAGGGGACGCGCAATTGTGTTGTCGTTGTATTGATTAGTTTTGGAAAGGCAAAAGGGTTTCGTCCAAACGAGGACATTTCTTTCGGTTCCGTTTTTCGGGCGTGAGATGACTAATACCAGTGTTCTTAGAAGCGTTTGACTAGGTTTCAGAACCAAGTTCGAAGATTGGCGAGACGTACTCTTCTTTCAAACTTGTGATGAGTTTATACGAGTGTGCTCGGAAGCGTCTTACTAGGTTTCTAAGTTAAGTTCGAAGATTGGTGAGAAGTACTTTTCCTGCAAACCTGTGATGAGTTTAGACCAGTGTGCTCGGAAGCGTTTTACTGGGTTTTGAGATTAATTCCGAAGAATAGCGAGACGTACTCTTCATGCGGACCTGTAATGATTTAGACCAGTGTGCTTGAAAGCATTTTACTGGGTTTATGTGTTTTACGTTTGACTTCAGTACTAGTGCGGGGGTCTCCCATCTTCTATTCCCGTTGTCGGTCGTATACTCAGTAATGATGTCGTCGAGACCACCCTGTAGCGTTTACTGGTTTTGAACTTCGATTTCGTTGTTCTGTGAGTCTTTCATCTTACATTTTCCGTTATTGATAGTGAGTGGATATCCGCAGGACATACCTTCCAAAATATCAAACCAAGATATGCTTGGCTATGACGTCATTTTACCAGTGTGCTGAGTAGTGATAGGTCAAGAATTAATCCCTATACTAAACTGCAAGTGCACAGCAATATCAATGTAGTATATAGGGTATCGAAATCCACAGAGACTCCGGTGTTCAATAGCTCAAGAACAGGAATTTAACTAGGAAGAAAGCAATGTAATTGAATTAAAAGCAATGCAAGAAAGTAAGCAGATAGCAAAGATTGTTGGTTGTGAAAGCAAGTTATTAAGAGCGCTAGGTCTAGGGCGTTCTCAGGAAATCAGACAAGCAGACAGTTCATTCAGCAAGGATCTAATTAAGCACAGTTCTAGAACTCAAAACACAGATATAGAACTAACCAAATTCATTTGCGATAATTCTCTAAGTCTAAGTGCAGCAAACCAAACTTTCGTTTGCGAGAACTAACAGATTAAACCAGCTTTAATTCCAAGTTTGATATGTTCACAATTATCCTAAACCAAACTTCCGTTTGCGCAAAGTTTAATTGCCCAATTTAATTAGTTCAGATTCCTAAACCCCACTTCCGTGACGTATTTAGCAACCTAAGATCTAGATTCTAATTGATCAGGTTAGAACTAGCTTTAAGCACAATTAAATTGAAGAACAGATATAGTTTGAATCCTTAACTGAAATTGAACAAGTCTAGCAGGTCATGAAATCCTATGTGAGAAACCCTAAACCTAACAAGGAATCTACTCAGACATGATTGATGAAAACATAATCATAGAAATAATAGATTGCATAAAAGATAAAGGATTAAAGGGGTTCGAAATCTTCTCCAAATACAGATGATGTAACAGGTTCAGATCAGCCCCAAAAGCTCTAAAAATCCTCTGCTCTTAATTATGAAAGCGTCTCTAATAAAAACAGCTAAAACTTAATTATATAGGTATAATCTCGGCCAGGGGCTTCTTTGTAAATATCAGGAACTTCTGGATCAAAGTGCAATATCTTGATTCTTCTAAACCGCCGAGTTTTGGCCCATCTCGCTGGTGCAACGACCGTTGCAGGTGTGCAACGATCGACACCTTTCTCTGTTTCGGACAGTGAACTCTATCTCTCGGCCAAACACTCCAAAAATCTCCAAAAAGTGCCAAAATCACCAAATATGCTCCAAACCTGATTATACCTGTAAAAGACTCTAAAATAACACAGAAGACACTACAAACACAACTATATCATGGCATAAAACCGGTAAAAACCATGATATATCAACTCCCCCACACTTAGCCTTTGCTTGCCCTCAAGCAAAACATAGAACTAAAGCTTGGCGAAGAGGTTTGAAAACTCTTCAGAAACTCATTTCATCCTAGAAGCTACAATACTCAGATTCCCCTTAGTAAACCACTGAAAGAATCAATCACAGGATATCAAGACCAACATGTACTTCCCCCACACTTAGCAACTGCCCTAGGTAAACTTCACAATCACATTCAAGCATTCAAATTCTCCCTACTGACTTCTGCAAGTATTTAAGTGCGGTCTCACCTAAGGAGTATCGATCAAAGGGCACATGGATTCTTACCTTATCAGCTCTAGACCACCATACTATCTTTCTCTAGTCCCTTTCTTCTCTTTCCCTTCTTTAACAACTGATTTTTCCCCACTGGGTATCATTTTATTTTTTTTATCAGTGTTCTTCCCGTTATGGGGTGTACTTTGGACACATTCCATGGATCACATGAGAGATAATAGTGTTTGCTACTATTCCCATGACCACTTCGGAGTTACTAACTCATCCTCAGTTTATTATTATTATTATTTTTACTTTATAGAAGGGGAGAAGGGAACTAAATAGGATAGGTTGACAGGCTGTGTCAGAACTAACAGGGAATCCGACACAAAGTATACCAAACCCTTAGGTGAGAAATCTAAGTCAGTATTAGGGTGAAGTCAGTAAAGGATCCTCTGATACCTGAAGTGATGTGGGTGTTCCCAGTAGGTTGATCTGTGATGGGGTTTTCTAATAGTCAGAGATAGATCCTGCAACTTCATCCCAATGGTTACTTAAGTTCCTGCAAGTCTTGTAAATCTTCTCAGAAAATCATAGTTTCTTACTTAAACAATTTTGACTCAATAAAACAAAATTTTTTGAAAAACGGACTGACTCTTAAGAAAACAGAAAACAAAAGTCAGTAGCACCTCCCCCACACTTAAGACACACTGTCCCCAGTAGTGTCCAGCGAAGGATCGGTAAAAAGAAAATAAAAAAATTGAAAAGATGAAGTTATGTCTGTCGGGTTACCTCTGTCGCTCAGGCATCGATCGTTGCACTAAGTGCATCGACCGTTACTTGGCGATTTTCGTGTATGATCGATCGTTGCTCAGGACCGCAACGATCGCTGCAATGCGATTCCTTTCGTGTTGTGACGATCGACACAGAAGTGAGTCGATCGTTGCACTGCGATTTTGTCCGAGACCTGCAAACATAACTGCACCAAAAACAAAAACAAACGTAAAATCCTAACAAAAACACCAAAAATTAAGTAGAAAAACACCAGTACCTAATGGTGGGTTGCCTCCCACCCAGCGCTTGTTTAAGGTCAATAGCTTGACCTATCAGAAAGAGATCGAACTCATGGAGGTTTGAACAGAGACTTTGAGTGTCTCTGTGAATGTCTCCTCATCCAAGGTTGCGTATAAGCATTCAGATCATGAGATCTTCCAAGGAACGAACGATAAGGGTCGGGGTGGGAGTGTATCTTCGGCGGGATTCTTTGTTTTCCTGCATTCAAAACAATGTGATCAGAAGGATTAAGCTTAGGTGATTTGTACCTTACCTTTGATGTATATCTGATGTCTGGAGCTTTCTGCTTATGAACAGTTGCAGGTACTGAAGATGTTAGAGCAGGTTCAAGAGGAACCGCCATCTTCTTCTTTTCACTATCAGATATTGTAGTTCCACCAATCTGAACTTCTTCTTTTAGATGACCATCAGTGGAGATCATCTTCTTTGCATGAACTCGCGAAGTTTCAACTGGTGGTGTTTTATTCACCTTCTTATCCATCACTTTTATGCAGTTAGCCACTTCTAGCTCTTGTTTAGAGGGTTTAGGAACCTTAGGATATGGCACAGGGGGCTTATAGACTCGTTCTGGTACTGTTGCAGGTTTCTGGTCATGTCTGCATTTTGTGTCGATCGTTGCATGATGTGTGTCGATCGATGCAAGGCGATTTTGTTTCTCGAAAGAACTCGAAATTGCCGTCAGAACGGCGTGTCGATCGTCACTGAGGGGGTGTCGATCGGTGCATGTATCAGGCAGACAATATTCATCCAGAAAATCCGAGATTATGCTCTCTTCTTCACCTAGCAACTCAATCTCATCCCTTATGTTCACAGCATTGATGTGCAGCTTCCGTTCAGCTCTCTTAGCTTCATTCTGCCTCTCTATTGCTACATCTCTTCGTTCAATTTTGATATCCAGCTCCTCCATATGCGTGCTCAAAGATTCAAACTTCTCATTCAAGTCTTCATACAAAGCATCCATCTTTGAGTTGAAGGACCTATCAATCTGTTGTTGTCTCTCAAGGTACTGCTCCATCATGATTTCCATTCTGCTCTCATGAGCTGTAGGTGCAGGCGGTACTTGGTAAGAAGAAACACTACAACTCCTTGTAAAGGGTTTCTGAAAAGCAGATCCGTGACTATAGAATCCAGTTCCTTCAACGCAATGGTTAGCTTCTTGTGCATACTTTCCAAGTAGAAGACTATGCAGAGAGTCAACTTGGTTCTTCAACCCAGCTATCTGTGAACTGTCAATCCCTGAGCTGAAAATATCATTCCGACACATCTTCCTGATGATCTCTTAGTGTTCTAGGTGATTCAGCGAAGTGTGTCGATCGATGCAAGAAGGGCGTCGATCGATGCAATGCGAAATCAGAGAAAACAGAAAAATAAATCAGCAAAAATAAAAAAAAATAAAAACGAAAACGAAAAGAAAAAGAAAAATCCTAGTAAAACCCTAGGCTCGAAGCTATCGAAGACTCAAAGAGTCCCCGGCAACGGCGCCAAAAACTTGATAGGTCAAGAATTAATCTCTATACTAAACTGCAAGTGCACAGCAATATCAATGTAGTATATAGGGTATCGAAATCCACAGAGACTCCGGTGTTCAATAGCTCAAGAACAGGAATTTAACTAGGAAGAAATCAATGTAATTGAATTAAAAGCAATGCAAGAAAGTAAGCAGATAGCAAAGATTGTTGGTTGTGAAAGCAAGTTATTAAGAGCGCTAGGTCTAGGGCGTTCTCAGGAAATCAGACAAGCAGACAGTTCATTCAGCAAGGATCTAATTAAGCACAGTTCTAGAACTCAAAACACAGATATAGAACTAACCAAATTCCTTTGCGATAATTCTCTAAGTCTAAGTGCAGCAAACCAAACTTTCGTTTGCGAGAACTAACAGATTAAACCAGCTTTAATTCCAAGTTTGATATGTTCACAATTATCCTAAACCAAACTTCCGTTTGCGCAAAGTTTAATTGCCCAATTTAATTAGTTCAGATTCCTAAACCCCACTTCCGTGACGTATTTAGCAACCTAAGATCTAGATTCTAATTGATCAGGTTAGAACTAGCTTTAAGCACAATTAAATTGAAGAACAGATATAGTTTGAATCCTTAACTGAAATTGAACAAGTCTAGCAGGTCATGAAATCCTATGTGAGAAACCCTAAACCTAACAAGGAATCTACTCAGACATGATTGATGAAAACATAATCATAGAAATAATAGATTGCATAAAAGATAAAGGATTAAAGGGGTTCGAAATCTTCTCCAAATACAGATGATGTAACAGGTTCAGATCAGCCCCAAAAGCTCTAAAAATCCTCTGCTCTTAATTATGAAAGCGTCTCTAATAAAAACAGCTAAAACTTAATTATATAGGTATAATCTCGGCCAGGGGCTTCTTTGTAAATATCAGGAACTTCTGGATCAAAGTGCAATATCTTGATTCTTCTAAACCGCCGAGTTTTGGCCCATCTCGCTAGTGCAACGACCGTTGCAGGTGTGCAACGATCGACACCTTTCTCTGTTTCGGACAGTGAACTCTATCTCTCGGCCAAACACTCCAAAAATCTCCAAAAAGTGCCAAAATCACCAAATATGCTCTAAACCTGATTATACCTGTAAAAGACTCTAAAATAACACAGAAGACACTACAAACACAACTATATCATGGCATAAAACCGGTAAAAACCATGATATATCAAGTAGCGTCATACTGGATTTTTGGGGTCTACTATCGATTCTAGTACTGGTGCGGGAGTTTTCTAGACTTATGTTCCCTTCGCCGATAATAAACATACCTATGCGGTATTTAAAATTTATATAGTGCGCTTTAATCCGTTTTTTGGATGTATAAAACATCAATCCATATATGACATGTTGGCTAATATCTGTAAAGGTTGTATTAGTTTGTCTGTTGTGGCCATCAACAGACAAGATAAACAATTCCTAAAAAATCATGAGAACGTACTAGACTCGACTAGGTATGATGCCATAGTAAATCAATTCGAACTAGTTTGTTAAGCTACGAGGTTCGGATCCTAATTTTAATTTCATGAAAAGTAAATTAAAAAAAGCACGAATGAGTTTATTTTTCGTTACCGGTCAAATCCAAGCGTATGGTTGGGGAGTTGAACTTTTGCGGATACGTTGTGTTTGCGGTTATGATCCGTCGTCTTGAGTTTTTGAAAAGGCGTTGAACGAATCGGCCTTACGAACTGAACAATATGAAAGCTGCCTGAGTACGTTTTGAAGTTAGTCGGACAGTTTTTGTTTTCGGTTGAGAGGGGTGTCTTGCTCGGATGTCCGAGCTGGTTTGCTCAAAAATCTGAGCTGGTCTGCTCGGATTTCTGAACTGATTTGCTCACAAAGTTCCGAGCTGGTTTGCTTAGGTTGAACGAGAATTTAGAGATGACTTGCCTGTAGTTTACGAGCTGATCTGTTTGGGTCGCTTGGTTTTGCCGAGCTGATCCACTGGGATTTCGGAGCTGGCATGCTCGAATTTTCCGATCTGATGTGCGGACAGTCTTGTGTGTCCGAATGTTTCCGAACAACTTTGTCCGAAAAGCTTCTTTTGAGCCCAAATTGTTTTTAAATTTCTGAATTCCGATGTGGATGTATAGATATATACAGACCCACTCCCCCCCCCTTTTTGAGAGGGGGACAGCTGAACCGACCATCAGATCAACTGCCTACGTACCCCTTTTGGGAATCAAGCCGTCACGTAGTTCAAATTGTCAGAAGTCTTGATTTAGTGATAGTATCTCTTTAGGTGCATTGCATTCCAACTCTAGGGGACCTTGACATTATCCATGTCGGTTAATTCGTATGCCCTTGGTCGGACGACTTTCGTAATTTTATACGGCCTTTCCCAGTTGGCCCTCAGTTTGTCAGCATTTCGGCGGTGTTCTAAAATACCTTCCGCAGGACCAAATCTCCTTCCTAGAATCTCCTTCCGCGGACATTCGAGTTGTAATACCTTGCAGTCGCTTGTTGATAGTTTTGGATGTGGATTAATGCCGGGTTGCGTCATTCTTTTGATGCTAGGATGCTTGATAAATTATACTGGAATGATCCGTTTCAAGCCTAATTCGGATGTCAAGGCGAGAGCTGCCAACGCATCGGCGGGTGCATTTTATCCTCGGGGGATTCGTTTTAGCTTGAAGTTCTTGAGCGGCTTTACCAGGTCCTGGACGATTTTCAGGTATGCTTCCACCCTTTCGTCCCTTGTCTCATATTATCCGTTGTATTGGCTTGCGACCAGTTACGAATCGCAAAACGCTTGAATGTTTTGAATTTTTAGAGCATGGACTAACCTTAACCCGACGATTAGAGCTTCACATTCTGCTTCGTTGTTCGAAGCATGAAAAGTTAGGCGGAAGGATTGCTCCAAGATTTCTCCGGTGACGTCATGCGGATTCCCACTTCAAAACCTTGCTTTGACGAGGAGCCGTCAACATGTAGCAACCAGTCTGAATCTTCTACCAGCTCTTCCGCTCCTTCTTGTGGTAGTTCGACCAAGAAATGCGCTAGTACTTGTGACTTTGCACATGTCCTGGATCGATACTGGATATCAAACTCGCTGAGTTTTATTGCCCATTTCGCTAACCTCCCAGATTGGCTTGGGCTATGAAGGATAGTCTGTAACGTAAAAAATTTCAAGACTACGATCGTGTGAGTCTGGAAGTATGGCCTTAATTTCTAAGAGGACATCTCTAGTGCAAGTGCTAGTTTTTAGATTTGGGGATAGCGAGTTTCCACGTCCATTAGTGTTTGAATGATGTAAAAATCGGCTATTGTTCCTCTAGATATTCTCTGATAAGAACCCCACTTACTGCGGTAGGAACATAGGTTCTCCTTCGATTGGTTTTGCCAATACCGGCGGATTCGCCAAATATTTCTTCAGCTGTTGGAAAGCTTCTTCACATTTTTCCGACCATTCAAATGTCTTATTGCCCCTCAAGGTGTCGTAGAACAGTATACACTTACCTGTTGATCGTGAGATAAACTT
The DNA here is from genome assembly GCA_030180135.1 of Orychophragmus violaceus. NCBI lineage: Eukaryota > Viridiplantae > Streptophyta > Magnoliopsida > Brassicales > Brassicaceae > Orychophragmus > Orychophragmus violaceus. The sequence continues at coordinate 34,001,523 of CM058232.1, forward strand.
GTTTAGCGCTGCTACACGTCATGTTAGTCCCTGGACTTCTCGTTTCATTGTCGGCAATGACATCTGAATCCAGGTGTTTATCTGTTTTGTGTTTGCTTCGATGCCTCGGTAAGTAAATAGGTATCCGAGGAACTCACCGGATGCTACTCAGAATCTGCATTTGGTCGGATTGAGCTTCATGTTATGCTTATTCAGCTGTTCGAAACACTCCCTTAGGTGTTCTATGTGATCTTTTTCCTCGAGGGATTTAACTAGCATGTCGTATATATATACTTCCATGGTTCTTCCGAGTTGTTCAGCGAACATCTTGTTCACTAACCGTTGATACGTTGCTCCAGCATTCTTCAAGCCGAAGGGCATAACCTTGTAGCAATAAATCCCTTGTCCGTGACGAAAGAAGTTTTGTCAGGATCGTCCGAGTTCATCATGATCTGATTATAGCCTGAAAAAGCATCCATAAATGTGAGCAATTTGTTTCCCGCGGTCAACTCCACCAGTCGGTCTATGTGTGGAAGTGGGAAACTGTCCATGGTTCATACCTTGTTTAGATCCGTGAAATCGACGCAAACCCTCCATTTTCTGTTCTTCTTTTTTACTACCATAGGGTTTGCGAGCCAGTCTTGATACTTGACTTTGACGATTGAGCCGACTTTAAGTAATCTCTCAACTTCGTCGTTGACTGCTTTGGTTTGTTCGGATCCTAGTTTCTCCCTCTTTTGTCTTACCGGTTTGATTGTTGGATCCACGTTCAGTTCGTGAAAAGCGATGTCCATGCTAATCCCATGCATGTCTTGTGCGGACCAAGCGAAGCTTTTCAGGTTTTCCTGAAAACATAACACTATCCCTTTTTTGAGTGAGTCGTTAAGGTTCGCTCAGATATTTACGCATCGTTCCGGATGATCATCGTCTATGCAGACTGATATCACGGGTTCACAAGGCTCATTGTCTTCTTCTTCCTCTTTTTCTCGGCTTTTTCGATTTTTCTGCAATCCCTTGATTTGCCTCTGTCCGTGGTCGCTTTGCCTTTCGAGGGATCTCGACTGTTGGTTTCCTGAGTTTGTGTTTGGTCATGAAACAGGATCGGGATTGTTCTTGATTTCCCTATTTCGTCATAACCACACCATGTGTTGGAAACTTTAAGCAAAGGTGATACGTTGACGGGACAACTCTCATGGAATTTATCCACAGAGTCCCCATGATTACATTGTAGATTGCCGGAGCGTCCGCTACTGAGAACTCGACGAATTTGGTTATTCCTCCTGCTTGTACTAGCATTATGATTGTCCTGGGGGTCATCGTCGTGTCTCCTGTGAATCCCCTTAAGGATTTTGGGATTGGAGATACTTCGGATAAACTAATGTTCATCCTTCTTAAAGTGTCGCGGAAAATTACATCCACGGAACTCCCAGTATAGATCAAAATCCTTGCTACGTCGAGATCTCTTATGATCAGTTCGTTTCAGCTCGCTGTTGGTAAGCTTTGATCGAGGATACTGTGTCTCAACAGTATTGTGATCCTCCAATGATCATATTGTTGGTTATAGTACTTAGTTGATCTGCTACGTTTTCGTTTTATGTCCGTCGGTGGCCATATCTACGGATCCGCTAGTCGGTGGTTTTATGTGTAAGAAATTTATTATCCCCACAGACGGCGCCAAACTTTGAGAATCGAAACTCGCACTGTCAAAACTTGTAGATCTAAACTTTTAGGGAACATAAATCTCAAAAGTAAACACATCGAAATAGAAACCCGGAGGATATTTTATTGATAATAGATCAGAAATGAGAGTACAAAGAACAAAAAGGCTTAAATAAAGTCCTAGGTTTTAAGTTCGAGATGCCTAACTCGTAGGAAGTTCATATCCTTATATAGCTGCGGCAAGTCGGCTTAGAGAATCTTCCTCAGCAAGATATTCAGAAATCTTCCTTTTATCGTTTTCTTCCTTTTCCGTTAAGATTTCCATTTTCAGCTCGCATTTTGCTCTTCTGCTCGGAGATATCCTCTTCTTCCCTTCTTCGAGTTTATTCTCTTTTTGACGATTATCTTTCTGCGGCTTAAACTATTTTGCCGAATGGGACAAGAACGTATGATCCGAGTCCGTTTGAGCGTAGATTTCTTGATTCGGCCCAAAATCTCAGAAATATGAGTTTCGCGAGTTGGGCCTAACTATGCTTAACTATGCTTTTCAGCAATTAGTTTTTCCGAGAAAATTTTGACCCCAACAAGCATCCATCACTTTCACCCAAAAGGTGATATCCGAGAGATAGTTTGTATCTATTCTTGGCTCCCAACGCACCAAAGCCACCATACAATGGTCAAAATGGAAAGGCTCCATTTTTAGAACTCTTTGATGTCCTCCTCATTGTCAAAATCAAGCTGGAACCTTCCCATTCTGAGATCTGCTCCAGCCACACGTTCCTCTATATTCTGAATCATGGGCATCTCAGATTCAGGCATCTGCCGATCATTGTCTTCCCATAACCCTTGACCAGCTCTTTGTTGTCGAAATGAGGCACCAAAATCTTCAACTTGTGAATTTTAATGGCCATATTCTTTCTCGCATCCGAAGAAACAATGACATTGCTATGCTTCATTCTTCTCTCAATTAAACAGACTTGCTTTGAAATTATACTTGTGAAAAACTCGAGTGCTTCTCTTCTGACCGTGCTCTCCTTATAAATAGTATGAGCATGCTTTAATTACAAGTTATGTCATTTCAAATTAATGATTTAATTAAAGTTTATTAAGAATAATTGAGAAATTAGATTTTGATCCGCGTTGAGCGCGCGATATTTTATTTGTTTTCCGAATTTTCTTATTCTAAATGGTTATGTTGGTTTTACAATATTAGCTATTTACGCTTTCCGAATAAAGAGATTTTATCTAGTTTTCGGATCGATACACTATATTATTTATTTTTGGGATTATACACTATGGATATTCTTTTAGTTTTTATTATAATTACATTTTTATATCTTTTCATTTGTTTTCATATAAATGTTTAGTTTATATGTTTTGTTTCTATTTAATTGTTTTACTTATTTTTCTTTTAAAAAATGGATGTTATGATTTATTTTATATATATTTAATGTGTAGAATATAATTAGATAAACAATAATAATATTGAAATCAATACTATTAAAATTTAAATATAAATAGTAATAGTCATAAATCAATTATTATAAACATAGATAATTAAAATATTATACTTATAGAAAAAAATAACTTGATATGGCTAAAATAAATAATTTTTATTACTAAATAAACTAATTATTCGTCATATTTGCCATTTTTTCCCATAAGTTTTCTTCTTGCAAAAGATATTTAGTAAAATATTTATGTTTTAGGTTTTGTGTTTTATATTTTTATTTGGGTTAATATTGATATTTATAACAGATAAACTTGGCCCGTTTAGATATGTTTATGTTTAGATATGTTTATGTTTCACATGCATGTTAAATCCATTTATGTCTGTTTATAAACTTTAATTTTTAAATTTTAATATAAAATATAGAAAATTTAACTTTGTATATTTATCTATAAATGTTTAATATGATTGAATTCAATACTTCCCAACTATTTAAGACAATTTTTCTTCTCTACAAAATTATTTAGTAAAACATTTATTTTCTGGGTATTGCTTTTTAAAAATTTTATTTGGATTTACAAAGAGATGTTAAAATAGATAGATCAGTCTCATTTATAAGCGTTTATATTTAAGACCATTTAGATCCATCCATTTAAATCTGACTTAAGTAATACATGTATATTTAAATTTATTTAAGTCTTTTTATACATTTTATTTTATTTTAAATTTGAATACAAAATACATAAAATTTAACTTAGTATATTTCTTTATATATTTTACTAAGATTGAATCCAATGTTTTCCGAAATTATATTGTATATATATATTTGGTGTTTAAAAATTTATTTGGATTTACATAGAGATGTTAAAGCTGGCAGATCCAGTTTGTTTACAACTGTTTATATTTAAGATCTACTTAGACCCTTCCTTTAAACTCGACATAAGTTACACATGCCTAATTAAATTCATTTATGTATGTTTACAAAATTTAATACAAAATACAAAATTTTGAATTTGTATATTTCTCTATACATTTAATCTAATACTTTCTTGATATTAAGATATTTTTTTACTTCTTGCCAAAATTATTTTGTAAAACATTTATTTTTGTTTTTGATTTTTAAATTTTATTTGGATTTACATAAAAATGTTAAATTGGACGGCCCTGGCACATAATTGATTATAATTGTAGAGAATTGTTAAAAAGGGTAAAAGCAAATTTTAAATGTTAACATCTTCAATTTTTTAGTTTTAGAATTCAAATTTTGTTTCATATTACTTGTGGATTTGTATTTCCAATGCAGTTTTGATAAATTTTCCAATTTTATCATTAGTTTGTAGCTTAGAAGGTATTTATATCGAAGAAAATATTATTTAATAACAAGTAAAACAGAACATTTAATTATTGTCTTAATTTGTGTACAATACATTTAACGATAATTAAAATAAAACGGAAGAAGTATAAAAGTAAAAGTCAGTTTACTCATCGCTAATAAATTATGAATTAGAAAATCACAATAAACCCAAATTTAACATAATTATTTAAAATTAAGTCAAATATGTAAAAATAAGTTATAAATTGGAAAAGCGAAACTTTCCTCAAAAATTGATATTGACCGTTACCATTCTAAAATATAGCCACTACTTATTTCTGAAAAAAAAAGTATAGTGATGTGGAAAATGAGAAATAACTTGATAAAATCTCATTTCTAAATTCGATTTAACCAAGAAACCCAAACCCAAATCGGTTGTTCAAAAAAAAAACCAAATTTTATTTTAAGTATCATATCTCGTACATGATGAGTTCAAAATCGTGCAATGTGTTTTCCATACTCCTTGAGATCCAATTATGTTGTTACGGAAATTCGACCTAGTCAATATTACGGACTACGATCTGAATATCTGAACTACGAGGTGAGAAAATAACTTTAAGTGAGATCGAAACTGTTCTTTATTGATCTTAAGGCCGAAGCTGAGCTGTGAACATGATGATACGAGGTGGGAGTCCGTCTAATGACGTGCTCCCTAAAGATTGCTTGAGGTCGGAGCTTTATAGAAGTAGTTTGACACTCTCGCAAGTTACCATATCTCTAAAATCAAGGGTGAAGAGTCCTATTTATAGTGCTTGTGCGCTGACTTCTCTTTGGGCTGTTGACTCCTTAGTGGGCTTGTCTTCGTGGGCCGACATGAAGTGTTATTTATTTAGCAAGATTTCCAATGGGCTTTGGATGGGTGCTAAACCCATATCCAACAATTAGTCCCCCCCAGTTCGTCGAGCTGCGATGTTGAGTTCGGCGAATTTCTTCGAGCATTTAAGTCAGGCGGAAATCTTGTTAGGTCGCTTTGCTTTGGTCTGAATATTGTTTCCAGCGGAGCAACGTGTCTTCTCGGATGTGCGATTCTTGAATTTTCGCGAGATTTATTCATTTTTTATTTTTCGCCTCCTCGGCTTACGTACCTTTTCTTCTGTAATTTCCGTCTTCACGCTTTCTCCTCAGTTACTAGTGTTTGTCGGTTCTTCTTTAGATCTCCTGGATTAGTATGCGAGCAGGGGCGACTTTTTATTTATCTTCCAGCAGTAGTGATTCAGATTCTTCCAGTTCACAAGGGGTGGACTTTGTGCGATTTAGGCTTTCTCATGACGACGAGGAGTTTTTTATTTCTCGAGGTGGCTAGATACTTCGTCCGTTCTGGGGCAATCCGATGATGAAGAAACCCCTTGCGTTTCAGCGATTTTCTGATACTTCTCTTCCTCCGCTTTCAAAGGGAGAAAACTTGGATTCGCATGTCGATGTTGAGCGGGGCGAAGGGAATGAACGTGATTCAGGTATTGGTACAGATACATCGGGTCGCGAGGATGATGGCGACGATCAGGTTGAGCCCGGAGGCGGTGCTTCAGGGACTAGTGCGTTTGCTTCTTCCAGTCGTTCTCAACCAGTGGTTCCGAAGGCAGGAAAGAAGAAAAAGCCAAAAAAGGAGGAAGTTACGGCTGGTGAGGGAGATTCTCGAAGGAAGGTGGTTGCTCGGCCAATTCCTTTGTCTATCTGTAAGCAGGATTCCCTGGATGCCCTTTTCCAGGATCATATCCGTATTCCTGGTCTTGATTATCGGCGACCGACCCCAGACGACAGGCCGTGGAATGCTCCTCCTGAGTGGGTTTGTTTGAATGAGAGTTTATTCTCTAAGTGTCATCTGTTATTTCCCCTTCCGAGGCTCCTGGTTGAGTACTGCGAGGCGAAGAAGATAGCTATCTCTCAGCTTTGTCCGGGTGCCATTCGTAATATGGTGGGTGCTCTGATCATGGCGGCTGATGATGGCTTCGATATGTCCACCGATTTCTTTTGTAGGTTGACGTCGATAGCGGTTAATCGAGGGACCGCAGGGACTTTTTATACGAAACTTTTTCCCAAGCATTGCCTGAATATTGTGTTCGATCCTCCGGACAAGACGGACCACTGGCAGGATGGCTATTTCTTTTCGCGGATTAACAACGCATTGACGTTTGATGTGAACAAGGTTTTCTTTTCAGCTTGGAATACTGATACTGGTAGTTATCTTCCCCTTTTGTTCTTCTTTTCTATTTGGGCGTTTTGCTGTTGTTTATGTGGCTCGTCTTTGTGTCTGCTTATTTGTTCTGCAGATTGCTCCTTTTCTGGTTTCTGGACTGTGGATTTTTCTGAGAATTTGACGAAGATAAAGGCTCATCTTCCGATACATTGGCCTTCGAGGAAGGATAAAGCGGGCAAGGCTCTCTTTAATTTGAGGGTTCGGGCTTGTTTTGAGAAGATTGATTCAGGTATGGATCCTCCCCCCCCCCCTCCACTTTTTTTTTTTGGCATGGCGTCCCCCTTATGATCTTTTGACTGTTTTGTCAGAATTTTTGGGGTTGCTGTCTTATGGCCGTCCGGCTGACGTGTCGCTGTCTCCTCATCTTCATAGGAAACGTCGTAAGGTTCTGAGTGAGGACCGTGATTGCCCTGTCGCGAGTTGTTTCTCTGGGGAGTTTGCTTCATTTGCAGGGGGTCTGCCTGTAATTGATCTAGAGACGAGTCATGTTGTTGCGGAGCGGGTTGTCGTGCGGTCGTCTGCAGGTGTTATAAGCCGGAGTGAGGGGATTGCCTTTGAGGAGACGGAGGTTGATTGTGACCTCGGACGGGACCACGAGGGCGAGTCTGATCAAGTGTCCACTCCTGATTTTGGTGCTCTGGGAACGGAGCCCGCGCTTCCTTAGGGGGAACATGTTGGTTCTGTAGCTTCCGACGCTTTGGACTTTGGAGTTGTTGAGGAGGATCTCATGGGGAGAGACCAGGACGATCGGGAGCCTGATCCGATGGATTTTTCATGGTCGTATCATCATACAGGAATGACTCCTTTGGTGGATGATAAATTGTCATGTGCCAATCTTCTCCAGCTAATCGCGGTAAAGTCTCCTCAGAAGTTGATTCGTGTCGCCGAGATGCTCAGGCCCGATCTCCAGGAGGATTTCGGTCATCGTGCTGTTAATGTACGTTTGTTGGTCCTTCTTATTGTTTTGTTGGGCTAGGTGTTTGGCTGACCGCTTTCCTCTCTTTCTCTTCCTCTTCTTTTTGTTTTTGTTGCAGTCGGCTGCTGTTTTTAACCAGCTTAGGGATTGCTACAAGCTTGACATGAAACATTCTGAGTCGACAGGTGGCGTTCTCAAAGAACAGGTCGACGAGTTTTGCGGTTCAACTCGCGAGTTGGAGGCTGCTCGCGAACGGCTTAGGAAAGCTGAGGCGTCCGCAGCTGCTCTGGTGCTTAAGAGGCGAGGTGTTGTGGATCTTTAGAAGAGAGTTGTAGACCTCAAGGGTTTGTTTAGGGGTTTGTGTGTTCCTTTCTGATTTTGCGTTGGCGTTTTTCTTCTTAATGTACCCTCTCTGTCTTTTTTGCAGGGTGGCGAGCCAGGGGTCGAGCTGGCTCCTTTTCTTTTTTTACGAGAGGGACGCCCCTTTTGGGGGGTGTGGTTGTCGTCAGACTGTCCAGGAGATCCATGGGATCTATTCTTGGGGCTTAGTGGTCTATTTTCTTTTTGGTGTAGTGACGTTGGCTTTTACCCCAGCTTGGACTGCTTCGATTAGTTGCCTTTGTTCCCATCCTCCGCCTTACTGGGTGCGGCCTTGCAGGGAACAAACGTTTGATGCGGCGCTTGTTATTCGGATTCCCGTTTGTTCGATGTCGTTGTTTTGTTTGTGGTTTCCCTTGTAGTACGAGACGTGAGTTCTGGTTCGGATGCGACCGTCTTTCAAGAAATTAGATTCCCTTTTGTGTATGCGTTTTTCTTTCGTCTGTTTCTTTGTTACTTTGACAAGAATATAAGGGAAGAAAGGGGAGATTCATTATTGTCCTCCTTGTTTTTCTTTTGTGTTGTTTGCGAGTCGCTTCTCGACTTTGGGCGAGATCAAATTTTAGGCGCGAGTACATGCCCTGCTTATCCTGTCTTTGATTTTCTAGAATATAAACAATGCTCACCCATTTATATACAGATGTGAGTGAGTGCGAGCTTTGGATAGGCTTACCACGTCATCTGTTAAGTCGCCTAGGCACGAGTACGTGCTAGGCTTATCCCGTGGAGTCCTTGGACATAGTTGTGCGAAGAAGGTTTGGCTTACAAAACTTTTCCTAAGGACTCGTGCGGGAACTGGGCCCGGCTTACAAAGATGTGATGAAATATGTCACTGTGCATGGGACACGTGTTTATTGGATCGAACATTTGGCCAGAATGTCGATTGTTTGTTGTTAGGGGCTAAGTCGTATGAAAGTGCATAAAGATTTTTTTACTTTAAGAATATAAAGGTGATTGCGCCCCGTACGGGTTGACTACGTACTCTCCTAGGAGAGATCAAGTTGAGCGTAGTTCTTTTTGGTTTTTACAATAACATGGAAAAAACTTGCTTTTACCTTCGGTGGTTGTGGTCTGGTAATGCCACTTTTCAGAAGGTGCTGGAGTGCTCCGAGCTGATTGACGCGTCTTTTCTGCTCGTAGTGAGACTTTTTCTGCCTCTGTTCGTCATGATTACCTGTTCGATATGCCCGGAGAGTTCGAATGGCTCGCCATGTCGCCGGTGCGGTTGGTGAAGGGCTTTCGTGATCTCAACGCTCGCGGGGTTCTTTTGAAGGCGAGGTTGACTGAGATGTTTGGTTCTAGCGTGATTTTGATGGCCTTCTGACCGTCAGAACGGAACTTGATGGTAATCGTGTTGTCGCGCGGTCGTCTGCAGGTGTTATAAGCCGGAGTGAGGGGGATGCCTTTGTGGAGACGGAGGTTGATTGTGACCTCTGACGGGACCGCGAGGTCGAGTCTGATCAAGTTTCCACTCCTGATTTTGGTGCTCTGGGAACGGGGCCCGCGCTTCCTTAGGGGGAACATGTTGGTTCCGTAGCTTCCGACGCTTTGCTTTTTGGAGTTATTGAGGAGGATCTCATGGGGAGAGACCAGGACGATCAAAAGCCTGATCCGATGAATTTTTCTTGGTCGTATCATCATACAGGAATGACTCCTTTGGTGGATGATAAATTGTCATGTGCCTATCTTCTCCAGCTAATCGCGGTAAAGCCTCCTCGGAAGTTGTTTCCTGTCGCCGAGATGCTCAGGCCCGATCTTCAGGAGGATTTCATTCATCGTGTTGTTAATGTACGTTTGTTGGTCCTTCTTATTGTTTTGTTGGGCTAAGTGTTTGGCAGACCGCTTTCCTCTCTTTCTCTTCCTCTTCTTTTTGTTTTTGTTCAGTCGGCTGCTGTTTTTAACCAGTTTAGGGATTTATACAAGCTACACATAAAACATTCTGAGTCAACATGTGGCGTTCTCAAAGAACAGGTCGACGAGATGACCTGGTGCTTGAGAGGCGAGGTGTTGCGGATCTCTAGAAGAGAGTTGTAGACCTCGAGGATTCGTTTGGGCGTTTGTGTGTTCCTTTCTGATTTTGCATTGGCGTTTTTCTTCTTAATGTACCCTCTCTGTCCTTTTTTCAGGGTGGCGAGCCAGGGGTCGAGCTGGCTCCTTTTCTTTTTTTACGAGGGGGACGCCCCTTTTTGGGGGTGTGGTCATCGTCAGACTGTCCAAGAGATCCATGGGATATATTCTTGGGGCTTAATCATCTATTTTCTTTTTGGTGTAGTGAGGTTGGCTTTTACCCCAGCTTGGACTGCTTCGATTAGTTGCCTTTGTTCCCATCCTCCGCCTTTCTGGGTGCGGCCTTGCAGGGAACAAACGTTTGATGCGCGCTTGTTGTTCGGATTCCAGTTTGTTTGCTGTCGTTGTTTTGTTTGTGGTTTCCCTTGTAGTAGGAGACATGAGTTCTGGTTCGGATGAGACCGTCTTTCAAGAAATTAGACTCCCTTTTGTGTATGCGTTTTTCTTTCGTCTGTTTCTTTGTTACTTTGACAAGAATAGAATGGAAGAAAGGGGAGATTCATTATTGTCTTCCTCCTTGTTTTTCTTTTGTGTTGTTTGCGAGTCGCTTCTCGGCTTTGGGCGAGATCAAATTTTAGGCGCGAGTACGTGCCCTGCTTATCCTATCTTTGATTTTCTAGAATAGAAACAATGCTCACCCATTTATATACAGATGTTTGTGAGTGTGAGATTTGGCTAGGCTTACCTCATCATCTGTTAAGTCGCCTAGGCGCGAGTACGTGCTAGGCTTATCCTGTGGAGTCCTTGGACATAGTTGTGTGAAGGAGGTTAGTCTTACGAAACTTTTCCTAAGGACTCGTGCGGGGCATGGGCCTTGCTTACAAAGATGTGACGCAATATTTCACTGTGCATGGGACACGTGTTTATTGGATCAAACATTTGGCCAGAATGTCAATTGTTTGTTGTTAGGGGCTAAGTCGTATGAAAGTGCATAAAGATTTTTTTTACTTTAAGAATATAAAGGTGACTGCGCCCCGTACGGGTTGACTACGTACTCTCCGAGGAGAGATCAAGTCGAGCGTAGTTATTTTTGGTTTTTACAATAACATGGAAAAAATTTGCTTTTACCATCGGTGGTTGTGGTCTGGTAATGCCACTTTTCAGAAGGTGATGGAGTGCTCCGAGCTGATTGACGCGCTTTCTCTGCTCGCAGTGAGACTTTTTCTGCCTATGTTCGTCATGATTACCTGTTCGATATGCCCAGAGAGTTCGAATGGCTTGGGCATGTCGTCGGTGTGGTTGGTGAAGGGCTTTCGCGATCTCGACGCTCTTTTGAAGGCGAGGTTGAATGAGTTGTTTGGTTCTAGCGTGATTTTGACGGCCTTCTGACCGTCAGAACGGAACTAGATGGTAATCATGTCGTTATAGCTCATCCCAAAATTTGCTCGGTTTTCCGTGTTAGGAATGATTTCCTCGTTGTTTCCCAATTTCACAGTGATGGTCTTGTCTGCTCTTCGTTGCGTGCTGGCGTCCTGGGTGCGTTTCTGCGTTGATTGGTCCGAGCTGTTTGGAGTTGACGATCCTCTAGTGGTTGCGTGAGAACGTCCGCTTGTGGCGAGTTCGCTTAGGCTGTACTGCGACGGTTGTTTCCTGTTTCTCCCACCGCTAGTCAGGCCACTCTAACTGCTCTTCTTCGTATATGGGCTGTTCTTCCGTTTCTTGTCTTTCGGGGGAGGTTGTTGACATGCTTTACTCGGCTGGGACCGCTGCTTCGCTTTGATATTTTCTGAGTATGAGACTTCGTAGGTGCCGACATTCGGTGGTGTCGTGTCCGGATCGCTGGTGGAAAGTGCAGAAAAGCCGGTCTTGGTTGTCGATTCGTATGGGCTTGCTTTGTGCACGGTGTTGCTGGTTGAAGTTGTGGTACATCCCTGGTGTCTTCCTTTTTCACTAAGACGTCCTTGTGTGGACTCCCTTATGCTCTCGGTCGAAGAGAACTTTTTTATCAGCGAGTTCATTTTTTCTTCCATTGCGGCGAAGGCTGACGCCCGGAGGAGGGCGTCTTCAAGGATTAGTGCTTTGTTTGTCATTAGCTCGTAGCGGGGAGGCGACTCATGCCAAAGCCCGTATTGCAGCACTGGGAGCCCTTCTTTGTCTGCCACAAGGACTCTAGAAGCGGTGGCTTTGAATCTATTGATGTACGATCTAAGAGATTCCTTCGGTCCTTGGTTTATGGCCCAGAGGTCGTTGTTGGGAGTTTCTTCTTGGTCAATCGCAGAGTGGTGTTTGAGAAAGGCGGCTGTTAGTTGGTGATAACTGTCGATAGAATGTGTTTCCAGACATGAGAACCAGTCGAGAGCCGCACCACCTAGTTTTTCGACGAAGAGTAAGCAGTAACCAGCGTCGCATTCTTCTGGGGGAGTCGCGTTCGTGCTAATGCAGTGTTGAAAGCCGTCAGGTATCGACGCGGGTTTGAAGTTCCTTCGTAGATTAGCAGCTTGATTCCCTCGAGGTGTCCGACCGGCATGCTCGTTATTCTTACTGTGAATGGTGTGCCCCGCTCTTCTTCGTGGGGTTGTTCGTCCGGGGACGTTCTGTGCATTCCAGATTCGTATAAGGTTTTGTAGGTCAGATGTGTCCTTGGTGATCTTAGCTCGTCGTGTTTGCTAGTGGTTGCTTGGTGCCAGGTCACTTCGTTCGTTGGTTGGTCGGGGTAGCCGTTGTTGTTTTTGGTCAGTTCATGAACCAACTCTTTTAGAGTCTTAGTGAGAAGAGATGAACCTCGGTTTTGGACGTCAGGAGCTCTGTTTCTTAGCTCGTAATCATGAGGGGTGTAGGCTGCCACGATGTCGTTGTACTGAGAACCATCAGGTACGTCTGACGGCTGCATTTCGTCTAACGAGTTTAGTGAGCTCGTGTTTTGGATGAGCGGGCTTCGAGAAGGAGGGCTCGGAGCTCGCTCGTCTTGGTTTGGGAAAGGTCATGTCATCTTGGCTTCGTCTTAGAGCGTAAAGAAGTTTATCCTCAGCACTCCCCACAATCGGCGCCAATTGTTGTTGCGGAAATTCGACCTAGTCAATATTACGGGCTACGATCTGAATATCCGAACTATGAGGTGAGAAAATAACTTTAAGTGAGATCGAAACTGTTCTTTATTGATTTTAAGGCCGAAGCCGAGCTGTGAACAGGATGGTACGAGGTGGTAGTCCGTCTAATGACGTGCTCCCTAAAGATTGCTTGAGGTCGGAGCTTTATAGAAGTAGCTCGGCACTCTCGCAAGTTACCATGTCTCTAAAATGAAGGGTGAAGGGTCCTATTTATAGTGCTTGTACGCTGACGTCTCTTTAGGCTATTGACTACTTAGCGGGCTTATCTTTGTGGGCCGACATGAAATGTGATTGATTTAGCAAGATTTCCAATGGGTTTTGGATGGGTGCTAAACCCATATCCAACAAAATCCAATGATTAAAATCTAGTATAATTTCTGTTTAACTACTTGTTTAGTTACACTACAAAAAATAAGGGATTTCACATCATTATATTAGCATCAGTTTGTTTAGTGATACTAAAGAGGTGAAAGTAATGCGAGGTAACATTACAAAATCAAATAATGCTAATATCCATTACTTTACTAAAACAAAAACCATTTAATGAATTAATCTGCTACTGGGGTCTTCCTAAGTTACAAGCCCAAAACCATTTTAACATTACAAACCCAAAATTTTAATTGAAAAGTTAATTAAAAATGTTTTCTGGAATCCAAGGTTTTCATCTGCGACGTTGACTGGAATTTCTCCGATTGGTTTAAGGTTTTCATCTCCGATTCCGATTGGTTTTCAACTCCGACGTTGACGGAAATCTAAGGTTTTCATCTCCGATTGGTTTTCATCTCGAAATCTGATTCAGACTTTCTCCGTCACTCAAGGTAATGTGATTAGGTTTCTGTGATTTTTACAATCGAGAGATATCGAAGATGAATTTGTTTTCTCCGATTAGATCTTTGAGATTTTTTGTTTATGTGATTCGGCGGTATTGATCTAGGCTGCTATTTGCGTTTGCTTAGTGATAGGTCTAAGTTTTATCCCTATACTAACTGCAAGTGCACAGTGATGTAGTTGTAGTACTTAGGGTATCGAATCCACAGGGACTCCGGTAAACGATAGATTATGAAACAGTAAAGATTAAACTAGGAAAAGCAATGTGAGAAAGCAGTAAATCAAGCAAGCAGAAAAGTAAATAGATCGGTTGTAAATCAGAAAGCGAAGGCGTTAAGTCTAGGGAGTTCTCAGGAAATCAGGAACACATGCAATCAATCAAGCGGGATCTAATTAGGAACTGTTCTAGAACTCAAACACATATATAGAATTAACCAACTGTCGTTGCGAGAATTCTCTAAGTCTAAGTGCAGCAATCCAAATTCCTTTGCAATTACTAACAGATTAAACTAGCTTTAACATCAATAATCTAAGTGGCCAGTTCAGATTAAGCATTAAGAACAATCCTAGGCGAAGAACTAGAAAGTATGAATCCCTAACAGATTGATTAACCTATAATTCCATGAAATCCCTAATGAGAATCCCTAAACCTAACAGGTAATCTACTCAGACATAATCATCGAGACAGAAAACATCATGAATAGGAAACCAAATATCATAACAGAATAAAGAACTGGGGTTCAAAATCCTCGCTCTTTCAAGAACAAGATCATCCCCTAACTCTCTCTGAAAAATAGAATAAAGCGTTGTAAAGCGTCGCCTAAACAATGGCTTAAAAACCCTAATATAATGGTCTAAAATCGGCTGGGGCTTCTTTGTAATTATGAGAAACTTCTGGGCAAAGTTGCAATTTCCAACTATCTTCTCATTAAACGCCGAGAATTTGTCTGCCTCGACCTTGTGTCGATCGTTGCACATGATGTGTCGATCGACACAGGTCTGTGAATTTGACAGTGAAGTCCATCTCTCGGGTCAATGCTCCAAAATGCTCCAAATAGCTCCATAATCTCCAATTCCGCTCCAAACGTGTCTAGAACTGTAAACATACTAAAAGGACTCCAAAACATAATAAAAGACTCGATAAATAAGATATATACCATGGCTAAAATCCCTAAAATCCATGGTATATCAACTCCCCCACACTTAGCTCTTGCTTGCCCTCAAGCAAGTAAAGAACCAAAGTATAAGAAAAGAAGTTTGAAAACACAGAAACTCATTTCGTCCTAGGAACTTTCGCATTCACATTCACATAGTAATCCACTGAAAACTTTCCTACAGAACTCAAGACCACAATATACTTCCCCCACACTTAGCAACTGTCCTAAGTAAACTCCACAATAACATTCACGCATTCAAATTCACCCTACTGACTTCTATAAGCAATTAAGTGCGGTCTCACCTAAGGATTATCGATCAAAGGGCACATGGACTCTTACCTTGTCAGCTCTAGACCACCATACTATCTTTCTTTGGTCCCTTTCTTCTCTTTCCCTTCCTTAACAACTGATTTTTCCCCACTGGGTATCATTTTATTTTTTTTATCAGTGCTCTTCCCGTTTTGGGGTGTACTTTGGACACATTCCATGGATGCACAGGATATGATAGTTGTAGCTACCACTCCCAGAGACCACTTCGGAGCTACTAGCTCATCCTCAGTTTATTATTCTCTTTTTTTTTAACTTTATAGAAGGGTATAAGGGAACCAAATATCACAGGTTTACAGGCTGTGTCAGAACTAACAAAGGAATCCGACTCAAGGTATTCCAAGCCCTTAGGTGAGAAAATTAAGTCAGCATTAAGGTGAAGTCAGTAAACGGATCCTCTGATACCTGAAGTGATGTGGGTGTTCTCAGTAGGCTGATCCGTGTTGGGTTTTCTAACAGTCATAGAGGCTCTGCGAGTCTGTCCAATGGTCACTCAGTTCCTGTTCAAGCGAAAAGTTTCCTCGAAAAATCATAGTTTCATACTGATTTTGACTCAATAAAACAATTTTAAAAACACAGGACTGACTCTAAGAAAACAAAAGCGTGCGTCAGTAGCTACCTCCCCCACACTTAAACTACATTGTCCCCAGTGTAATCCAGCTTAGGCTCGGTGAGAAAAATAATCAAATTGAAACAAACCGAAAAGTTGCAGATTACTTACTGTCGTCGCCCTGTGTCGATCGATGCCACAAGGGTGTCGATCGATGCAAGGCGAATATGCTCGCGGTTATGTAGAATCGCAACTGCATCGACCGATGCACGATGTGTGTCGATCGATGCAATGCGATTTTTCTTGTTTCTCTCGGCGCTGAACACACAAAACAGAAAATTAAAAACACCAAATCAAAACGAAAAACAAAAACAAAAACGAACCTAACAGTGGATTGCCTCCCACTCAGCGCTTGTTTAAAGTCAGTAGCTTGACTATGGGACAGAGATTTGGTTCATGGTGGTTTCAACAGAGACTTTGAATGTCGCTGTGAATATCTCTTCATCCAAGGAGGTGTATAAGCTTTCAGATCATGAGGCTTTCCAAGGAATGAATAAACAGAATCAGGGCGGGAGCAAAGCTTGGGTGGGACACTGCGTTTTCCTGCATTCAAAACAATGTGGTCAGGAGGTTTCAGCTTAGGTGATTTATACCTTACATTTGGTGCAGATCTGATGTTTGGAGCTTTCTGCTTATGAGCAGTTGCAGGCTCTGAAGATGTTAGAGCTGGTTCAAGAGGAACCGCCATCTTCTTCTTTCCACTATCAGATACTGTAGTACCACCAATCTGAGCTTCTTCTTTCAAATGACCAACAGTGGAGATCATCTTCTTTGCATCTCTCAACACACAAGGGTGAACTCGCGAAGCTTCAGCTGGTGGAGTTTCATTCAGCTCCTTATCCATCACTTTCATGCAGTTAGCCACTTCTAGCTCTTGGTTAGACGGTTTAAGAACCTTGGGATATGGCACAAAGGGCTTATAGACTCGTTCCTGGACTGTTGCAGATTTCTGGTCTCGTCTGCGATCTGTGTCGATCGATGCACGATGTATGTCGATCGACGCAAGGCGCTTATGTCCAATTTCATCAGTCGGATCGGGATTGCATCGATCTACATCGAGAGTGTGTCGATCGACGCATGTCTCAGACAGACTATATTCATTTAGAAAATCCGAGATTATGCTCTCTTCTTCTCCCAGCAAGTCAATCCCATCTCTTAAGGTCACAGTTTTGAAGGATCTGTACTGTTCAGCTTTCCCAGCTTCATTTTGCCTTTGTATTGCTCCAGCTGTCTGCTCAACTTGGACATCTAGCCTCTTCACATGTGTGCTCAAGTATTCAAACTTCCCATTCAGATTTTCATGCATAGCATCCAACTTCCTGTCGAAGTTTACAGCAGCCTTAGCCTGATCCTCTAGCAACTGCTCCATCATGGATTCCATCTTGCTCTTATAAGCATTAGCAACAAGAGGTGTTTGATAAGAAGATGATCCATAGGCTCTCTGATAAGAATTACCTTGCTGATTACCAACCTGTTTCCTTGGAATCCAGAGCTATTGATATAGTTCAAATCCTCTTCCTATCTTTGCAACAACTGCTCCATCATGCTCATCAGCTTACCAGATTGTTTATTTTGAGGAGGAAAAGGCTGATATGATGGAGATTCATAATTCCTGGTGAATGAATAGGAACCATAGCCTCTGCAGAACGAGTTATTCTGCAAATTTTCCAACATTCGTTCCATCATTCCCATCATCTTACGCGATGTGTCAATCGATGCAACGCAGTGTCGATCGATGCAAACGCAAAGATGTAACGATCGACACACAGGACCGTATCGATCGATGCAGTGCGATTACAGGCGTACCTGAAACGCAAGAAACCGGAAAAAAAAAAATTAGTGAACAAAAACAAAAAAGAAAAACCTAGTCTAAACCCTAAGTTCAAATCTATCGAGGACTCAAATCTAGTCGTTGCAGTATAGTGGTAAGTATTCTCGCCTGTCACGCGGGTGACCCGGGTTCGATCCTCGGCAACGGCGCCAAAAACTTGATAGGTCTAAGTTTTATCCCTATACTAACTGCAAGTGCACAGTGATGTAGTTGTAGTACTTAGGGTATCGAATCCACAGGGACTCCGGTCAAAGATAGATTATGAAACAGTAAAGATTAAACTAGGAAAAGCAATGTGAGAAAGCAGTAAATCAAGCAAGCAGAAAAGTAAATAGATCGGTTGTAAATCAGAAAGCGAAGGCGTTAAGTCTAGGGAGTTCTCAGGAAATCAGGAACACATGCAATCAATCAAGCGGGATCTAATTAGGAACTGTTCTAGAACTCAAACACATATATAGAATTAACCAACTGTCGTTGCGAGAATTCTCTAAGTCTAAGTGCAGCAATCCAAATTCCTTTGCAATTACTAACAGATTAAACTAGCTTTAAGATCGAGTTCGATATGTTTACAATTCAATTAAACCAAATTCCTTTGCGAGTAATTCAATTGCTCATCTAGGTTCTTTCTAGCTAATTAACCAACTGTCGTTGCATCAATCAACCTAACATCAATAATCTAAGTGGCCAGTTCAGATTAAGCATTAAGAACAATCCTAGGCGAAGAACTAGAAAGTATGAATCCCTAACAGATTGATTAACCTATAATTCCATGAAATCCCTAATGATAATCCCTAAACCTAACAGGTAATCTACTCAGACATAATCATCGAGACAGAAAACATCATGAATAGGAAACCAAATATCATAAAACAGAATAAAGAACTGGGGTTCAAAATCCTCTCTCTTTCAAGAACAAGATCAGCCCCTAACTCTCTCTGAAAAATAGAATAAAGCGTTGTAAAGCGTCGCCTAAACAATGGCTTAAAAATCCTAATATAATGGTCTAAAGTCGGCTGGGGCTTCTTTGTAATTATGAGAAACTTCTGGGCAAAGTTGCAATTTCCAACTATCTTCTCATTAAATGCCGAGAATTTGTCTGCGTCGACCTTGTGTCGATCGTTACACATGATGTGTCGATCGACACATGTCTGTGAATTTGACAGTGAAGTCCATCTCTCGGGTCAATGCTCCAAAATGCTCCAAATAGCTCCATAATCTCCAATTCCGCTCCAAACGTGTCTAGACCTGTAAACATACTAAAAGGACTCCAAAACATAATAAAAGACTCGATAAATAAGATATATACCATAGCTAAAATCCCTAAAATCCATGGTATATCACTTAGCTGAATAATCCCTTGCAAAACCTGATTTATCTGCTAATCTGATTCAGAAATTCTCAAGGTAATTTTGTATTTCTCAAGCTCACGATGCTTTCTCCTTCATGATACTAGATCAATCAAACTTAATCGAAGTTTCCCATCGTGTAATTTCCCATCGAAGTTTTAGTTGAGTTCATACTCTGAGCTGTTTTTAAAATTAGATTTCACTCTATACACATAGTTAGATTTCACTCTAAATATATAGAGTGTAGATTTTTTTTAATTGCATGAGCTGTTTCTGTAGTATATATCCATTTTTGGCTGTGCCTTAGGTATATAGATGTTAAAGCTATCTCTGAATCTGGTTCTAGCAGTGGGAGAATACTCTTGAGGAGCACATCTGATTATCTATCCAAAAGTTTTATTATCACTTTCGTTGTGTATCTTAGTTTCATCGCTGGTTTGTGTTTCAGAATTTTATTGACTGGTTTCAGATAATGAGTATGGTTTCTTATGGATCATCAGGTACTTGAAAAGAATTGATGATGCGGTCCGTGAAGCCAATGAGTTAGCTCAAGGTAAGAAGTATCATAGTGTATAATGATCAGAGATAAAAAAATTGTATATATCTTGTGTTCCCCGTTTTATTTTATTTTTGCTATTCCTAATTGTTCCACTTCAATTTCAATCATGAAGGTTTGCATTTGCTGCTGGCCTGCAAGGACATGCTTGATTAGACATTAGAAGAAACTCTGGAGAACGATCAATTTTTTGGACACGGAAAAATGTGGGTATCAGAGTTTCACCGGGGTCTACAATTCGTAACTTGATAACTGAACTTGTCTGAATTTTTGAGTTTGAAACTACTAATTGTTTGCTTTCTTGATCGAAAGATAAGTTGTAGTTATGATAATATCTGATAAGCTCTTATCTATCTTTGTTGCAGTCTTTTCCAAATCAAAGTTTTTGTTGCATGATCTGCATCAGGCGATCTTAAGGGACGAATCTGTAGCAAGGTTACACAAGCTTGGAGAGGTAAAAAAAATTACCATATTCTAACGATTTTATAGCTTAGCTTTCACTTCTTATCTGTTTTCAAGATTGTACTCTTACATATGTACTATGTTGTCAAATATGTAACTTCCAGGATTTTTTGGAGCTAGTACCTGAAGTGAGGGAACATATCAACAATTTTTATTCAAGGTAACATGTACAAGACGCTTGTCTATTTTATGTATATAACCGAGTGGCTCTCACAACTCACTAAGCTGTTGGTTATGTTGAATTTTATTATGTATTGCTTAGGAGAACTTACCAGCTTTCCTTCAATTCTTATCCATCTCAAGTCTCCAACACCTCCCTCATTACCATCTTGCTTATGAGTCCATATCTCTCTCTTCGCTCTTCAGTTGAAATTATACTCTGCTATCCAGTTGGAGCTCTGTTAACTTGTAAAAGCTGTTCCTTTGTTGACTTAACTCAAATGCACATTGCGAGAATGACTATTACCTTCAAAGACTTGAAATTGATTTGGATTTAAGGTAAGATGCATATTCTTATTTCAAGTAATTTGTGTGAAAGGCTTGATAGATGGAATCCAAATTCATCAATGGATGTAACAATGTTTAACTCTTACTATATATATATAAAATACATGATTGCTAATTTGGAAGGCAGTAAGAAGGTTAGTAATTCAAACACAGTTTACTTTGGCGTTTACTTTGACCTTGATTTGTCTTCGTCACTCCATCCTCAGTCAAATCTGGAGTAAGGAATCGAGGAGGATGAGAAAGAGGTGATAGATAGGAAGAATACATTTGGATCTAACACATATCCAAAGAAGAAGGGGAAAATCTTTTATGTAAGCAACTGTAAAGTCATATGATAAATTCAGTTGTGTTCTCTCAGTCAGATTGTTGTTGATAACTAACACGTTTTTTTTTAACTTTTTGTTGTATAAAAGATGTTCCTCTGGGATGCTTGGCAGGATTTAACTCTTATCATCTTGATCATAGCGGCTGTAACATCATTGGCACTGGGAATAAAGAGAGGGGTATGTTTTCCCTTACATATTAGTTCCTTCTTAATGTTTCAAACTAGGAACTCACTTATGTTTTGTCTACTCTACTATTCTTTTGGTTACTACTTCATCAGGGTTTGAAAGAAGATTGGTTTGATGGTGGAAGCATTGCGTTTGCAGTTTTGCTTGTCATTGTTGTTACAGGTATATGAACATTTTTTTATTCTATGTTTAATGTCAAATTCTTAGATGACTCTTTCTTTACGCTTTATCTTTTGATTCTTAGATTTGATCAATGTCTATTAGACAAGAGCATCCAAAATTATAGTTTGACTTGTTTCTTTTTCTCATCTTTCCAGTTGTATATATGATATTGTATTTGTCTATAAAAACAATGTATTGACTTACTATATATAAAAAACATGATTGTTTATAAATTTTTTATTGTAGATTTTATTTTGTTTTAATTGCAATTAGTTTATTTTAGCATCATTTTTTTATTGTTGACTTGTATCATTTTAAAAATGATGTTAAATCATAGGAAAGAATGATGCTAAAAGATATGGTAAATGATGTTAAATGATAGGGAAAATGATGTTAAAACATAGGGAAAATGATACTAAATTATAGAAAAATGATGTTAAAATATAGGATAAATGATGCTAAATAATAGAGAAAATGATGCTAATTAAGTAATGTTAAGTTTAACATTTTTTTTTAAAGGATCTTATATTAAAACAGAAATAAAAGAAAATGTCTACAAGCCCAAATGGTAATAATAATGAAGCCCATATTAAATAAAAGCCCTAAGAAAAACCCAAATTTAAGAGAGTTGCCCAACTCTATTTGAAAAGCCCAAAGACTGGTAATTGGCTTCGGTGAAAGATAGAAGGACCGAGAGGAAATTGAGATGTTGAAAGTCTTCAATTCACGGTTGAATGTAATTAATGCAGAGACCTGGAATTAATGGGAAGGAGCAGGAGCGCTTGCATGTTGAGGAGAAAGTGGTTGAGCGTTCGAACTAGGAGATGACTGCCAGAATTGATACATTTCAGAATATTTAACTGGATTCTCTTCCCTGAAAGTTGCAATTTTGTTTCTCACCAGCTTGTCATGGAGACTGATGATTGTATCAGAGGATCTGAAGATTCTGAAATGGAGCCTAGCATTTCTTTCATTCCAAATAAGGTAAATCACGGCCTGCTAAGCTATTAGAATGACCCTTTGATGATTTTTCTTTCCACTTAGACGATTCATGCTTTCCAGAGTGATAGACCAATCTCTTGAAGGATTAAGTCGACTTGTAGACGCCACTGAGCTCCAGATAGCCCAGGAGAAATCACAGCCAAATAGCAGATGGTCGCGGGTCTCCGGTAAGTTGTTGCACAGAAGGCATGAAGGATCCACGTTTATACCCCCAAGAGATCAAGCGATTATGGGTTGGACACCGATCCTGTAGAAACAACCAACTCAAGAAACTGTGCTTCTGAATTCCTCCTGAATTCCAAATTACTCGATGCCAGGGCTCAGTTGGTGAATGCAATAAGATCTCCAAGTTTATCTGACCTGTACGGTAATTTGGAATCGATGATAATGAATCAAATTTCCATTTGTGTTGATCTTCCTCACCAGTAATCGTAACAGTAGATAGATAGGCTTGGAGATTGACTTGTATGTCTGATCTCGCTGCAGGAAGAAGCCGAACGTTATTCGCCACAATGTTGTTTACTTTGGCAGAAGAAGAGATAGCCCGTTTGAAACTGGGATCATTTTCAAAGTATGTGTCCATTCTTCCAAAAGGAGTCCAAATGTCTGTCCAAAAATTGGTACTGACTCCATGATAGGTCTCAGAGTTTTACCCTATACTTACTGCAAGTGCACAGTATATCAATGTAGTACTTAGGGATCGAATCCACAGAGACTCTAGACTCTTGCGATAGATTATAGAACGGTCGAGTTAAACTAGGTGAAAGTAATGTGAAATTAAAAGCAAGCAGAAAAGTAAATCAAGTAGCAGAGCAAGAAGGCGAAGGCATTAAGTCTAGGGAGTTCTCAGGAAATCAGGAACATAGACAATCAATCAATCAGGATCTAATTAAGAACTATTCTAGAACTCAAACACGGATATAGAATTAACCAACTTTCGTTGTGAGAATTCTCTAAGCCTAATTGCAGAAATCCAAATGTCTTTGTAATTCCTAACAGATTAAACTAGCCTTAAGTTCAGGTTCGATATGTTCACAATTAAATTAAACCAAATTTCTTTGCGAGTAATTCAATTGCTCATCTAGGTTCTTTCTAGCTAATCAACCAACTGTCGTTGTGAAAATCAACCTAACATCATAAATCTGGATAGCTACTTCAGATAAAGCATTAAGAACAATCCTAGATGAAGAACTAGTAAATATGAATCCCTACAGATTGATCAACCTATAATTCCATGAAATCCCCTGTGAGAATCCCTAAACCTAACAGGTAAACTACTCAGACATGTTTATCGAAACAGAAGACATCATGAATAGAAGACCAAATATTATAAAATCAAATAAAGAATTGGGGTTCGAAATCCTCTCTCTTTCGAGAGCAGGATCAGCCCCTAACTCTCTCTGAAAATAGAATAAAGCGTAAGTAAAGCGTAGCCTAAACAATGGCTTAAAAACCCGATATAATGGTCTAAAGTCAGTTGGGGCTTCTTTGTAATTATCAAGAACTTCTGGGTAAAACTGTAATTTCCATAAGTCTTCATTAAAGCGCCGAGAATTGTCTGATCCGCGTCTGCATCGATCGATGCCAAAGGTGCATCGATCGACACAAGTATCAAATATCGACAGTGAACTCATCTCTCGGGCAAATGCTCCAAATGCTCCAAAAAGTGCCATAATGTCCAAATCCGCTCCAAACGTGTCTAGACCTGAAAACATAGATAATAGGACTCCAAAGGACTCTAAAAGACTCGATAAGAAGACATATACCATGGTTAAAAGTCCTAAAAACCATGCTATATCACTCCATTCCCCACCTTAACATGAATCCACTCTTGAGCAGTAGCTCTGATTCTGATCAGTTTATTTATAAGCCAAGGGTGTTTCTGTTTTTCCTTTACTATCCAGAAATTGTTTACTGATCTGCCAGAATCTCCTTCGTCATCCATCCAACCCATAGTGATCCTCCTCTAAAAAACAGAAGCCAAATTAACTTGTAGGCACAAGCTAAACTCCAGGTACTGAGATCCTTGATTCCCAAACCACCTTCTTTTTTTGGTTTTGTTATAGTATTCCAAGCCACTCTAGCTGAATATTTATCTCCAATTTGGCCACTCCAAAGAAAACTACTGCATAAGGAGTTAATAATCTGTACTATTGATTTAGGTAAGATAAATGAAGAGCACCAGAAGTGATTGATTCTGCTTATGACAGAGTTTATGAGTAGGAGGCGCCCTGCAAAAGAAAGAGCTCTTGCAGCCCATGACGATAATTTTCCTTTGAACGACTGAATCAGAGGAGCACAGTTGAGCTTGGTAAGTTTCTTAGTGGTTAGAGGAACTACCAAATATCGGATAGGTAATGATCCCTGAGAAAGTCCAGTAACTCTTTTAATTTCTTCTGTTTGAACCGATGACATACCATAGGGGAAGAAACAAGTTTTCTGCACACTTATAGCAAGACCTGAGAGGCTTTCAAATTCTTTCAAGATAGCAAGCACATTCTGGATAGAAGCAAGAGACCCTTCAGCAAATATCAGGAGGTCGTCCGCAAAGCATAAGTGGGTAAGCTTCACATCTTTACAATTCTGATGGTAACCAAATTTCCCTTCTTCAGCACCCTGGTTAAGCATAATTGATAAACAGTTCATCGCCATAACAAAAAGGTAGGGGGATAAGGGATCTCCCTGCCTTATCCCTCGTTTTTTTTTTTTTTTTTTTTTGCCTTATCCCTCGTTTACCTTTGAAATAACCTTGCACTGTACCGTTAAATCCCACTGAATAGGAAGGGGTAGAAATACAAACATAGATCCATCTGAGAAATATGTCTGGAAGGTCTAGGCTTGAGAGCATGAACATAATAAATTCCCATCTGATGGTATCAAATGTCTTTGCTATATCTACCTTAATTGCCACTCTTTTCTGCCCTTTATCTCTGTGGTAACCATTCATGATGTCAGCCGCTAGAATTGTATTCTCGATAAGTAGACGACCTTGAACAAAAGCTGTTTGATTAGGGAGGATAATCTGTGGCAGAATCAGCTTTAGTTTAGTGATCAATATCTTGGAAATAGTCTTGTAGAGTGTATTGCAGCAAGAAATTGGCCTAAAATCAGTTAGTGCAGTAGCCCCTGGCTTCTTAGGAACCAAGGCAAGGATAGTTGAGTTTGCACTTGTGGGAAGGAAACCTGAATAGAAAAATCCACTTAAAGCAGATAAAACTTCATCACCCATTAGAGACCAAGTTGCTTTGAAAAAACCTGAGCCATAACCATTCGGACCAGGAGATTTTCCAGGCTTTAATTTAAATAATGTCTTCTGAATGATTTCAGGCGGAGGAATGGCAGAGAGCAGGGCTTTTTGCAGATCCAAACAACGAACGTCCAACATGTTTTCAAACCACGCAGCTGATAGAGGTAACTGAACAAGATTTTTTGGCGCTAGTATGTTTGAAAAGTGGTTAACTGCCAAATCACTCATTTGCTGGGGATCCGAGATGCAGAGACCAGAAGGAAGTATGAAGCACCGTATTGAGTTGAAGGCCACACGAGCAATGCAAGAGCGGAAGAATAAAGGTGTGTTTGAGTCTCCATCCCTGAGCCAAGTAATGTGCGCTTTTTGTTGAAAAAAGGCTTCCTCTATGGATTTAAGTTATGTTAACTTTTGATGCAGATTCCTTTGGAGCTCAAATAGATAGGGAGAAGGATTGTTTAGAGCCTGTTCCTGTACATCAATGAGAAAACGGTTAGAAATAATCACTCTCTCTTGAATCTTTGAAAAATTCTCTCGATTTAGTTTCTTTAGAGAACCCTTGATGGATTTTAGCTTAAAGCATAGAGAACTAAGATTGTAGGCCTTATTTCCAGCTTGTAACCATGTTGTCTCAACCGTAGGAATAAACTCAGGGTGATTGATAGGTTCTAAGTTTTCCCTATGCTAAACTGCAAGTGAACAGCAATGTCAAAGTAGTATATAGGGTTATCGAATCCACAGGGACACTTGGTCTCAAGAGAATCAAACTGTAGGAATAAATACTAGAAATAAGCAATTAGTGAATGAAATAAATTGCGGTGCGAGAAAGTAAATCAGTAGCAGAGATTAACGGTTGTGAAGCAAGTAATTAAAAGCGTCAAGCCTAGGGTATTCTCAGGAAATCAGACAAGCAGACAGTTCATTCAGCAAGGATCTAATTAAGAACGGTTCTAGAACTCAAAACACAGATATAGAATTAACCAAATTCCTTTGCGATAATTCTCTAAGTCTAAGTGCAGCAAACCAAACTTTCGTTTGCGAGAACTAACAGATTAAACTAGCAATAAGTCCAAGTATGATATGTTCACAATTATCCTAAACCAAACTTCCGTTTGCGCAAAGTTTAATTGCCCAATTTAATTAGTTCAGATTCCTAAACCCCACTTTCGTGACGTATTTAGCAACCTAAGATCTAGATTCTAATTGATCAGGTTAGAACTAGCTTTAAGCACAATTAAATTGAAGAACAGATATAGTTATGAATCCTTAACTGAATTTGAACAAGTCTAGCAAGTCATGAAATCCTATGTGAGAAACCCTAAACTCAACTATGGATCTACTCAGACATAGATAATGAAAACATAATCATAGAATGAATAAATTGCATAAAAGAATAAGAGTAAAAGGGGTTCGAAATCTTCTCCAAATACAGAGGATGTAACAGGTTCAGATCAGCCCCAAAAAGCTCTAAAATCCTCTGCTCTTAATTATCAAAGCGTATTCTAAAAAGTATAAAGCTTCCCTAATAAAAACAATAAAAACTCTATTATATAGGCATAATCTCGGCCAGGGGCTTCTTTGTAAATATCAGGAACTTCTGGATCAAAGTGCAAATTCTTCACTCTTCTAAACCGCCGAGTTTTTGGCCCATCTCGCTGGTGCATCGATCGATGCTAGAGTGCAACGATCGACACCTTCCTCTGTTTCAGACAGTGAACTCTATCTCTCGGCCAAACACTCCAAAAATCTCCAAAATACTCCATTATCTCCAATTCAGCTCCAAACCTGATTAAACCTGTAAAAGACTCTAAAAGAACACAAAAGACACTAAAAACACACTTATATCATGGTCTAAAACTAGTAAAAACCATGATATATCAACTCCCCCACACTTAGCCTTTGCTTGCCCTCAAGCAAAACAGAGAACTAAAGCTTGGTGAAGAGGTTTGAAAACTCTTCAGAAACTCATTTCATCCTCGAAGCTACAATACTCAGATTCCCCTTAGTAAACCACTGAAAGAATCAATCACAGGATATCAAGACCAACATGTACTTCCCCCACACTTAGCAACTGTCCTAGGTAAACTCCACAATCACATTCAAGCATTCAAATTCTCCCTACTGACTTCTGCAAGTATTTAAGTGCGGTCTCACCTAAGGAGTATCGATCTAAAGGCACATGGATTCTTACCTTATCAGCTCTAGACCACCATACTATCTTTCTCTAGTCCCTTTCTTCTCTTTCCCTTCTTTAACAACTGATTTTTCCCCATTGGGTATCATTTTATTTTTTTTATCAGTGTTCTTCCCGTTATGGGGTGTACTTTGGACACATTCCATGGATCACATGAGAGATAATAGTGTTTGCTACTATTCCCATGACCACTTCGGAGTTACTAACTCATCCTCAGTTTATTATATATTTTTTTTTACTTTACAGAAGGGGAGAAGGGGACTAAATAGGACAGGTTTACAGGCTGTGTCAGAACTAACAAGGAATCCGACATAAAGCATACCAAGCCCTTAGGTGAGAAATCTAAGTCAGTATTAAGGTTGAAGTCAGTAAAGGATCCTCTGATACCTGAAGTGATGTGGGTGTTCCCAGTAGGTTGATCTGTGATGGAGTTTTCTAATAGTCATAGATAGATCCTGCAACTTCATCCCAATGGTTACTTAAGTTCCTGCAAGTCTTGTAAATCTTCTCAGAAAATCATAGTTTCTTACTTAAACAATTTTGACTCAATAAAACAAAATTTTTTTGAAAAACGGATTGACTCTTAAGAAAACAGAAAACAAAAGTCAGTAGCACCTCCCCCACACTTAAGACACACTGTCCCCAGTAGTGTCCAGCGAAGGCTCGGTAAAAAGAAAATAAAAATTGAAAAGGTGGAATTATGTCTGTCGGGTTACCTCTGTCGCTCATGCATCGATCGTTGCACTAAGTGCATCGACCGTTACTTGGCGATTTTCGTGTATAGTCGATCGTTGCTCAGGACCGCAACGATCGCTGCAATGCGATTCCTTTCGTGTTGTGACGATCGACACAGAAGTGTGTCGATCGCTGCACTGCGAATTAACCGAGACCTGCAAACATAAACTCACCAGAAACAAAAACAAACGTAAAATCCTAACAAAAACACCAAAAATGAAAAAGAAAAACACTAGTACCTAATGGTGGGTTGCCTCCCACCCAGCGCTTGTTTAAGGTCAATAGCTTGACCGGACGGATGAGATCTTTCAAGTACCAGGAGGTCCTGACAGAGACTTTTTCTGTCTCTGTTCAAGTCTCCTCATCCAAGGTGGTGAGTAGGCTGTTGCGGAATGCGCATGTCCAAGAAAAGATGGAGTGAAATGTGCTCCAGGATCTATAACCATGGTATGATCAGGCTGCTCAAAATCTGCGTCCCTTATGGTGAATGTTTGCCCATCTATCAGTGGCTTTCGCAGCTTATCCATCTCATAGTGCAGCGGTTCATCTCCCAGGTGGAGGTCTATTAGACTCTGTCTAACATCAATCACAGCTCCTGCTGTAGCCAAGAATGGTCTCCCAAGCAATAAAGCTTCATCCGGATCACAATCATATTTCAGCACAAGGAAGTCCGTTGGAACTAAGTAGTTCCCAACTCTCACCGGAATGTCCATAAGAAGTCCTTCAGGAACTCGTATGGACTGATCAGCTAGGATAAGAGAAGTCCTAGTAGGAGTAAAATCTAACATTCCCAGCTCCTCTGCCACAGAGTAAGGCATTATGCTTCCAGCGGCTCCTAAATCACACAGAGAACGCCTAAAGCTATCCTCAAAGATAGAACAATTTAGCACAAAGACTCCAGGATCAGATAGCTTCTTCGGGACCTTGGTTAGCAGAACATCACTAATATGCTGAGGAACTATTATCACCCATTCTCTCAGCTCCTCATCTAAAGGCAACATCTTGTTCAAATATCTCTGAACACATGGATGATAAGGTGGATCATCAGAAGGTGGAATTTCTTCCAAGTCTTCACCACTCTCTTCTAGCTTTTTCAGCTCTTCAATCTCTTGTTTAATCACTTCAGACACCTTGGGATATTGCCTAATGGCTTGTGCATAAACATCCTCTTGAGTGATCTCAGATACATCAGGGAATAGGCGGGCTAGTTCTGCATCAATCTCACTTTCATCCCACGGATCTTCTGCTCGTTCACGACCTGCATCGATCGATGCCAGCTGTGTGTCGATCGTTGCATCACTGCAGTTTCTACCCGAGAGTTTTTCACAGAAATCCGAAAATTCTGCCTCAGTCACCAACTCAGCTGTACTTAGCTCAAATTTCTCCCCTAGATAAGATCCATCATTAATGAGTACAGACCAGGCCTTAATATGAGTCTCTGCAACTCCTTTTCCCTTCAGTGACCTGGACATCTGGTTCACCTGAGTGTCCAACTGCTTCATGTGAGTGCTCAGTGACTCAAACTTCCCATTTAGGTCTTGATAGACAGCGTCCAGCTTCTTATTGTTGTCCACAGAAAGCTTGGTTTGACTCTCTATCAGTTGTTCCATCATAGCCTCCATTTTTCTCTCATGGGCTGTAGGCGCAGGAGGAGTCTGATAGGATGTAGATCCATAGGTTCTCTGAGTACCTTGTCCATAGGTCTTCTGAAAACCACCAGCCTGTCCTCCATTGGAGAATATGTTCCCCTGTTGATTACCAAATCTATTACCTTGGAAACCAGAACCTCCTATGAAATTCACATCTTCTTCCTGAGTTTCCTCCTCAGCCTGAATCACCTCTACATCTTGGGCAAAGTGGACAGCTTTCTTACTTGTCAGGAGATTGTAGACTGTGTCCAATCTGGATCTTATATTAGCTATATCATAATTCTCTACAGTTCCACCAGATCTCTTCCTCCTTTCATCCATTGTTTTGCAACAGTTGCTGCCAATCAGATTCTCTATCAACTGCTTAGCTTGCGTAGGAGTCCTGGTGTTAAAATTAGCATTACTGGAATTATCCAGCGCAGTCTGATAAGGGAGATCTATGCCTCTGAAGAAGATACCAATCAGCTGTACTTCCGTGAATCCATGGTGTGGACAGTCACGCTGATACTGCTTAAATCTCATCCAGGCAGTCTTCAAGGGCTCCACAGCTCCTTGAGAAAAGGTGAGTATGTCCTGTCTGGACTGATCCGAGCGTGCATCATCATAAAAGTGACGCAGGAACTCACTCTTTAAGGCTGTCCAAGTAGTATACTGACCAGGTGCCAGTTGTCTCAGCCATGCACTAGCGTCTCCAGCAAGACTGTGCGGAAATAGCTTAAGGAACAGATAGTCCGGGCATACTCCTTCATACTTCATGCCAGTGACTATGTCCTCAAACTTGTCAATGTGATCCATAGGCTGCTCTGTTTGAAGACCATGAAAAGCAATCTGTCTCATCAGCTGGTAGTAGATGGTCTTTACCTCAAAATCGTTCCTCTCAAAAGTAGGAAGCACTAGAGCTGCTCGGTTTGCATGAAACTCATCAGGTCTGTTGTAATCAGCTAGTGTCCTCTCATGAACCACCATCTCTCTACCTTGGCCCTGTCCTTGACCCTGGTTTCGGTTCAGCTCCTGTTGCTGTTGCTCAGGAGGATCAGGGATGACATTCCCTTCAGCATCAACCTGATGCCCAGCAGCATTGTACGGGTTGTCATCTTGGTCCCTCAGGGTACCTTCAGCATCTGGTATCAAGATCATACGTTCTCGTACCATTCTCTCTCTCTCTTTTCTCTTCTGTTAGTCCTTTCTAGACGTCCAAGTTCCTCTAGTCCGAGATTAAGCAAGCTCGAGTTCGGATTACTTCGAGTTTTCTGCGTTGGCATAAACCGTCTGTAATCGTCCAGCAACGATCGATGCTATCAGTGCAACGATCGATTCAATTCTCAGAATCACCTAGTGACGATCGACGCAAGGTATGCAACGATCGACGCAAGGCGAAATTCGTACCTGCGACAGAAAGAAACAGAGAAAAAGTTTAGCAAAATCAAAAAAAAACAAAAACAAAAACGAAAAAGAACAAAAACAAAAAGAAAAATTTCTAGCAAAAACCCTAAGTTCGGTCCTATCGAAGACTCAAAGAGTCCCCGGCAACGGTGCCAAAAACTTGATAGGTTCTAAGTTTTCCCTATGCTAAACTGCAAGTGAACAGCAATGTCAAAGTAGTATATAGGGTTATCGAATCCACAGGGACACTTGGTCTCAAGAGAATCAAACTGTAGGAATAAATACTAGAAATAAGCAATTAGTGAATGAAATAAATTGCGGTGCGAGAAAGTAAATCAGTAGCAGAGATTAACGGTTGTGAAGCAAGTAATTAAAAGCGTCAAGCCTAGGGTATTCTCAGGAAATCAGACAAGCAGACAGTTCATTCAGCAAGGATCTAATTAAGCACGGTTCTAGAACTCAAAACACAGATATAGAATTAACCAAATTCCTTTGCGATAATTCTCTAAGTCTAAGTGCAGCAAACCAAACTTTCGTTTGCGAGAACTAACAGATTAAACTAGCAATAAGTCCAAGTTTGATATGTTCACAATTATCCTAAACCAAACTTCCGTTTGCGCAAAGTTTAATTTCCCAATTTAATTAGTTCAGATTCCTAAACCCCACTTCCGTGACGTATTTAGCAACCTAAGATCTAGATTCTAATTGATCAGGTTAGAACTAGCTTTAAGCACAATTAAATTGAAGAACAGATATAGTTATGAATCCTTAACTGAATTTGAACAAGTCTAGCAAGTCATGAAATCCTATGTGAGAAACCCTAAACTCAACTATGGATCTACTCAGACATAGATAATGAAAACATAATCATAGAATGAATAAATTGCATAAAAGAATAAGAGTAAAAGGGGTTCGAAATCTTCTCCAAATACAGAGGATGTAACAGGTTCAGATCAGCCCCAAAAAGCTCTAAAATCCTCTGCTCTTAATTATCAAAGCGTATTCTAAAAAGTATAAAGCTTCCCTAATAAAAACACTAAAAACTCTATTATATAGGCATAATCTCGGCCAGGGGCTTCTTTGTAAATATCAGGAACTTCTGGATCAAAGTGCAAATTCTTCACTCTTCTAAACCGCCGAGTTTTTGGCCCATCTCGCTGGTGCATCGATCGATGCTAGAGTGCAACGATCGACACCTTCCTCTGTTTCGGACAGTGAACTCTATCTCTCGGCCAAACACTCCAAAAATCTCCAAAATACTCCATTATCTCCAATTCAGCTCCAAACCTGATTAAACCTGTAAAAGACTCTAAAAGAACACAAAAGACACTAAAAACACACTTATATCATGGTCTAAAACTAGTAAAAACCATGATATATCAGTGATTGGTGAAGAAGTTAAAAAATTTGAAAGGTCTTGTTCCTGCTTTAGGAAGAGAATGGGCTAGATCAAGGATAGCAGGACAATGATCAGAGATAGGGCTAGGAAGGAAAAATGTCACTGAACTTAAAGGGAAAGTGAAAAGCCATTGGGAATTAGAAAGAAGCATGTCTAACTTTTTTGCAATGGGATTTGCAGGCTGGTTGTTCGACCAAGTAAAGGAGGGACCCTGGAACCTGATATCAAATAGGTCTAATTGATGGAAACTGTCCCTTAGATCAATCATAGGAGAAGTAAGACAGTTAACTGAGTCTTGAGAGTCTTCAGCAGGGTGTATAATTTGATTAAAGTTTCCTGCCACAATCCAAGGAGAAATAGCAAGACTGAAATTCTGCTGAAGATGTATGAGCTCGACATAGAGGTCAGTCCTTTCATCCACTACATTGGAAGCATAAATAGTTGTGTAGTAGAATAAAGGACACCCTGGATAATGAATCGAGCAAGAGATAGACTGTTTTGAGAGATGAATAACATTGACTGTTATAGGGTGCTTCCAAATAAGAATAATTCGGCCATCATCATCCTTTGAGTGATTAGAACAGTAACTCCAGTCAGGGCATACACTAGTCATAATAGAGGAAAGGTTGGGCAGTTTAATATGGGTTTCTAATAGGGCTCCAAAAAATGGCTTATGATACTTTAACCAAAAAGAAAGAGGCTTGTGCTTCCCCGGGTCATTTAAACCACGGAGGTTCCAAAAAAAAAGATTTTAGATTCATTGGGGAGGCAAATGAGCATCTTCAGGATGAAGAGGCTCTTTAGGAGTAACCAAATAGTGGAGGGAGAGCAAAAAGAAGTAGGTGGAGGAGAGGATGCAAGGGATGGAGAACAGTGAGAGGAAGAGGATGGATGGGATGATAAAGAAGTTGGAGGACATGATTTTAGGAATTGGTTTTTGACCTGGATTATCTGGCTTTGTGGCGAGAGAAGGAGAGGAAAAGAGGGAGCTGGAGAAGAAGAGTGAAATTTAGGGGGTAGGGGAACAAAAGGCGGATCAGTTTGAGGAGAAATGGGGGGTATAGGAGAGGAATGAGGAGGATTTATGACTAGTGCACCTAGCTAATTAACAGCAGCATCAATGTTCTGAATCGACGAGAAAGCAGACTTAAGGACCCAGATTTGTGTTGAATGGAGACAGTTTCTAGCAATGTGTCCAACTTCTTGGAAGTGTAAGCATTTGGGAGGGAGCCATGGGTAATCAATAGCTAGCTCTCGGATAGTACCGTCGTCTTTGAGAATTTCGACAGAGGTGGGCATAGGCTTTGTGACATCTGCAATAACCTTGATGTGAGCTTCTGTAACTACTGTCAAATTTTTAGTGAAATCATCCACTTCTTTAGGGTCTCCCAATGCAGATCCAATTCTGCTCCAACCCTCAGTTGTCATAAGATCGAAAGGTACATTCTTGAAATGAGCCCATATGGGGATTGTGGATAGAGGAGAGGTGTCTGCTGATTTTTTATCTTTCCATTCATATATGCGAAACATTGAGGAGCCCACATACCATATTCCTTTCTCCAATATCTTACTTCTCAGATACTCATTTTGCACTCTGACTAACATTGATCTGTTTGCAGGATTAAAATGAATCTCCAGGCGGTTGCTCTTACCCCACATATGATTGAGCACATTTTGGATTTGCGAGTAGGGAGGAGCTTTTCCAAGGAAATAACCTACCAGAAAATCTTTATTTTCTGCTGCTCCACGCTTGAACAGAGATAGTGAAACATCAACCTTGGAGAGCATTTTATTCTGAGAGATTCTTAACTTTTCAACCAGGGACTGGTTAGCCGAGTCAGGCAATGCAGGCTTTACAGGTTTAAGAGAAGCTGGCGGGGAGGAAAGCAAAGTTGAGTAAGGGAGAGAAGCTTTTTGGTTAGGAGAAGTGGTGAGGCTGGGATGAAGGAGCGAAGAAAATGAGGAGAGAGGGGAAGATGAGACCATTCCCACAGGGACTGAGGAACTGGTATCTGAAGGACTGGTAAGAGAACTTACAATGTTTGAAAGAAGAGAAGAACAGTTCAGCAGATTTGCCAAGTTTGAAGAGTGAGATTGTTCATGAACAGTAGTTTTAGGGATTTGATGAATAGTAAATCCTGGAAAGTTAGAGGAAGCAGCCGATTTGAAGGCATTTTTTGAGATTGGACTGGATTTAGTAATGGATGAGCTACCTAGAGAGGCAAATCGAGCATTTAGGAAAGCATGGGAGGAGAGTTTCTTTGGTGGACAGTTTTGAGGAAGAGAGGAAAGAGGAGGAAAAGAGACGAGGTTTAAAGGGTTTAAAGGATCAGGCAGGTCAGGTGGAAGCAGGGGATGGGGAGGGGAGGGGAGGCTGAGTAAACCTCTGGCGGTAGATAGCGGTGGTGACAGGCCAGAATCCAACGAACTTGGGAACCAGGGGTTCTCCGACTTTTTCATTCTCCAATTTTTTTTTGAAATGGAGCTTTTAAGTTTAACATTACTATTTTAAGTGATGTTAATATAGTTAGCATCATTGAATAATATATTACTTTAGTAAGTAATGCTAAGTTGTTAACATTACTTAAAAGTAATGCTAAGTTGTTAACATTACTTAAAAGTAATGTTAAGTGCTTATAAAAGTAATGCAAAACCCCCTTGTTTTTGGTAGTGTTAAGTTATTTACTACTATTTTTCTCTATAAAAGACAAGTACAATCACACTTCCCAAACACGACAAGACACAAATTGATCACTTGACTTTATTTAACAGATAATCCCACTCAGCTTAACGCATGCCTAAATAAACTGAACAAAACAAATCATTAGCGAAACATTAAAGAAATGTCCACTTAGGGTTCATAACCAAAATTAATAATTTACATTCTCATTACATTCACTAATAATTAATAAATTACATGAGAGTTGCATCTAACATAATAAAATATAGAAAAACAATTCACAACAATATCATATTAATCATATATAAAAAATCCTAACCATCTCTATACACTGAGAAATCTTCCTCCGACAATCCATATTATATATTAGAGAAATCATGTAATCCATGAAAAATATTTACACATTTTCAAATAAAATCCATGATGATAATAATTTTTTAGTTAATTTGTTGATGAAAATAAGTCCCACATCGGTAGTTAGAGAAATAATTAATTAATATATATAGGGTGAGTCAATCCACTGATTGCCAATTGGTTTTGAGTTAGAAGCCTATAATAAGCTCGAATTTGATATGGTATCAGAGCCTCGTTTAACCCAAGTAGGATGACCCAGAAAAAAGGTTTATTACCGGCTCTAAAGTGGGATTCAGTTTGAGATGAGCCGATAAGAGCCATCATCTCGAGGGGGCGTGTTAGGATCCCACATCGGAAGTATGAAGGGACCAACACTAATATATAAAAGGTTATGGCCAATCTACTCATAACCAATTGGTTTTGAGTTGGAAGCCCACAATAAGCCCAAATTAACTTGGTATCAGAGTCACACGATGTTGGGCCACCCGTGGATGTTATTCCCACAATTGCCCACGCATGAGCGTGAGGGATGGTGTTGATGAAAGTAAGTCTCAAATCAGTAGTTGGAGAAATAATTAACTAATATATATATATAAGGTAAGTGTCAATCCACTCATTGTCAATTGGTTTTAAGTTGGAAGCCTATAATAAGCCCGAATTTGACATAATTCCCCATCACCGCTATGTAGTATCCATGCGTACGGGTCGGACTATATCATATCAAAAGTTTGGAGACACACCCCACATTAGGAGCTTCACCCGAACCATGATACAGATCCGGGTCAACCTGATCCATGCAATTTTCCTTGCTCAGTTTCTCGAACATCTTTGCTCGCATTTGTTCACTACCGACTCGTGAATTTGAGGGTTTTGGACAAAGTTAAAAAAGTTACAAAACCAATTTTGAAAATAAATCGCTAATCTTATGTATCCTATTCCCATATATGAAGAGGCTTACTTCAGCAGCCAAAAAAAAAGTCAAAATCATCCATGCAGGGCCGTGCCTTATGTACATTGAAAAGGGCATTTGCCCTAGGCCTCTCAATACATATAAAATTTTAGCCCCCAAATTTTCAAAAATGTGGTGTAACAAAGTGGTTTTGGCTTTAGTTTTTCACATCTTTCAACCCAGATTCAAATTCTCATTTGTGTGTTTCTTTGAAAACTGTTTTTGAAAAATATATTTATAAAAAGGAAATCTAGATTCTAAAAAACAAAAAGAATTCACAAACCGAAAAAGACATCTTAAGACATCTTAATCCGGTTGACAAAAGAAGAAGACATCTTAATCCTAAATTAAAAATCAATTATGTCAAGTTTACTGAGTTTATAAATAGTTTTTCTAGGTTAGGTAATTAGGTTTTCCAAAAAATCAAAAATCTTAATAACATTTAGATTAGTTTTTCATCAAATTATCATTTTTTCTAAAGGATTTTTGATATTCGTTAGTCATTTCATTTTTTTCATTGGTACCATCTTCTTCTTTTACACCGAAGTATTTTTTCTTCTATAGTCTTTTATAGATTATGGTTTTGTTTTCGATATTTTATATCGTCGCAAAACTATTTTAATTAATCATAAAAGGCCCCAATTTTTAATTTCGCCCTAAGTCTCAACATACCCGGCACTGCATCCATGGTTAGAGAATATCGAACGTTTCCAATGAATAACATATTAGAAATAAAAACATAACAAAAACGTATTCTAAACGTACACAATAAATTACATATTGGTAGAACTGTTAGGTTCAAAGCTGAGAAAATATAAAAAGATTTGATTAAGAAATAGGAAGCACTAACCTTGCTCCAACTCGCTTAGCAAAACCGAGCATGTCCATTGTACCAATCACATTGGTCTTGATTGTCTGCAGAAACATATTAGATATAAGAAACATATTAGATTTTTTCTTTTTGTCACAAACCTGATATATTAATTTTAACTTGTTACATCATACAGAAGATAGAAGCTCTTTGCAAAAGAGACTGCTTCTTTAAAGTTCAAAGATGAAATACAATAGAACCCTAATGCAGAAAAACAGAAAACACTTGAAATTAGGGGATAAGATGACAACAAACACAAAGAAACTCTTGAATGTGTCGATGAAGACTTCACGGCATAGCCAGAAATCAGAAATTGGGTCACTTTAGAATGTGACTTTGAATACCAATCATTTCCTTGTTTCTTTGATGCATAAACAGACCTAGAAAGGGCCATTAAACATGCTAACAACATGGTTAGGAATTTGGAAAGCTTCTTCGGTTTTGCTACCGAAGAAAAACCATATGTTGAAAAGATGGAAAATGGACAGATTCTCTCCTTGAAACAGGAGGAATATGAGAGTGATCTCTCCTTAAAAAGGAAGGAAAGTGGAGTTGATCTCTCCCTTAACAGGGAGGAAATGTGAACTGATCTCTCCCAAAGGGAGGAAGTTGTTAACTTGCAACAAAACCCATATTTTGGAGAGATGTTTGGGTCTTGATTTTCTACAAACAAATGGGCAAGGCCCAAAATAAAGGACACATCGGAGAAGCAAGTGTGAGCTCCATTGACAGAAGATCACGAGCTAGAGCCGACTATGCCAGTGAAAGGTCCGCCATTTAGGCGAGAGATAAGGCAGTGAAGAACATAAGTTAGCCGGATATGGTGGTACACCGAGCCTGATCTGACCGAACGAGGAGCAAGGGCGACAGATTTGATGCTTTGGTGCCTGGACGATGTGGATGGAGGAGGCAGATCTAGCAGATCCAAAGTCTTCTCTGGTGGCTCCATCGCATACTGAGATTCGAATAGGGAGAACCGTCGATGGAGATGAGATAAAGAGAAATGCATGTAGCTGAGTGGTGGAAAGATGTACTGTAGAGCCTTGAAAACAGAGAGAGTTTCCATCGATGAAGGAGACTCTGGTGGAGGGTCAGGCGGATCTGGAGGCTTTGGTGGTTGATGGACCTCTCGCTTCTTCAGAGATATCAGATCGGGTGGCTTCAGAATTGGAGAGATTGGAGTTGGCTTCTCTATATCCAGACTTTGGCCGGCTGTTAAGGAATTAATGACGAGAGAAAGCTCCGGCGGCAAAACTCCAGACGGCGGAGAGCGATGGCTAGGGCGTCGACATCGAGATCGCAAGTAATCATCACTCGGCGGTGAGACAGGTCTTCGGGTGAACCCAAGCGGGATCCCGAGAGTGAGAATCATATCTTCTCAGGAGGAAAATCCGGTGGAGAAGAGCTCTCTCCATGAGTCCATCGCGGCAGGCGGTGAAGAGGTGTGTGGCGCCTGGGTAGATGTGCGCAAGAGAAAATGTTGCTAGGGCTTCCTTTTAGAAACATACTAGATTTTGACCCGCCGATTGGCGGGTATAATTTTGTTTTAATATTTATTGATATTTTTTGTTTATAAATAATATATTTGTAAATGATAATACGTTTTTATAACATATTATTAATACTAAATGAATATGTTTGAGATATAATTAATATATATATATATAAGTTTTATGTAGTTGATTTTTTTTTTTTGTAAATGATAATGATCTACGCTAAGGACGGATAATTTTTTTATAGCATGTAGATTTTTATATGTAAAAGTAATGTATCTTATTTTTAAAACACATATTCTATTGTTGTTTGTTAAAGATTTGAGTATTTTTATCTTTATGTAATAATTAGTATAATGTATAAAGCGTATGTATAATATGGTGGTGAATATATATTATTAATCCAAATATAAGTAATTTGTTATGAATTTTTTTTATTTTATCTTTGATAAGTTTTTTTAGACTTGCAATTTTTTATAGAAACTTATAAAATTTATCCCTTTGACAAAAAAAAAAAAATTATCTTTATTAGTTTATACTTTATATGAAAATTAATTTTAATTTACTTGGAAATATAAACTTCTATTTTTCCAACTAATTTTAGTATTGAAATTATCAGTTTATAGAATGAAATATTATTTTATTTATACAATATATATTATTGAACATATTATGACAAATATATTAAAATATAATGGTTCTTATTTACCCGTGGATGGGTGTAATATATATATATATATATATATTTATAAATGCAAATATGTTCTATTTTATATATTTTCATAAGTAGATGTGGAGGTTTGTGATTTGTTGACAATTTGGTTGTCTAGGTGATGTTATTGTTATATAGTTTATATTTATGTTGTAATATTAGTAGATAATAAAATTATAAAACGTTAATTATTATATTATTAATTCATATGTTAAAATTGAAAATCAATCTTATAGTTTATAAGTTTTTTGTCAACAAACTCCATATTTTAAATCAAAGTTGTCCGGATCGGATGGTCATCCCGAGGGATAAACCGATTCGGCCCGTCGTGATTTACATGGGGGAAAAAAATATCACGTGTTCTTGCCCCTTTTGCAAGGGAATCGACACGAGCATTAAGATTCTTAGGAATTAAGACTAAGTCTACAAATATAAAGGCTTCTCTCAAAGATTTTAAAAAATCCAGCTTTGTCCTAAAATTCAGCCAGTCCGAAGGGTCTTCCGTCATACTGATCAAATCTGAGCAGTCCGTCTCGATTACGACCTCGAAATCTCGCCTTCTATGAGGCATGTTATAGCCCAGAGCAAATCATCGAGCTCCGCATGAAAAGGAGACATACACCTTCTGTAACTTTGTTCTCCTATGATTCTTCTTCCATAAGCATCTTTGAAAACTTATCATAATCCACTTTTCAAGCCATGATCTACCCAAGAAATATCGATCTGACACGTCGGTGGGGGAGGGATAGTGTGGAGTAGCTGGGTCTCTGTGCTTTGTCGTGGGAGGGCTCCTCTGCATCCGCCTCTATTCAGGTGAGACCCATTGGTTTTGAACCAAATTCCCAACTTTAACTAATACTAATGTTATTCCATTGCATATGCTCATTTAGCATATAATATATATTATGTTATACATATATATTAAAAAATTTTGATTTACTTAAACTATAAATAAATTTTATGTTTATGTGTTTCTTTTCTTTCTTTTATTCACTGGTCTTTAGTGACTTTTCTTCAATTCAAGTTTTTGGTTTCAATTCAAGTTTTTGTTTGAGACTTTGTTGTGGTTTTGTTGTGGTTTTGTTGGGATACACTTGACAGATTCGATTAAATTTTACATAAAAAGGAATTTTGAGATTATAACAATAAAAATTTATATTAAATGTGTTGTGTATAAATTATTGTTGGATTACTTGTATCTTTAAGATAAATGGCAACAAATTTGATACACTGAAATTAGGGGTAAAAATTAAAAATTGTATATTTTGAATTATGTTTTTATTTTTATAGAATATCGGTTGATATAATTAGTTAAATTTAAAAATAAATCTGCTTTGTTTGTTTTTGAAATTTTAGTGAATTTGTTTTTTTCCCTAAATAATCAAGTCATAAATCTTAGTGTTTAAATATGAATTTTCAAATTTTCTAACCCATTTAATTCTTTACACTTTTTCTTGTATGGTCATCTAAAACCTTTATTCTCATGGAACGATGATTCATCTTTGGCATAGAAAATCCGGTGTAGATAATGTTTTAAATCAGCTTGATATGCAAGAATTAAAAACTTGACTTTAAACTTATTTTTTCTTTGTTCAGTTTCCAATTTCAAGAATAGAGTAAGAAAATTCTGAATCTGATTTTTTTTTAATCTTCTCAAACGAAATTTTTTATTAGATACAATTTGATCAAGCATTGGAATTCAAACACGACGATTTAAAAATATTATAAGAAAAATTGTTACTCTAAAAAAAGAGGAGAAAGCAAACCCCGGAAGTCTAGCCCAACCCAACCAAGCCCCATAGCACAGTATTGTGTTGCTAATCAGAGTTGTACATTGTATCAAAATCTTAATACATGAGATGCAAAAGATCTCAATCATGCACTGAATCTCCTTCGGTAATCTTTGGGAGCATATTTTCAGAGTCTTCAGGTACGATGCCTCCTTTGATGCATGGCCCAGCTAAACAGAAGTCCTCCATCAAAAGTTTATGCTTCACTCCCGACGTATCATCAGCAAAAAATAGTTCGATATTGATTAGTTAACTACGTCAAATAGGTGCGTTTTATGCCAGCCTATCATGCCTTTTAAATACTCATAAGCGTTTTTTCTGGTCTAGATCCTCAAGAATTCCAGTAAGCAATGCCACACTTTATCTTAAGAACTACATAGAAAAGAAGAACCATTTAGAAGTGAAGGCATAGATAACAGAATGAAAAGCCCCATAGACAAAGGAATACATGTCAATGAGAGGATAAACTAAAATGGTTATATTGTATGTCAAAATAGTTCACCTGTAATCGTGAGAGCAAGTGCTTTGATAACATGCAATCTTGACATTGAGAGAAGATTAATTCTTAAGAGTTCTAACTTGAATATTCAGGCCTTAAATAGCCAAAGTGGGGATTTTTTTAATGAGAATCATAACAAAATACTTACTTGGGAATCAATACTATTAAAAAATTAGAGTCAAAAGAAAACTAATCTTAACTTCATGTGGGATTTACAAGGAATACCACTGAGATTACAAAGGTATTTTTATTTCTCATTAAGGGTACATTTGGGATTTCAAATTTGATCTACGCATGCATTTAATTCCGGATCCGGGTTCCTATTTATGGATACCCGCGGGTCACAAATTTTTAAAATTTGGACCTTACATTTCATATTTTCTAATCTTAACCATCCATTTTTACAAACTTAAATTAATTGTTTGAAATGGTTTCTCAAGTTAGGATTGCCTTGACACTATACAAACAGTTATCGAAGCCCATATCAATTCAATGTATAAGCCCAATTTGATTATATACGCATCATGTTTTTCCATGAACCTGCACAAAAAGTATTAATGGTTATATATACTTATATTAGGGACTGGTCTACGCGTTTTAATGGTTGATTCATCGATTTCAAACCCATAATTTTTCATAATGTTTTGACCTAACCACGAACAACCATTAATCTCAAAATGATATATTAAACCATTTAAACCGAAATACATTAAATTAGGTAACAAATTTTAGAAACTTTTTAACAAATATGGAAAAAATTTAAACGTGCTTTTCAAAAATATATCTACAATAACCACCAGCTATATTTTAGGTAACAATACATATCAACCATTTATTCATCGAGTTCTAAAATTAGGTAGCAAAATTTTACATTTAAAAAGTTGACAAAAAAATTTACATTTAAAAAAAAAATTAGAAAACGTATAACCAATTATCTATACTCTTACTATAGATAATCTAAATATTCATATCATCAAATAACCACCACTACATTTTAGGTAACAAGAATCACCACTACAAAAGTATATCTACGTTTTCCTTATAACATATTAAACCATAAATTCAAAAATGTAACTAATCAAAACACACAATATTCTCATTATCGAGTATCCTAAATCTTTCGAGATGTTATGCTGATCTTATATCCTCGAATTAATTAAACATTCAAAAAATCGCGGCATGGATACATTTTTAACCTAGATCATATATACTCTATATAAATATGTGTCATATTCTAGTCGCAAAAAAAAAAAAAAAATTTACGGCAAAACCAAAAGAAACCTAAATACTTATTCTTAAAAAAATCATCATGAATATGCAAATTATTAACCTTAGTGACATCGACTCATTCAAATTTGGCTGGAGAATCCAAGTTAAACTTCTTTACACATGGAAGCAATTTAATCTTCAATCTGGTGAAACGTTAGAAATGATTTTTGCTGATGAGAATGTAAGTAACAATTCACAGACCTTTCATATATGTTCTAATTTCATTTATCAAATCTTTACTAATAACTTTAATGTAATATCTATATAACTTTGGGCCTAAAAAAATATTATATTGGTTGATTTATGGTTTTTAATAGTACTGATTATTTATACTGCAAATCATGTAATATATAAACAAGTTAATATAAATCTTAACCGTGAATATTTTATATAAAATTATGTAATTATTTAAAAGTTAAGAAATTGAAAGTTAGTATATTAGTATATTAAGTTTATAGATTATTATCATGGGGTTCAATTAATTGGTTTTTAAAAAACAACATATAGGCCTTCAAAAACTGAATCATTTTTAAATAACCAAATAAAATAATAAGTGCTAAATATATTTCTTATCAATCTTATTTAAATTTTTAATAATTAAATTTTATTGTTTTAGATATACAATATATTAAAATGTTCAAACTAAATTCTTAGAACAAAATCCTTAATTTATCAAAAAAAATATTAAATTATTTAATGTGTAAACTATAAAATGTTGTGTTCTCACAAAAATATATGAATTTCTAATTGTTTAACCAAAACTATTATAATAAAACACAT
This sequence comes from Orychophragmus violaceus, assembly GCA_030180135.1. Taxonomy (NCBI): domain Eukaryota; kingdom Viridiplantae; phylum Streptophyta; class Magnoliopsida; order Brassicales; family Brassicaceae; genus Orychophragmus; species Orychophragmus violaceus. Next base: position 34,045,889 of record CM058232.1, read on the forward strand.
ATTAACAAAAATATCAACAAACAATATGATACTAAACGAAATAATGTATTCATAAAATTTTCCAAAGTATCTACTCATCATTATATTCTCATATAAAATTTTGTTAAGAACTTACTATATATTGTAAGATCATCACACTAATTTAATACAAGAAGTTTTAAAAGAAACATGATCCCGCGCTTTTGAAGCGCGGGTCAAAATCTAGTTTTTGATTAGAAACATAACAAAACATTCGCACAATGAATCCTCACCAAAGCCATCAGTGTGGATCAGAATCTTGTTCTGCTGTGATCCTGCTTCTTTTCTCGCAAGCATTGATTTAAGAGTAGCAACCTATTAACAAAGCAAAGCCCAAGTATGAGTCAAATTAATTTACTCTCAGCCAAGAAACTAAAAACCATGAGATTAAATTCTGATGTTCTTAGTCAATATTGAAGTGCCTTCGTCTAAGTGCCTTCGTGTCTGCATCGGTAGCTACCATGAGGTTAGCTGATCTGGCAGCTACCATCGAGCTAATTCATGTGCAGCCACAGCCCAGTTTCGACACCCGTTTTCCAGAAACAATGTTTGGTTTCCTGTCAAGAACATAAGCCATAAGCCGAGCAGAGTCCCAGAGCATCAACCCCGTAGATTTGCAAGTATGCTGATATTGTTTGGATAAAAGATTGATTTTGAAAGCAGAATCCCTAAGCTTAATCTCGCTCATCTATGAAAACAAATCGTATACCATAAAAAAAAAAAACTTTAGAAGTTTTGGACAAAATATGTAAAAACAATGAGATTACTTAAAGTCGCATACCTCATGACTTTATGGGGAGGCTCTAAATATTATTTCCATCGCCAGACCATCGGATATGTCAATGTCAGTATTATCAACAATTTCTTTTCTATCTTGCTCCTCAGATTTAGGCTGAGTGTCATTATGGTTTTCAGACTGGTCTAATTTGGCTGGAGTCATTCTATAACAGGGGTTTTTAGTGTCGTTTGATCGACGCAAAATACCTTGGACCCAGCGACGATTCATGACCAGTTCATGTGAACGATTCTCAACTTGTTTGCAGCAAACACCAAGCTCCTCAACTTCAAAACCTTGAAGCCCCTAACACCAACATTACCTTCCTTGTCGTCTTGTTCCGCCTTGTGCTTTTTTGCTGCTTCTTTCACTGGAGTTGCATCATCTTTCTTCTCATTTCCTTGAGAATTCTCTGAAGTGCCATCATTGTCAGCACCTTGTAAGCACTATTATCACCAATAGATCATAGTTCAGATGTGAGCAACATATCTTGTCTATTTAACAACTTAGCACAAGAAACGTATATGTAATAGCATCATAGAAACTCATTCACAACCTGCTATTGAAACCAATCCCAATCATATTGGTAAAACACAGAGACAAACACACCCCAATATAAATTGAACGAAACTCAAATACAACATTTAAAATCAAACAGCGCACACAAGCTTTTTAAGATGGCAAATGTATATGGGAAAGCGCTCAAGATCAAAGCCTATACCATAGGATCAGTGAGACTTAGATTGCTGAAGAGGAGACTTACCTTTTAAATAACATTAACAGTTATGATACAATTTAAAGACAATGACGGGAGCTAAATGTAAAACATACCGCAATTCAATAAGAATGGATAGTTGAACTTTTCTTTAAATTTCCTTCCATAACAACTACAAAGAATTGGTAGCAAACGTAAGAACACTTTTGGCTTTGGCTTTCTCCAGCTTCCATTTCACCAGTCTCCGCACTACTCAAAAACAGTCTCACCTGCAAGACACATATCAAAAAATACAAATGAAACGATCTGAAATGTTATTTATTCATGCCCATATTCATATATTTCATTTAGTTACTTATAATTACATCTCTTATTCATGCTTATATACACATAAAATTTTTTTGAAAAAAATACCATAAAGGCCTGGTCACGTAACCTAATTTTCCAATCAGCTACGTCAAATACCATCTGCAGAATTTAAATACTAACAGTGTAAGAGGAATCAGGAAGAAACAAAGTACAGAGCTTTTGAGAAATCTAAATCAAGAGCTGAAACACAAGATTTAAAAGTTAACATCAAATCAAATAATTTTATTTATCCAGAAAACCTCCAATCCACCGGATCTGAACAATGAAAGGATAGGAAATAGAGAAAAAAATCTCACCAGATAACCGTAGAAAAATCTTTTACTTCAAAAGCAGACCCATGCTGGATCCCGAAAGCTGAGGAATCAAATCCAAGTACCCAACACAAAATCTTCAGCCTATTTGGATCGGGAATTTTGATTTGGAGATCTGACTACATACCAGAGCCGCACAGAACAAAATCAATACTGTAGATTTTTGTGATTCATATCTAGAAAAGATGGATTGGAGAATCGAAGACACCCAAAAAATTATTGTTTTTCAGAAATCTGAGGACACTTCAAAACGCTTAAAAAAACTGACAGAGAATTCACTTGCCGTGAATCATTGTTTTGATTCTCCTCCGGCTGAAAAGTGACGAAGAGGCGGAAGCTCTGAACCTGATTTCTATAATATTCAGAAGAAATAGAAACGAAATTTGGTTGCTTTTAGATGAAAAAGAATCAGGATTAGAAGAGGATGAAGAAGTTCATAGCTTCTTTGAAAATCTTAGAAATCGTCTCTAAGAAGTTTCGTATGTCTATCGTAAGTCTTCTCTAAGAAGATGAAAAAGAGTGTGTATAGAAAACGTATATTCAGAAAGATCTTAAGGAATTTTCAAATTAAAATACTAAACTAAAATAAACTTCAACCAATCACATGACACGATTAGAAGAGATGTAAATAGCATTTATAACCTTAATTAATTTGACAATTTGAGAAAGAAAACCAATGGCATAGATTGTAATTTTAAAGAAAACTAATGGCAATTTTTGTTTTGTACTTCTGTTTTAATAGTATATAGGAAATAGAGATAAAAATCTCACCAGATAACCGTAGAAAAATCTTTTACTTCAAAAGCAGACCCATGCTGGATCCCGAAAGCTGAGGAATCAAATCCAAGTACCCAACACAAAATCTTCAGCCTATTTGGATCGGGAATTTCGATTTGGAGATCTGACTACATACCAGAGCCGCACAGAACAAAATCAATACTGTAGATTTTTGTGATTCATATCTAGAAAAGATGGATTGGAGAATCGAAGACACCCAGAAAATTATTGTTTTTCAGATATCTGAGGACACTTCAAAACGCTTTAAAAAACTGACAGAGAATTCACTTGCCGTGAATCATTGTTTTGATTCTCCTCCGGCTGAAAAGTGACGAAGAGGCGGAAGCTCTGAACCTGATTTCTATAATATTCAGAAGAAATAGAAAAGAAATTTGGTTGCTTTTAGATGAAAAAGAATCAGGATTAGAAGAGGATGAAGAAGTTCATAGCTTCTTTGAAAATCTTAGAAATCGTCTCTAAGAAGTTTCGTATGTCTATCGTAAGTCTTCTCTAAGAAGATGAAAAAGACTGTGTATAGAAAACGTATATTCAGAAAGATCTTAAGGAATTTTCAAATTAAAATACTAAACTAAAATAAACTTCAACCAATCACATGACACGATTAGAAGAGATGTAAATAGCATTTATAACCTTAATTAATTTGACAATTTTAGAAAGAAAACCAGTGGCATAGATTGTAATTTTAAAGAAAACTAATTGCAATTTTTGTTTTGTACTTCTGTTTTAATAGTATAGATTAGATATCAGCCAAGTATAATGAACGCATAGCGATTGAATAAAATGCAGAGAATTAGAATCATATATACTCTACTAACTTCTAAGTTGATAATTGTCATATTTATAGTTAACATATGGTTTAAGATTGATAAGGTTTGCATATATTTAGTATAAGATATTTTTGGATTTTTTTTATAATTTAGATTTTATGGTTACTTTAAGAATATTTTAGTTTGTTATACGTTTTTCTTACTATTTGATTAATACATTTTTATTACTTTAAATTTTTACAGATTGCGTGAGAAAATATAGTTTATATATGATTTAAATTTAATCGTTTTGATTGAATTTCAAATATCAATCGGGTCAAAAAAAATATTTTTAAACAAATTAGACGATTATGAATAGGTTAATTATGGCCATAATCACCAAAATTTAGAGAATACAATATTATGCATGTTAAATTCATTGATATTTAGAGGGATATTCCTTATATCTCTGCAAAATCTTTATTGTTTATTGTGATCTCTATTGTTTAGGCTATAAATCCACCGTGTAGAAAATAACATAAATTGAAAGGCTAAGATTTTATTTTATAGGATCTCAGTATTTTTGGGAAGATTTGATAATCGATTGCATAATGGTATATCTTGTAAATAAATTAAAAATTTAGGACAATTTCTATTTTGTACTTCTATTTTAATAGTACAAATATAACATTTTTTCTACTATTAATGTTTCCAAACAAGAAAATTATTAACCATGTAGCCAAACAATTCAAATATAATTGATCTTATTTTCATAATTAATTAAAATAAAACAATTATATAAATAATCATAATTATTAAATTAGTTGATAAATATAACTAAATAATTTATACATCAACTACTTTTGTATATATAAGTAATATTCTCTAATTTATGATTTTATTCAAAATATATTTATAATATATTTTAATATCTTTTTATTCTTGTTTCAAATATAAATATTTTATTTTTCTATTTCTGAAAAATAACTATTAAATTCATATATATTTTTAAAATTTATCATAAAATTATTTTAATTACATTTCAACCTAAATATTCTCTAATTTTTTATTTTATTTATAATATTTTATTTACTATTCATGTTTCCAAACAATGACAATTATTAACCATGTAGCCAAACAATCCAAAGATAATGGATCTCACGTTCCTAATTAATTAAAAAACAATTATTTATATAAAATCAGAAATTATGAATTAATTGATAAATAAAATTAAATAACTTATATATCAACTATTTTATATATATATAATAATATTCTCTAAGTTTATGATTTTATTGAAAATATATTTATAATATATTTTAAAATATTTATAATATATTTTAAATATTTTTATTTTTGTTTCAAATAAAAAATATATATATATATATATTATATTATAAAAAATATTTTAATTTTTTTTATTTCTTAAAATAATAACTATTGAATTCGCATTTATTTTAAATTTATTATAAAATCTTTTTAATTAAATTTCAACCTAAATATTCTCTAATTTTTATTTTATTCATAAAAAATTTAATATCTCTTTTTTGAAATATAAATATCTATTTAATATTTTAGAAATATTATAAAATATTTCTAATTTTTTGATTTCTTAAGAAAAATAATTACTTAATTCATACGTATTAGTAAAATCGACTAACTAATATTTAATTACATTTTGATCTGTAATACACACAAAAATATTTATATTTAGATTAATATAAACACAAATTCATGTATTTTTAACATAAATTTTTAGGTGAATATTATAAAAATAAATATATTTCTATAACTAAATTTTAATTTATAAAATATATTTAAAAATTAAAATACTAAAAATTGGATTGATATATTTTTGTTTTGATAAAATATTAAAATTATTCAATATTTTATATTTTTAAAATATATGATAGGTCATATTATGATTGATGTTTTTACGATTGCACTTTTAGCGGGTTGTTCCATTAAACTTATATCACATAACTTTTACAAAAGTTTTTTTCATCAAAAATAAAATAAAAAATATTTTCAAACCATAATTTTACGATACAATGCGGATTAAAATTTATAATGTGAATCGTTATTTAATCTTTTTATTTTTAAAATATACCTCTTCTCAAATAACACAAAAATCATTTTTTTAAACAAATCTAAATTATTAACTCATTTTTTATAATACATATTAAATAATTATAATCAAAATAAATTACATAATTAAAAAAATATAAATTTTTAATAACAAAATAAATTGTAAATAAAAATAAACCTTTCGAAATCTAGTTCCTAATAAAATAAAATCGCACCTTGATCCCCATATCTCAATCATTCGTAAGAATATCCAATCACCAGATTTCTGTCTAACAAGACTTAAATTAAAAATCTCACAAGAACCGAAATAGCCTATGATTTCACAAATCGCAAATTTTCCTTTCCTATGATGAAGCGTTTTCATCATTAGTTGTAGACAAAATCCTAGCCGCAAATGAATATTTCAATCAAATCTCCTAGATACCTTAAATGGTAAAATCCTAGCCGCAAATGAATATTGAGTTGTTTGATGAGACAGCGATGAGGATAGAAAATGGTTTATGGAAGCTATGTAATCGCGTAGATGTAATCAAACGCATGAAGGAGATTACACTCGTTATGCAAACACCTGAACAGGTTTTGGTAGATCATGAAGTAACACCTGAAGATATTGAAGGTGTCGGCCATAACATATAGTTTCTTCTTAGCTTATCCTGTGCAATCTTGAGGGGTACTGATTTGTTCCTAATCTTCTTGTAGATTTACTGGATGAGTTTCAGGAGCATGTTGAATCGATTGACATGGCTAATGGTAAACTATCTTATCTTACTTGGAACTTGGTTTTCTCCTTTGTGGTTAGCTCAGTTTTGAATATTTGTTACTTACTATTGCGTAGCTCTTCATTCGATTGGAGGCTTGGTTCCTCTTCTCGGGTTTCTCAAAAACACTCATGCTAATATCCGGGAAAAAGCTGCTGATGTCGTAAGCACAATAGTTCAGAACAATCCTCGAAGTCAGGAATTAGTTATGGAAGCCAATGGTTTGGAGTCATCGCTGTCAAATTTCACCTCCGACACATATATTCATGCTCGAACTCAAGCTCTTGGCGCAATATCATGTAAGCCTGCTATGATAGTTTATAGTAATGATTGAGATGATCAAAACCTTGTGTGGTTTTGTTAATATTTTGGTTCTGATCATCTACTAAAGACTCTACCTTTATCTTATGTGAGATAGCTTTGATTCGCCATAACAAACCGGGCGTCACTGCTTTCAAGCTTGCCAATGGTTATGCTGGGCTAAGAGATGCTTTGGCATCTGATAGTGTTAGATTTCAAATGAAAGGCTTAAACTTGTTGCAATATCTACTGCAAGAGGATCATTCAGACCGCCAATATTGCCACTAGACTCGGATTTCCCCGAGTGATGATGCATCTCGCGTCCAGTGACGATGCTGAGACCAGAGAAGCGGCTCTTCGCGGATTGCTTGAGCTTGCTAAAGAGAGAAACGATGAAAGTGGATGTAGCAGCATAGAGAAAGGCGATGAGAAACTGAGGCAGCTTCTAGAAGAGCGGATTGAAGGAATTAGCTTGATGTGACAATAGGATCTCGGAACGGTTAAAGAAGAGAGACAGCTCGTGGATTCACTGTGGAGGGTTTGCTACAATGAACCTTATTCTCGGAGAGAGAAAGGGCTTCTTGTTCTTCCTGGTGAAGATGCCTTACCTCTTGATGTCCCAAGCAAGCTCTTTGAGCCTCCTCTCCTATCTTCAGCAGCAAATCGTGATGCCACTGAGAAGAAAGAAGAACCTGTGAAACTACTTGGACCCGCACCATAGGTGTGAACTTGAAGCTAAAAATATGCTTTTGTTCTTCTTGTAACATTTCAAATTTTCAAAAGAAGATTGATAGATTCATTGTGAAGAATGAGGATAGTGGGTTGTCGCTATCTTGACAGCTCAACAACGATCGGTTAGCTATAGGGCTAAAAGGTTAAAAATATTTGTGGCAACTGAGTCGAGAGTAGTTATGCTTTCGCCTCTCATTAGCCAAGTCCCTCTATGATGTGTAGTTATTTGGTGAATTGAATAGAGGTGTTTATCGGTTTGGGTTATATCAAGCACCATGTTCCAAACACTGATATGAGAGTGAGATTAAAGCTATACTTAAGTAAAAAAGACAACGAAAAAAATAACTGTTTTCTCATCTACTTGTTAATTACTAAGTAAAGATGTAGTAAACAATAATAAAGAAGCTTACTCATATGTTAATAAATTATTTCCAATTGGGTTTATATTTGACAAGCAAATTGTGCAGAATAAATTCCTACATTGATTAAATTATGTGAAATATAAGACTTAAACTTGCATTTTTTAAATTGGTTTTTAATAGTTTGGAAAAAACCAAGCTGACTATTTTAAAATTCTATTTTTAATTAATAAGTACAAATATGGTATTGAAAATTGCTTTAAAATAATTTATTTTTAATTTTCATAAATTATAATCATGATAATTTAACTGTAAAATAAAAATATCTTAAGCCAAATTAAAAAATAGTTAAAATAAAGACAACAGCAAATTAAAAACAAACTTTTTTAAAAATATTAATATCAAATCCCGCAGCGTAGCGCGGGTATATACCTAGTTACCTTAAAATCTCAATATCCACCAGAGATACTCCAACAACTCACAAGAAAGAAAAACTGATTTTGCTAATTGGATAGTATTAATTGTATCTTTATTCCGCTGAAACAAAAAAAATCTTAATCAGATCGACATCACCTTCCTTTTGTAATCTCCATCCTTGATTCCTTCGAGAGATTGATTTGCCGCAAATCAAAAACCATATCGCCCCAATAAATGATAATCTGAAAGAGATCCCATCGTCAACCTCATCCTTCGCTAGCAGATGCATCATTAAGATGCGGCGGCTATATAACCATCTCAATCACCTTCAAAAACTATATTTTGTAATTGTATTTTTTTTTTATAATTATAAAACACTAAAACATGTAATTTGCCGTGAAATTTGACATTTTATTAGAGCAATTGAGACGATAAATGTTGGATATGGGTTTACAACCCATCTAAAGCCCATTGGAAATCTTGCTAAATTAATTACATTTTATGTCGGCCCACGAAAGACAAGTCCGCTAAAAAGTCAACAACCCAAAGAGAAGTCAGCGCACAAGCACTATAAATAGGACCCTTCACTCTTCATTTGAGGGACATTGTAACTTGCGAGAGTGCCGAGCTACTTCTATAAAGCTCCGACCTCAAGCAATCTTTAGGGAGCACGTCACTAGACGGACTCCCACCTCGTACCATCCTGTTCACAGCTCGGTTTCGTCTTAAGATCAATAAAGAACAGTTTTCGACCTCACTTAAAGTTATTTTCTCACATCGTAGTTCGGATATTCAGATCGTAGCCCGTAATATTGACTAGGTCGAATTTTCGTAATAACAATTGGCGCCGTCTGTGGGGATCCGAGAAACTTCTTTACATTCTAAGACGAAGCTGAGATGATAGGACCTCTGCTAACAGACGATAATCCGAAGTCGCCCGAGCAAATCTGAAGCCCACTCGCCCCGAGCTTCGAATCACCAATTTCACTAGCTAACGTCCGGACTGATCAAACCAGGGTAGCTGACACACGCCGAGACGAAGCACGTTCAGACTATCAGGACTAGGACGTCCCCTCTCTCATAAGAACTTTGATGGCACAGGTCGACGAGCTGACCAGAGACAACAACGCCCGCCTCGACGTGCTCACGAGCAATCAAGACACGTGCAGGGAATGAATTAACTACTTGCAAACTACCGGGTTCCAAGCATCTCAAGCAACTGGAAATCCCACTTCGCGGCTTCAAAGGGTCCTGTTCGGGGAAACACCGCCCTTAAATATCGATTTAAGCAGGAGACCAACCATTCACTTGGGACCGCCGCCAACCGGATTTACCCAAAGTCAGGCCGGGTTAGCAGGAACAGTGATCTCGAATCACTCAAAATCCAATTTGATCACATGACATCGAAAGTTCACAAATCGACTAGCTCTGCCCTTGAAATAGATCGGCTCTTGAAGGAGGCCCAGTACACACCATTCACGAGTAAGATAACATGGACGCTAGTCAAACACCCCGGGAAGATCAAGTTACCCACCTACGATGGTAGGTCGGATCCGCGGCACTACATGACGGCCTTTAGTTTTGCGATGGGGCGAACTAAGTTCTCACCAGAAGAACGCGATGCCGGCTTCTGCCAGTTGTTCGTCGAAAATCTGAGCGACGCCGCCCTCAAATGGTTCTCGCGGCTGGAAGCGCATTCCATCGATACTTACCATCAGTTGACGACTACCTTCCTGAAGCATTATTCCATGTTCATCCAGGAGGGGGCCTCGAGCCCCGACCTCTGGGCCGTAAGCCAAGGGCCAAAAGAAACCCTCAGATCCTACATCGACAGGTTCAAAGTCATCGTCTCAAATTTCACGGTAACGAATAACGAGGGGCTCCCAGCGTTACGAAATGGGCTTTGGTACGAATCGCCGTTTCGCGACGAGCTGGCCATAAACAAGCCGCAGATCCTCGAGGACGCCCTCCACCGAGCGGCCGTTTTCGTTGAGATAGAAAAAGAAAAGGATCTGCTCACCAAGAAATTCACTTCAAGCAAGAAGGGCAAAGATGCGACCCCTGATAATCCTGACGACAAAGGAAAGAAAGCCACAAGGTGCTACGTCGGCGAGCAGGAGCAGCAGACAAGCGAACAAACGTTCCAACAGCCAGGACGCAATCAGATGAACCACCAGCAAGGTCGACTGTGGTACAAATATGTGTAGGAACTTGGAGCCAATTCTACCAGATTCAGAATTGTTGTCAGGTTCCCGAAGCCTAGGATCTAGGGTCTAGTTAATTGAATCATGGATCTGATCTCGTGTTTACCTGGAGATTGGCAGCGGAAGATGGTCAGATAAACGAGATATCTGAAGCGCCTCAGATGCTGCGCCTCTACTTCAGTCCACACGCACACAAGCTGGAATCCACCGGGATGCTAGTACCGGGGCTCGGATCTCCTGGGAACTAAGTTTCTAGAGGTTTTGTGTTTTTCTCGCAGAGAAAAAGTGTCTCGGGTGGCTCCCATCGTCTAATAGGTCGAAATACATAAGATCACTTATATATGTACCGACACCTTGTGTCGACCGACACACTTAGTGGTGTCGATCGACACATATCCTATGTCGACCGACGCAACCAATGGTGTCGATCGACACACCTCATCAAAACTCATATTCGATGTGTATCCAATACACATCGACCAGACCATATGCCTGTTGGGAATGTCCTGAAATCAATTGTACCTACTCTTGTTTGAGTCGTAACGTCGAGGTTCGGCAATCGTATAATATTAGGTGATTATAATGTTTTGCTAGAAACCGCTTATAATCTATAGATTGAGAATTTATTACTAATATTATACGATCCTACAGGGTCACACACCTAAGCAAGCTAGATCATATTATATATATTGAGGTTTAATAATATTAATGTAATACTATATAAATATATGTGTTATATAAGATATACACTTATATTTATATATGTGCATTTATATTCACGTGCATGTTAATAAGAATTATTGATTCTTATTAAGACATTGTTTGGGCTTAGCCCACTGACTTGCAACAAACCTAATAAGATTAGGTAATTTTTATGTGTATATAAGACATAAACGTGAGGTTCGAGTGATATACACACGCAGCCGCAAGTTTTGACTAAACCCCTATAGAGCAGACGAATCGTTCGTGGCATTCTGAGATCTGATCTCAACGGTACTAGCATCCCGTTTCGATCTAGTTTGTGTGCGTGTGGATACCAATAGAAGCACGACATTTGGAGTGCTAACGAATCTCGATTTACCTCGTTTTTATTCCGCTGCAAAACATCCAGGTATATTCGAAATACTAGATCTAGATTTGTTTCAGTATTTGAATGAGTTCCTGGCTAGTAAATTCATTGGTTGATTATAAAATTGTTTTATAACCGGTATGAATTTCCTACAATGCCAATGATCAATCCCATACGAAGTATGTCCAACTTGCTTAGGTGTGTGACCCTGTAGGTTCACACGATACTGGAAATGAGTTACAACTCATTTGTCATAAGCGGTTTCTAGCAAAACATTATGACTACCCAGTATCACATGAATTGTCCGATCTCAACAATACAACTATCTCTAGAGTAAGTACAATGTGATTTCAGGACATAATCCCAACAATCTCCCACTTGTACTGGAATCACCTATTCCTATAATCCCTTCGTCTCTATATCTCGATATGGCATAAGGCAAGAGACTGTGTCATCCTTATTATAGTCATCATCATGTTCATCGAACTCCTGATCTATACTGATAAAATAAACGACTGACAATCACCTCGTTTGAGCACGGCCATGCATTTTTCTCAGTATCAAATCTTCAATGGGCCCTGAGATATTTATCTCCCGTTATAGGAGGGACAAATCCCACCTTGTTCCATCCCTGTTTCTACACATACTTCATGATACGCATAAGCAATGTCGTTATAGCCGCCAGTTACGGAACGACATTTGACAAGGTCAAAACGCACCAATTAGAAAGCATGATGAACTCAGGTCTAAGGACTATACTCTATAGTCGTAATGAGAACCTCCCATGACACTGATATAACTATCCTGTGGAGTTCTCATTAAGCGGGTCATGTCCGATCGTATGTTCACCAACATATATCTATGTGATTGACTGTGATAATCATATCATTGACTCCATGAAACTTAGTCCAACAGTCACCTCACATGCTAGTCTCGCGCGGTTGTTAGTGTCCCATTTTTAACAACCTTGACTAGGGACAAACATGATTTTATGTCACCTCTAACTTATAGGGTTTCATGACCAAGTCCTCAACTTGATGACCTATAAGATGAACATAAAATACTTTGGGACCATTATTTAATTATCCAATAATTAAATAATACCAATGTCAGTTTTAACTTACATAAACACTACCATGGCATGTCTATGTAGAGACTATAACATAACTAAAGTTACTCCCACTGGAATCAAGATCATCTCTTCAGATATCTTACACCTACAGCAACAGAATAAATTTCGTGCTTAGGTTGTGGGAGAGACTGCGGTGTTATTGTTTGAAACAATTCCAACAAACCACACCGCCATTCAGATAAAAGCACTATACTACGGTCCACTGTTGGAGCCTTTCCAACAGATAGCACCGTTATTCAGACAAAGAAACATAACCAGGTGGGAACCGGGAATCGTCTTTGTCTGTCTAACTACTTTCAACTGGTTCGTCACTTTATCAGTTCACCACGAACCTATCCTTAGTGTTCCTCAAACACTTGGGATATTTCTGGTAACTGTTCAGTGATTATTACCGGAACATATTGGTATTTTCTCGTCATGCTATATGCGTAAGCTACATCTAGACGAGCGCAAAATATGGCATTCATGATGGATTCTATTGCAGCAGCATTAGGAATCACACTCATCAATACTAGTTTAGCCAGTGTTCAAAAAACACTTCATCTTGCTAATATTGTTACCAGCTCAGCCATTGTCCAAGACACTTCATCTTGCTTAGATTATTGCCATAAGACCTTTGGTATGAGGCCATTCTTGGAATCAAGCACATTTGAACTGTCCAATACCTTATTAATATAAGGATTTAGACACGATCCAATTAACCTTTCTGATCCATTCCAATGGATCCTTATTCCAAGAACTTTCACGGCCTTCTCCCATGTCCATCGTTAAATTTGACTTCCGACCCAAATCTTGACAAGACTTTAGCGTCGGAGCGTCGTTTATGAGATTAAGTATGTTATCTACATACAGTGTGAGAAATGCAGTTACGCTCCCACTAGTCTTCTTGTAAACGCATGGTTTCATTTCTTTTCTGATCAAGTCAAAACTTTTTGACCACTTTATTAGAATGTTGATTCCAACTCCAAGATGTTTGCTTCAATCCAGAAATGGATCGGTGAAGCTAACATGCATACCCAGCCAATTTTTGGAGTTGGGGCTCACCATCGCTTCTTTGAATTTCGCATGCTCGTCACTTTTCAATGATCAATAGATCACGACAATTGGCTACGAGAAATCACTCTCGAGTTAGTGACGGATCCTTTCGGATCTGCGATTTTCAGGCTCCACAGGTGTAGATCCTACAGCACTTTGTAGATCTCACTGCTGCTTTCCCTCAACAGGTTGAGCAGCCTCCTGTGTTTATCGAATTTCTTCGATGTGTACTTTTACTCCCACTGTTCCTATTGAAAGTACGATCTTTCTCAAAAGACACAGTTCCGAACAACAATACTTTGTCCTCAGATTGGTTGCAAAAGTAGCAAGCCTTGGTTTCCTTTGGACAACCAGCTAGGTAGAACTTATCAGATATGGGTTCAAGTTTGTTTGTTGACTACTGTCTTACACAAACCTTGCAATCCCAATTAATCAGAAAAACAAATTTGGAAATCACCCAGTCCACATCCAGTGTGGTGTTTTTCACTGATTCTGATAGAAACTTATTTAGCGTAAACATAGACATTTTAGAACGTATTCTTAAATGATTATGGAAGATTCATGTGACTCATCATTATTCGGATCATATTTAATAAGATTCGATTCATTCTGTCAGATGATCACCCAATTCTTGACTCAAGTATTTTCCTCTGCGATTCAATCGAGGATCTCAATACTTCTGTCAAATTGGTTCTACACTTGATCTTGGAACTCCTCAAGGGATTCCTGCTCGTGTCTCATCAAATGAACACAGCCATGCTTATTGATGCCATCAATAAGGTAATGAAGTACAAAAAGATTTCCTTTGGCACTAATGCTCATCGGGCCGCATACATCAGTATGTATAAGGCCCAATAAGCCTCTGGTCCGTTTCTTTTAGCTCTGCTAAAAGGGCCGTAGTCATTTGGTCTAGTGAACAGAATTCATATCTCAAATGATTTATAATCAAATGAGTCCAAAACTATGGAACTTCTGAATCCGCTTCACTTTATGTGGTTAAACGACTATGCCAAGTAAAAGTCGAGTTTGAGTCATCAGACTTAAACCTTTAGTATTTGTGTTATATTCAAACTTACGCCGGTTTAAGATATAAAACCCATTCCAAACGGGGTGCTACCATATTATATTTCATTAAGATTTAAAGAACAAAGCTTGTCTTTTATCAAAATGAAAAACATCCAAATTCTTACAAGAAAATGAAAGACATCTCTACACAAGGCAGATACATAGTAGCAATTACTTAATTTCTAAAACCAAGTATGAAAGGCTCCTACAAGTGGAGAATCTCTACGGCTCATGCAGCAACCATTGATTTATACCAGACACGTAGTTCCACTTGTCCTTTCTTCAACGTTCTACTGTCGCTTAGGTCCTGCATATTTCAAAAATATCAGTACCACAACTAGTATCCAATACTTACGTAGAACTTGAATTAATAACACAATACCTGAAGAAGAAGTACCATACATCTCCTTCATCTCTTGTGAATCTTCCAAGAATTTAATGCAATCTCTCTTCCAATGCCCTGACTCATTGCAGTAGAAGCATTTTCTAACACCAGATGGGCCTGACTTGGGCTTATAAGATGACAATGGCTTATCCTGATTCCAAATCTGGACGGCCCTACCTCTACCCTTGCCAACACAAGATTTCTCAAATCTTTTACCCTTTATGATGTCTTGCTCTACTGTTTTGAGCATGCCATGCAGCTCAGTCAACGTCTTCGTCAAGCGTTTCTTGACATAGTTCTTCATGAACTTATCATAGCTAGACGGCAGTGACTGCAGAATGATGTCAGTGGCCAACTCTAAGCTGACATGACATTCCAGTTTCCCCAGGTTATCAATGTAACCCATCAGTTTAATGACGTGAGGACTTACTGGAGCATCCTCTGGTAGCTTGCACCCAGTGAGAGACTTCATCATCTAGAATCTCTCAACTCGTGCCAGATCCTGAAACTTCATTTTCAGGCTAGTGATCATCTCTATTGGCGACTCCATGTTCTCGTATTGACTCTTCAAGTCCGAGTTCATGGTAGCCAACATCAGACCACGCACATCTACCACATCAATATAATGCTTATTCCAAGCATTATATGCTGCATGCGAGCGATTGGTCCCAAGCCTTTCTGGAAGAGCTTTCTCAAGGACATAGTCCTTACTCTCCTACTTGAGAATGAATCTCAAATTCCGATACCAATCCAGGAAGTTGGATCCATTTAACCTGTCCTTCTCAAGGACGGATCGCAACGAGAAAGTAGTCATAGACATAAGATGAAATCCAAGAAAAACAAAGATTTAGTTATGTATATGATGAGAAATCTTATCTAATAAGAAAACTCGCATTATATTCAAACAATGTTTCCTCTATGAATATAATGATCCAAGATCCATACTTCACCAAAATCTGAGTGGTCGACTCGCCATTACCCAAACTTTAGTTATCTAGGTAAGCAAATCATTGCTAATTGTACTCAGTACAACTCTTGGTTGTGGATGAGACAAACTATGTCTAATCCACTCTGATGACTCTGTGCCCAGAACTTCTGATAGCCCAGTGAAGTAAAACCAATCTCTTCTGTCTTGTGATCACTTACAGTCGCACTGCAAGTCTGTCAATGACCACCTGCCTTACACATGTTGCAGTGGATACCAAGGACTCCAAGACTATCCAACAAACGACACGAGTTTTGACAGTAGACAAGATTGGGCAAGACATCAAGGTTACTTGATATTTAGCTGAGGAAACTAAACCCAAAAGTTTAGCAAATCAATTCTCTTAGGTCATGTAATTGTTGATGTTTAGCACTGCAAGTCCATCAACATAACTACCTGCCTTACTCACGTAATTGTGGACACCAAGCTCTTGGCTAGACCATCACACAACGAAATGAGTCTTGACAGTTGACCATATTGAAGCTAAGCTTTGATCAAGGTTTAGGCCGAGTTTGGTTTCTGCAAATTCAAGGTTCAGTAACCAGAATTTCGAGCACTGTATCGATCGACGCAGACTATGTCTGTCGATCGACACCACCAAACAAAACCGGACTTCAATAACCGGTTTAATCCAATTAACCCGGTTCATTGAACCGGTCATGTCGATCGACACAACCCGTGTGTGACGGTCGACATAGACCTTAACCGAAGACAGTTTTGATAACCGGTTTAATCCAATTGAACCGACTTATCAGATAAAACTGATCTTAACCATTCAAATCGGTTTATACTAATTGCGATAACTGGTTCAATCCAATTGAATCAATTCATCCAATTTTAAACCGTTTTAACCAGTTTTAACTGATTGCGATAACCGGTCCAATTCAATTGAACCGTTTTATCCAATCAAACTGATTCACCCCATCGGTTCATGCTAATTGAGATAATCAGTTCAATCCAATTGAATCAATTCATCCAATTTAAACCGATCTATTCGGACTTAACCAAGCATGATAACCGGTCCAATCCAATTGTACTGATTAACCATTCGCTAGGTCTGTGTCGACCGACACTCAACCTGTGTCGATCGACGCAGTAGGCTTTTAGGTTTTCTACGAGAAAACCCTAGCCGCCGAATTTTTTTATGTGTCGACCGACACTCAAATTGTGTTGATTGACACTCGACCGAGTCTGCTCTGTGTCGACCGACACTCAACCTGTGTCGATCGACACAGAAGGCTTTCGGTTATTCTTCGCGAAAAATCCTAGCCGCTGACTTTGTCGAATTCGCGATTCTGTGTCGACCGACACACCCAGTGTGTCGATCGACGCCATGCGAATACAGCAGTTCATCGTTTCAATTCACAGACAAAAACCGAGTTTTTATTAATTAAAACATGAAACACCAAGCATAGATCTATTCAAATACATCAGTTTTCGAATTATATGCTTATGATTCAATGATTAAACCCTAAGGCTCTGATACCACTGTAGGAACTTGGAGCCAATTCTACCAGATTCAGAATTGCTGTCAGGTTCCCGAAGCCTAGGATCTAGGGTCTAGTTAATTGAATCATGGATATGATCTCGTGTTTACCTAGAGATTGGCAGCGGAAGATGGTCAGATAAACGAGATCTCTGAAGCGCCTCAGATGCTGCGCCTCTACTTCAGTCCACACGCACACAAGCTGGAATCCGCCGGGATGCTAGTACCGGGGCTCGGATCTCCTGGGAACTAAGTTTCTAGAGGTTTTGTATTTTTCTCTTAGAGAAAAAGTGTCTCGGGCGGCTCCTATCGTCTAATAGGTCGAAATACATAAGATCACTTATATATGTACCGACCACGACGTAAACCGAAACATCAGTTTCGGTTTCGGCCTTGTATCGACCGACACACTTAGTGGTGTCGATCGACACATATCCTGTGTCGACCGACGCACCCAATGGTGTCGATCGACACACCTCATCAAAACTCATATTCGATGTGTATCCAATACACATCGACCAGACCATATGCCAATGATTAATCCCATACGAAGTATGTCCAACTTGCTTAGGTGTGTGACCCTGTAGGTTCACACGATACTGGAAATGAGTTACAACTCATTTGTCATAAGCGGTTTCTAGCAAAACATTATGACTACCCAGTATCACATGAATTGTCCGATCTCAACAATACAACTATCTCTAGAGTAAGTACAATGTGATTTCAGGACATAATTCCAACAATATGTACGATCCGACGATCAGGAAAAGACCTTCTGCAACTTCCACCAGCGCATCGGGCACATCACCGCAGAATGTCGACATCTCCAAAATCTCCTATTTGGTAAATATCAAAAAGGAATGACAAACATAACAAACTGCAATGCCCCAGCGACGCCCCCCGGAAATCAAGAAACACCACGACAACCCAAGAATGAAAGAGAGCGGTTCAAGCTCGTCCAGTAGGAAAAAGGGGGGCAAGTGAGCCAACAGAAAATAGAACAGAGTTACATCGACACAGAACTACAAAAGCGAGCCCGTGACGACGAAGAAGAGGACACACCAACACCTAGGAAGCAGATCAACATGATCATGGGGGGACTTCCCACTTGTAATGATTCAGTATGATAGATAACGGCCTACAGTCAAAAAGCCGACGCACGCCAACAATGGAACAGAAATGTCCCCAAAGAACTAAAACCAGGCACCAAGATCACCTTTAACTCGGACGACGAAGAGGGCCTCGACAAGCCACACAACGATCCGCTCGTCGTCAAACTTCAGATCGGCGATTGTGAAGTCACCAAAGTCCTGATCGATACAAGAAGCTCTATCGACCTCATATTCAAAGAAACCCTGCAAAGGATGGAGCTCCGCGACTATAGAATGAAGCATCCGGAGAAACCTCTCACTGGATTTGCCGGAGACACGACCACGACGATTGGGACGATCAAGCTACCGGTACACGTTGGATGCATGACCAAGTTCGTCAAGTTCGTCGTCATAGACCGTCCCACAATCTACAACGTGATCTTAGGAACCCCCTGGGCAATGAGAGCAGTACCTTCAACGTACCACCAATGCATAAAATTCCCAACCCTAGGAGGAATTTTCACGCTCCGCGGCAGCCAGAAAATCTCAAGATACTGCTTCACAGTGGAGCACAAAGTAAGACAAACATCGTGCCTCATATCCGATAAGATGACCACTACCTCGCATCCAGAAGAACACAAAGCAAGACTCGCACCTCGAATAAAGTAAGACAAGCATCACGCCCGCAAGTAAAACTCTCAAACTCTGTCCAAATCATATATATACAAGTAATCGAGTTGCGTCTAAAAGTATGTAAAAGAAAGAACTACGCTTGGCTTGATCTCTCCTCGGAGAGTACGTAGGCAACCTATGTAAGGTGTAGCCACCTCTATATTTTTCAAATTAAAAAATCTTCATGCATTTTCATACAATTTAGCCCCCTAACAACTAACAATCGACATTCTCGCCAATTGTTCGATCCAATAAACACGTGTCCCATGCACAGTGACATTGCGTCACGTCGTCGTTTTTAACGACATATAAGCCGGGGCCAGACCCACACGGGTCCTTAGAAAAAAATTTGTAAGCCGGACCTCCTACGCGTAACTATGTTCAAGGGCTCCATAGGATAAGCCGAGCACGTACTCGCACCTAGGTAACTGAACAGATGAAGAGGTAAGCCGAGTCAAAGCTCGCGCTCACAAACTTCTGTATATAAATGGGGGAGCTTTGTTTCGATCCGAGAAAATCAAAGACATGATAAGTCGGGCACGTACTCGCACTTAAAATTTGATCTCGCTCAAAGCCGAGAAACGACTCGCAAACAATAAAAAAAAAAGGAAACGAGGTAGGAGGCAATAATAAATTTCTTCTTTCTCTTATTTCATTCTCGTCAAAATTACAAGGAAACATACAAAAAGGAAAAAAAAACAGCAAACAAACAACGAACTACAAAACAAATCTAATTTCTTGAAAGACGGTTTCTTCTGGACCGGAGCTCGTGTGCTGAGCCCGATTTCATCCAACAAGGAGCCGAACAAGGACGGCTATCAGTACATTTTCACATATTGACAAGCCCCCATTTCGTGGAAAAATACGAGCCCACTCAGAAAAGAGAAAAACATAAACTTTGGCGGCCGGAGTCGGCCAACAATGAGCACAGACGAGAAACCCATTGGCAGAGCGGCCTTGCTGCCACAACACACTGGGACCCAACACTACAATCAAACCAGAAGGAAAAAGCTAACCACGCTTAGTAAGAAAAAGAAGAAAAGTAAAGAACAATAAGATATGAAAATTTGGAGAAGACGAAGGAGTATTTATAGCCACCAAGGGCAACGAGTGCCACAACAACGCATTCAAAACAACGCGTCATTTACCAATGCACACCTTCAATACGAAAACGCCGGTCCACTTTCCCATAAACACGCAAAATAACTCCATAAAAGAGCAATAATGATGTGTGGACCACGCCTCGAAAATCAAAGCGACGCGTCTACCAAAAACGTCCGAACAACTTCTCGTGAGAACGAAACGAAGCAGAGCAAGCTCGCATCAACAAACAGAAACCCAACGTCGAATTCACCAAACGGAAACAACAAAATAAAAAAAATAAAAAAACAAGAAGGGGGGAAGAAGAGGAAGCAAGCAAAGCATACATATAAAACTACGAATGTGAACGCTGTTCGTACAAAGGTTCAAAAAAAGAAGGAAAAAGAGAAGAGGAAGACAAGCGAGCTGACTATCACAGCAAGAAAGTCACGTCGGGAGATCGTCTACGCCAGAAGTAACCCCATCTTCCGCAGTTAGAGATGCCAGATCCGCCCCTCCTCTATCCACAACACCACCCGACAAACCTCGCAGTGGCGACCTACACAAAACATCAGAATCCAAAGGGTCAGGTCGCAACTCGTTGACTTATCGCTCCAAGATAGGCTTATCCACTTCGAGCTTAGCAATCAACGTAGGAGGAACTGGGACACCACCATCCGCGAGTAGACGATACGCTCTAAGAATACTGGCCGCCTGGTTGAACTCCATGAGCTTGGGAATATAGTGATCCCCCTGTTCCCTCACCGCCCTCAACTTTTCTAAACGCTCGGAAGCTTTCTTATACGCGGCCTCCCGCTCAGAACGAAAGCGTTCACCAAAGGATTCCCGAAGCCTGTCGCGCTCAGCAACGAAAGAATCAACTTCCGACCTGAGAGAACCGGCCTCAGACAAAAGACTATGTTTCTCATCTTCAAGCTCGGCCAACCGCCTCTTTAAGTCCGTGGTTTTCTTCTTCTCCAAAGACAAAGCAGCAGAAGCCCCCTTCACCTCGTCAAGCTCCTTACAAACTCGCTTCAACTCATGAGTAGAGAGGCGCAGCGCATCAACCTGTTCCCTAAGGACACTCTCCGTCTACTTGGCATGTCGCCTCTCGGATTCATACGAATCCCAAAGTTGATTCAGCATGACGCACACCATAACAAGGTGGTGACTCAACTCCTCCTGGAGATGAGGCTTGTGCATAGCCGAAATATGCATAAGATCCTTAGACGGACCAGACGCGAGCCTCTAGACAAGATTAGCACAGCCTATCATTTATCAGGGGAACCTTCCCTTTGTGAATATACGACCAGGACGGCTCGCTCGAACCAAGCTCAGCATAAACTGACCCAGTCGTCGGGCCGACAGCTCGAACAGAAGGAGAGGGGGGTCGAAGTTCCCCAAAACGCTCACCACCACCCTCAGGATCCGACCCCCGTTTCTCCGTGCTAAAGTCCACGGCAGGAAAAATGACCTGACTCGTGTCACCCCCCGGTGTCCCCTGCAATCGACTAGCCCCATCTTTGCAGGCATCAGAGACGTCGTCAAGAGCAATCACTGGCGAATTTATCACCACTACAAGCCCCTCAGACATCCTTTGCCTCTTCCTGGACAGTCGAGGAGATGGCGGTTCACTCTCAACAAAAGGATCCATCTTCAGAAACGCTGACAGAACGAAGCAACAATGTCAGCATTAAAGACCTTCCTAGCCATAAAAAAAGAGGGGGGGGGGGAGAGATGAAGAGGACATATACCCGAATCAACCTTTCCCAACCAACTCCGCACTCTCTGATCAAACAGGCTGTTGGCCCCTTCGTCATTCGATGAAGGCCAATATATACCACCGTGAGCCCTCAACTTATCCAAGTCAACGGAAAATCCTGCAGTCCAGCGATCCGAAGTAGAGCGAACTGCAAAACAACAGAAAAAGAGGCCATGACGCAAACGATACTAGTAAACAAGTTCAAAACAAAGAAAACTACCAGGATTATAATTCGAGGCCGATCTGAAAACCCTACTCAAATCAAACATCAGTGCACCATTAACACGTACGAAGAAATAACTATCCTGCCAATCGGAAGTCTTGTTCGGGGGATCGAATACAACCTTCAGATGATGACCAGGCCTGAACCGCACATAAAAGGTCCCGGACGTCCCTTGGTTAACAGAAATCGAGGTCAACTCCTCAAAGAAACGAGTAGACATCTTCACCCCACTATCAGCCGCCATGATTAAAATACCTAACACGTTACGGATGGCAGACGGACAAAGCTTAGAAAGGTCCATCTCCCTAGCCTCGCAATACTCAATCAAAATTCTAGGAAGGGGAAAAATCAAGCGACATTGAGTGAACCAACACTCGTATAGACAAACCCAACCGGGGGAACATCCCAAGGTCGCTCGCACAAAGCCGGCAACCGAAGTTCGAGACCGGGAACACGAGAGCACCGCCGGCAAATATCATCAAGGGCAGGCTGCTCACAAACCGATGAACGAATCGCCCTAGGAACAACAAACTTCATGTCCATTACTCTCTTCACTCTCTTCACTCTCCCTCTTCCTCCCCTTGAGGAAGTCACTTGAGAACAATGATCAAGCACAACCACACGATCCTCCGTGAGAGCGACTCCGATACCACCTCGACGGTGACTCGTCCCATCACCATCACCAGGATTTGTCTCCCCCGCGCCAGCGAGGGTTCGATCCACATGAAATTCCGTCGCGACATGACCACCACGAAATCGGCGAGGTTTTCGCCCAGACCGAGACATCAAAAATGCTTCGTCAACCTCAATCGGCCTAGATTCAACATGACTATCTCCAGACGACTCGGAAAAACCGGAATCGTCGCTACCAGTAGAGGAATGCTCACTTGAATCTATCCGCATAATTACAAAACTAGAGGCTAGACGACCAAAGTGCAATCACCAAGAAAAAGCAAAAAAAAGAGCGCAAAGCAAAGACCGCGAGAGAAAGATGATTACTTGATAAAAAAGACGGAATCTGAAAGGACAAAGCCTCGTAAGAAGGAAAAAGCAGTTTTTTACAAATATAAAAATCGCGATACGAGCGGTTCGTATCTTTTCGTTCTCTTAGGAATCACGGAAGAAGCCAAGAGAAAAGCACTCATGAGCCAATGCAGTACAACTCAACAAGATTTCCGCCTGACTTAAATGCTCGAAGAAATTCGCCGAACTCAGCATCGCAGCTCGACGAATTGGGGGTGGGGGACTAATTATTGGATATGGGTTTAGCACCCATCCAAAGCCCATTGGAAATCTTGCTAAATCAATTACATTTCATGTCGGCCCACGAAGACAAGCCCGGAAAGGAGTCAACAGCCCAAAGAGAAGTCAGCGCACAAGCACTATAAATAGGACCCTTCACTCTTCATTTGAAGGACATTGTAACTTGCGAGAGTGCCGAACTATTTCTATAAAGCTCCGACCTCAAGCAATCTTTAGGTAGCACGTCACTAGACGTACTGTAACACCCGTCTCCCGGCATAACCGGAGACGCGGCATTAGGACGCCCGTTGAACCGGATTCGGTCCAACCGGGACGCCTTCTCAACTTGTCCCAGGACCCGGCGCTTCCTTCTTATTGAAAACCACCAACGACGTCACTCGACTGTATCGATCCCGCATCCGGACCTGCAAGAAAACGGGGACAGGAAAGGGGAAAGAGGCCTGAGTAATTGTTTCAAACACAATCACCCAGTGAGGACGGACTTAGGGAGTCTGCTATCCCGCTTACACCACACAACTACGGATCACAAGTCCTAAGCTAATATCACCTTGCAAACAGGCCCGAGGGCTTTCACCACGCAAACTACATCCACTCGCGCTTTCGCACTCATGAACCCCTACTCTGGCCCGAAGGCACACGCAACCGGCTCACCCGGTATCTCTGGGCCCACGGCCATTGTACCTGGGGAGGCTCGCCAACACCTCCCATCCGACGATTTAAAGGGAGCGTACCAAAAACTCGCTATACGCGCCCTGCCACGAAACACCCTTTCGGGGGCCCTACCACAACTACCAATCATATCCATCACACACAAACAATATTTTCGGGCTCAGCGATAACCTAGCAGTTCTACGTTCTTCAAGCAATCACATTGCACGTGCATAACTACCCTACTCTATCTAGGAAAGACGACATTAACGAGGGACTAGCGCCCGGGATCGAATGAAGTAAGGGAGATCACGTTCGGTCCTCACCTTAGCCAAAGAAGAGGGCAAAACCGTGAATTAGCATCCCCATTGACCCGAACGGACATCGGTTCTGAAAAGAGGGCGAGAAATCGAGTGAGATGGGCTTTTGAATCGCTTAAATCGGCCTTAGGATGAGCGAGATACGATCGATTGAAAATACCCCACTCAAACTGGCTAAACCGATCTAAACCGGAAATTGGAATTGAAATTGGAAATTAAAAATCAAAATTGACTAAACCGGATTAAACCAGCCGGTCAACCCAAACCAGACCCGTTCAAAGATCCGACCAGACTGGGCCCGACCCGACCCGACCAGATCCGACCCGACCCGGACCGGTCAACGGATCCGGCCAACGGTCAACGGATCCGGTCAACGGTCAACCGGCGACGGCGGTGCTCCGGCGGGTCTCTGGCGGCGGGCGGCGGCTCCGGTCGGCGGCGGCGAGTGGCGGCGGCGGTGGCTCCGGCGATCGGCGCGTGGGCTCCGACGCGTGGCTCCTCCGGCGCGCGTGGATCTCACGCGCCTGCGACTCCTCCGGTGCGTGCGGGCGCGTGCGGCGGCGCGTTGCTGTCGGCTCGGCGGCTCCGGCTTCGTCTCGTCGCGACGGTCACGGTGGTGTGCTCGGTTTCTCGGGATTCGGGGTATTTCGAAAGATATAAAAGTTTGAAAACGTTTTTCGGGTTTGGAAAGCTCAGATCTGGTTCTCGGGGTTACCTGGTGAGATTTGGGAGAGAGAAAAACGTGGATAGTGCTCTGGAAGCTCGAACGTCTTCAGATCCCGACAGGGCTTCGCCGAAAGAAAGAGAAATGAGTTTCTGGAGAAAAAGAGGCAGTATTTATAGGGAAGGCTCTGCAGAAACCCTAGGGTTTTAGAAAAGGAAAGCACGCTCATGGGCTTGGCTAATGGGCAACGCCCGAATAAGGAAGGAAGTAGAAAAGGAAAGGGGGATTTGGGCTGGCTTTTGGGCTTTTCTTTCAAAAATTTTGGGCCAGAGGTATGGGTATGTTACAATTCTCCCCCCCCTTGAAAAGAATTCGTCCCGAATTCGGTGATGTGCGGTTTCCCGCTCACCTCTGAACTCAAGGGATCTGCTCTATTCAGGCGCGAGGCTAATCGTAACGGAAATCCATTCGGAAGGCACGATGTAAATAAAGAATCAATAGATTAAGTAATAGGGCTACACGAGGTTCGAATCAAAAGAAGAAAAACCAGCTACGCGAAAACCGCGGAAAGAAAACCAACGAAAAACTGAATCCCAAAACTCTAACACGAATAACTATGCCCTACTCCTAACAAACTCCCCCACGCCCCCCGACTCTATCCACTCGCTGATCCCGGGGTCCGCAGCTCAAGGTCCAAGTCTCCACGGTACACCAGGCCTTCCTCGCTGTCATACTCCTCGGGGTCTGACTCTGGCTCCGGCTCTGAATCTGAGATGACGATCACTGGAGGTGCTGCTGCCGGCTCCTGACTCGGTGTAGTCCACTGCTGATCAAACCCATCCGGTCCCTCCTCAAGAATGTTCATCTGCTTATCCAACCAGACATACTCTCGGTCCTCCCGTACCCGCTGCATCCCCTGCTCCCACTGCTCCCGCTCTCGGTCCACGCCAGCCTGCTGCCGGGATTGCTCTGCCCTCTGCTGCTCAAACCTCGCTTGGATACGCTCCAAGGCGGCCCTCTGCTCCGCCAGCTGAGCCCGGTCCGCAATCACCTGCTCTCGCTTCAGACGCAGCTCCTCATCCCAAATGGCTTGCTGCTCGGCCATGACCTGGCGCCGGGTGTCCTCGTAGCTACGACGCCTCTCCCTCATCTGCTGCCGAAACACTGGATCCCTCTGGTTCCTATCCACGGCCTCTGCGTACCTAGCAGCCATCGCAACCAGACTGTACTCTCCGTACTCACTCCCATCCGTCATCCCCTCTCGGATCTCCGGTGCTAGTCCATCCATAAACATGGTCATCAGATGGATCGGGGATCTAGGGTGGGTGCAGCCAGCTCAGAAAATGAACGCATCCATGTACTCCTGCACGCTCATGCCTGCCACCTGAAAGGGCCGGGGAACGTCCCGGGGAATCCCCTGCGCCAGCCTCGATGTCGACGCCCCTGGTATCCCGTCTGATGGTCTCACTGTCATGAAGCACACACGACTCGGTGGATCGGACTGATCCTCTGCCACTACATGCTCCTTCCCCGACCTCTGGGCTCGGGGTGCATCCACTGTCGCCGGTGGGGCCACTACTGGCGTCTTCCGGGGTCGGCCTCTACCCCTCGCTGGTCTCACAACTGTCTCAACCGGAACTGATGCAGACACTGGTCTATCCACTGAGTGTCGGGCGGATGACTGAGTGGCACCGGGAATCTCGACCGATGCTCCAATCGTAAGACGTCTCTTCTGTCTCCTTGGTTCGTTCCTGCGGGGTGCAACGCGTGTGCGCAGTACACTGGTGGGGTTTGGTGCCCAGTCGGACCCGGAATCAGAGTGTGAATCGGTGGACATCCTGCATAAAACAAAACTAAGAGAGGTCACAACATGAGATAATCAGTGATATATTGGTGCTTGAAAAGATTTCGCAAAGTATCTGTTTTATAAAAAGAAATTCGCAAACGGTTTTGAAAAAGATTGAAAACTGGGTTTTGGGGTAAACACGAAAGCTGATCTCCCAGGGCAGGACTGGGAGACCTTTAACCTGGGCTCTGATACCAAATTGTAACACCCGTCTCCCGGCATAACCAGAGACGCGGCATTAGGACGCCTGTTGAACCGGATTCGGTCCAACCGGGACGTCTTCTCAACTTGTCCCAGGACCC
Organism: Orychophragmus violaceus; assembly: GCA_030180135.1. Lineage (NCBI taxonomy): Eukaryota > Viridiplantae > Streptophyta > Magnoliopsida > Brassicales > Brassicaceae > Orychophragmus > Orychophragmus violaceus. The sequence continues at coordinate 34,073,507 of CM058232.1, forward strand.
GGCGCTTCCTTCTTATTGAAAACCACCAACGACGTCACTCGACTGCATCGATCCCGCATCCGGACCTGCAAGAAAACGGGGACAGGAAAGGGGAAAGAGGCCTGAGTAATTGTTTCAAACACAATCACCCAGTGAGGACGGACTTAGGGATTCCGCTATCCCGCTTACACCACACAACTACGGATCACAAGTCCTAAGCTAATATCACCTTGCAAACAGGCCCGAGGGCTTTCACCACGCAAACTACATCCACTCGCGCTTTCGCACTCATGAACCCCTACTCTGGCTCGAAGGCACACGCAACCGGCCCACCCGGTATCTCTGGGCCCACGGCCATTGTACCTAGGGAGGCTCGCCAACACCTCCCATCCGACGATTTAAAGGGCGCGTACCAAAAACTCGCTATACGCGCCCTGCCACGAAACACCCTTTCGGGGGCCCTACCACAACTACCAATCATATCCATCACACACAAACAACATTTTCGGGCTCAGCGATAACCTAGCAGTTCTACGTTCTTCAAGCAATCACATTGCACGTGCATAAATACCCTACTCTACCTAGGAAAGACGACATTAACGAGGGACTAGCGCCCAGAATCGAATGAAGTAAGGGAGATCACGTTCGGTCCTCACCTTAGCCAAAGAAGAGGGCAAAACCATGAATTAGCATCCCCATTGACCCGAACGGACATCGGTTCTGAAAAGAGGGCGAGAAATCGAGTGAGATGGGCTTTTGAATCGCTTAAATCGGCCTTAGGATGAGCGAGATACGATCGATTGAAAATACCCCACTCAAACTGGCTAAACCGATCTAAACCGGAAATTGGAATTGAAATTGGAAATTAAAAATCAAAATTGACTAAACCGGATTAAATCAGCCGGTCAACCCAAACCAGACCCGGTCAAAGATCCGACCCGACTGGGCCCGACCCGACCCGACCAGATCCGACCCGACCCGGACCGGTCAACGGATCCGGCCAACGGTCAACCGGCGGCGACAGCGCGGTCAACGGCGGCGGCGACGGCGGTCAACGGCGGTTAACGGCGGCGCTCCGGCGGCGGTGCTCCGGCGGGTCTCCGGCGGCGGGCGGCGGCTCCGGTCGGCGGCGGCGGCGGCGCGTGGCGGCGGCGGTGGCTCCGGCGATCGGCGCGTGGGCTCCGGCGGGTGGCTCCTTCGGCGCGCGTGGATCTCACGCGCCCGCGACTCCTCTGGCGCGTGCGGGCGCGTGCGGGCGCGTGCGGCTGCGCATGGCTGTCGGCTCGGCGGCTCCGGCTTTGTCTCGTCGCGACGGTCACGGTGGTGTGCTCGGTTTCTTGGGATTCGGGGTATTTCGAAAGATATAAAAGTTTGAAAACGTTTTTCGGGTTTGGAAAGCTCAGATCTGGTTCTCGGGGTTACCTGGTGAGATTTGGGAGAGAGAAAAACGTGGATAGTGCTCTGGAAGCTCGAACGTCTTCAGATCCCGACAGGGCTTCGCCGAAAGAAAGAGAAATGAGTTTCTGGAGAAAAGGAGGCAGTATTTATAGGGAAGGCTCTGCAGAAACCCTAGGGTTTTAGAAAAGGAAAGCAGGTTCATGGGCTTGGCTAATGGGCTTGGCCTTATAATCAAAAAGGAAACGCCCGAATAAGGAAGGAAGTAGAAAAGGAAAGGGGGATTTGGGCTGGCTTTTGGGCTTTTCTTTCAAAAATTTTGGGCCAGAGGTATGGGTATGTTACACGGACTCCCACCTCGTACCATCCTGTTTACAGCTCGGCTTCGGCCTTAAGATCAATAAAAAACAGTTTTCGACCTCATTTAAAGTTATTTTCTCATCTCGTAGTTCGGATATTCAGATCGTAACCCGTAATATTGACTAGGTCGGATTTTCGTAACAACGATAAATTTAATGCTATAAGATCTCGTTGGAGTTGGCCTAATAACTATGTCAATGAGAGAAATCTAAAGGATCGGTCATTCGTGTTGATACGGTGTTTACACTCTCGAGCGGGCTCATTCAATAGTTATTAACAGCATTTTTATTGCTCGTTTTATATTCTAGGTCTGGGTAAAATAAAGAACTCAAAATGTATTTCATTTCATATATAGACACTGACCTTTTTTCTCACATATATATCGACATATGAGGTATGAGAGAAAATGATACAAATTTTGATAAATTTATGGATAATACATAAGAGTGTTTTCATTAGTTAGTTTATACAAGAAAAAAAAAATTATTAATAAAAATATTTGGAAGAGCAAGTCAAAATGAAATAGTGATGATGAAATTATCCCATGAAGCAAAAAATAAATTTGTTGAGGATAAATTGTAGGATATCTGACAGAACAGATAGCCTTTTACAGATGGCTTCTGTCGATGGCAGGACCAGTTCGGAAACCTTTCGACCCCATATACGATATACCAACCCGTATTAGGTAATTTCTATAAATACTCTTAAATTGTTGTCAAAGGATATGTCCCACACTAAAAATCCTAAACAAAATATCTGTATGGGCCCCGAAAAACATAAACCCAATAGTGACATGTCCATAGTTTATCGTCTACTCCGTCCGTGAAGTTTGGCTTTGAGGACTTTGCTTTTACGCTGGGATTACGCTGTTAGTATTTGACCATCATTAGCCCCTTTGTTTTAAGTTGGAAAGTTAAAGACACAGACGACAAAAGAGTATTAATTTGATCGCCAACCATTTGCGATCCTAGAACGCAATATACACAGGTAGATATACTTTATGGGTTTCCGACAAAACCTCAGCTAGCTTACTAGATCAGATAATCTGAAAGCTTGGATTAATTCGTTAATTATGTAATTATTGAAGTAATATCATTTTTATTGTATCAAATCACAACTGATTAATTCGTTAATTATGTAATTATTGAAGTAATATCATTTTTATTGTATCAAATCACAACTGGCTAAAATATGAAAATATATTGCAGTATAATAAACTCATTGGTCTCACCTTGCTTGTTTTTTTTAACGCTTGATTTTATTAATAATTCATCTTAAAAAAGATTGGCTCAAAGTCTCGCCAAAAGAGGATACAAACCGAATAATAAAACAGGGATATTAATAAGTACTTGATAACAGATTATTGAACAAGAAGATTTGAGATTAAACCACAACTATACTGTCCTGGCCGATTAAACCATAATCGGGCATCTCAGTTTAAGGCTTAAACTGAAGCTTCAGCCGTTGTCAGGCTGCGGAGCCAATATGGGCCTCCACGAGCGACATAAGATTGAGGTTTGTTGCATCTGATTACGCTTTCAGCAATGAGATTCGCCACTTCATTCCTCTCAATAGCAACATGTTCACAAGTATAGCTATCAAAACAGCTAAGAGTATCAAGGATACCTGATGAGATCAATTGCCATTGTGGGTACTTGAGAGGTGATAGGAGTATTTCTTTCGCATGTCCTAAATCTGACTCAAAGAGAACTCGTTTGAATCTCAAGTTTTTCATGCTCTCTGTTGCCCAAGCAAATGCCTGAAGTTCGCCTTCTCCGCATGTGCAGATAGTAGAGAAGGATTTTCGACTATGGCATTATTAAGTTCTATGGGCTTCCAACCTAAAACCAATTGGTGATAAGTGGAGTGGCCCATATCCCTTATATATTACTAATGATCCCTTCCAACTACCGATGTGGGACTTATGTCCTTAATACGCCCCCTCTTGATAATGGCTCTTTGAGCATTAATCTCGGAATGTTCGGGCTTGGATCGACGGCGCCAAATTGGGCCTGGTTTGTCGATGATTGGACCAACTATGCACTACCAAAAAAGTTCACATTGATAGCATATTGTTATAGCACGTTTTACTGAACTGCTATCGTAGATGTTTCTGAAAATTTCGTACTCTATAATAACACTAAATAAACGCTATGATAAATTTTCATTAAGCCGAAACCTAAAATCACTTAATCCGCCAAATATTTGTCTAAATTTTACACTTTTCCCTCTCATCCTTCGCTCTCCCCCCCCCCTCTCGAAAAACCCTAACACAAAACGAAATCCTATCACAATCTCTACAATTTCTTCAGCCACCAATATCTATCTACTCTTTTGTTTACTCTCTTTGTCTTCCTCTCACTCTCTTCCTCTTCAGTACCAATCTTCCGCCAACTTCCTCCTCCTCTCCTTCTCATTCACTCAAGAAGACCAGATACTTCTCCTCTAAATCCTCCAAAGTACCTAATACCCCCAAGTCTCAAATCCCTAAATTTCCTTCTCCTACTCCACGGCTCTTGTTCTTCCCGTCTTTTTCAACCACTAGGTCCCCATCTCGTCCCCCGCCACCAACAAAGAAATTGCTCTTGAAATCCTCTTTGGTTTTGCTTCTTATGAATATGTATCTTTCAATCACTAAAGCTTTCAAATTTTGTTACTTTTGGTTTCTGTTAGAGTAATCAGCAGAGAAGACGCTCTGTTGGTTCACGAAGTGGTTTAAAGGTTGAAGCTTACTATGGTCTAAAGACACCTCCTTATCCAAAAGAGAAGACGCTCGCAGTGAGATTCTTTTATCTCCGTGTTGCATAAAGCCGTTTGATTTTCTCTATTAAGCACAAAATTGTGGAAAGATGGTTAATTTAGGTGAATTGCATCTTGATTTGTGTATATTTTCTCTTGTAATTACATGAGACTTGATCTTATGACCTTTGGTGATGTGCTAACGAACATGCTTTTGTTAACCAACAGATTGATAAAGCGCTTAGGAGTGAAGCACTATGTCATCTAATCCTCCATAGTCGTCTAGTTCGAAGCAAAAGCAAGATTTTGGCGACGACAATGTGGGGAAGTAACAATGAGTTCTTGTGTTGTGACGAAAAACAGTTTATGTATTATTTCAGATCCTAGTATACGTTTGAAGCCCTCCAAGCTTGTCCATCTGGTTCGATTCCTCTTTGGTTTTTCTCTTTTGAATCTGTATCTTTCAATAACTAAAGCTTTGAAATTTCGTTACTTTTGGTTTCTGTTAGAGTAATCAAAACTTCAAATACATGTTTGCTAACTTACTGCTTTGAAGGGACTGGATGCACATCTTCGGGAGATCCGGAGTTACCTTGACCTTGTAATTGAAGTTCTCTTTTGAAACACTCCTGATGAACTCTTTTGGTTTGATGCACATTTTGTTCATGTGCAGTGTACAAGAAGCACTATCCACCTGGTTTGAATGATGAAGGGGCATTCCATAAGAAGCTTAATGCTGAAGGAATAGTCAATGTAGAAGACTTTTTGAGAATAATGGTCAGAGATTCTAGGAAATTACGTGCTGTAGCCTGTAAGTAGCTTATTATGTCAAGTTTTTGCTTGTGAATGACACTGTTCATCAGATTTATTTATGCCTTTTTCCTTGTCTGTTTAGATTCTCGAAAGTGGAATTTCAAAAAAAAAGTGGGATGCACTAGTAGAGCACGCCAAGACATGTGTCCTGAGCGGTAAGCTTTACATCAACTACAACGAGGATTCAAGGAATGTCGGCGTTGTATTCAATAATATATATGAGCTAAGTGGTCTCATTTCCGGGGATCAATACTTCTCTGCTGATTCACTTACTGAAAGACAAAAGGTTCGCTGCATGTTCCTTAACTTATAACACCCTTTTTTGGATCTGCGACTTATGGTTTAGTTAAACTATGATTCATACTATATTCTTTATATGTTAAAGTTAATTAGCTTTGTTTCACCAACTGCATTATTTAAAGCCACTAGCGGAAGATGAATACTTTTGATTCTGTCTTTCACTTGTGTGGTCTGAAGGTATATGTTGATAGGCTGGTGAAAAAAGCATATGAAAACTGGAACTTAGTCATAGAGTATGATGGAAGATCTCTCCTAGACATGAAGCAGCCTAACTATGGCGACAAGGTATCCTCCACATCCCAAGTCATCCACTATCGCCGTGAAGCTGAATATCTACGCTCTGTTCTGCAACACTTGGGTGGTCTAGTAAAGGTCTTGTATAATGTTAGTTTACTTTGTTCAAGACTTTAGTGATATTTTACCATGTTTGTATATGTAACTATGTAAAACTTGTTTTTGATTAATATAATATTATTATTTTGTATGATGATTTATGAAATAAAAATTATGTAAATTAAATTATAAATATTTTGCGAAACAAAATTTAAAAAATATTATATATATATATATTCAATTAATATAGCGATAAAAATATGCTATAATATTAAATAAAATAGCACTAAACATGTGTTATAAAAAAAAGATTAAAAAACTGCTATAATAGAACGAAGGTATGATAGCATGTCAAAAACGTTATCGTATGAGTGACACCTATCATAGCTGCGGATGACATAGCATTTGTGTACATATTTGTTGTAGTGATGGGTCGGATCGGGTTGGACTGTTTGGATCGGGCTCTGATACCATATTAAGTTCTATGTGCTTCCAACCCAAAACCAATTGGTGATAAGTGGAGTAACCCATATCCCTTATATATTACTAATAATCCCTTCCAACTACCGATGTGGGACTTATGTCTTTAATAGGCATATCACGTCGCCATTGTGATTCTGTAGGATCCATGCTGCACCGGTTATCTTCTTAGCCTGTGGCCAGGATGCACTAATGTTACACTTGAGCATATTAATAGGTAGCTTTCTCCACTTGAGTCGATCCGCAGGCCTCGTGACAATGTCAACGTGTTTACACCTTGCTTGTTAGGATTGCTTGTATATGTATTTCCACTTAATTAAAACGCCAGAATATAAATAAAATCCACGAACTAATTGTTTTAGCCAAACAAAGTCTGTGACATCATTTATTAATTAAATAATTTAGTAGATTTTAACACAAAACAAAAGAAACCAAATGACTACAATTGTAATTTTTGGGGTCTTTTGCCCATGATATTAAATCAAGTTTTTGTCCAACTAAAAGGTTTCGTAAAGTTCTTCCAATTGATGATGTCTTACTTGTGTGGGGAAAAGTTGTGCCCCGTACTCGAGCCGTCTTTTCCAGAGAATCCACTCGGGCGTTATCCTTTCGAGGAATATAACGTAAGTTAATAACTTCAAAAGATTGGCTAAGGAGGATGGCACCATTAATATCCGACGAAAAGGCCAGCCAATCGTCAAATTTTTTAACCATATCAACCAAATCGGAGCGATCCATTTCGAACATAACTCTTCTAATATGTTTATCATGAAGGCAAGTCATAACCCACAAAAGCACGTCAAGTTCCGCATGAAAAAAGTGATAAGACTTCGTCGGCGGGCTTGTGACCCTGAAAACTCATATCCCCCACAATACCTATAGTACCACCCAAGTCCACTAACCGTTCCATGATCGATCCATGAATCATCAATTTGGCACGATGGGACTTCGGCAACCAAGGACAAGTCACTATAGTCTATCAACTCCAAAGCTGCATCCATGTCTTCCTCTCCCTCGAATAGGTTAACTTGTCTCCAGTTTTCCACTTTAGGTGTAGCTAATTGTAATGTTTCGGTTGGGGAAAATTCTTTCCCTTTGAACATTTTGTTATTTCTTGCCTTCGAACCATAGGATCCACGGGAAGGTATCAAGTTGTGGTCCAAAAAGTCCCACATCGTCTATCCTCCGTAGTAGGAAATCCATGTTCCTATAAATGGAGGTTTCCGGGAAAGAGCTCAGAAGGAACGAAAAGTCCAATAAAGCCCAAACTTGTAAAACCAGGAGATATTCGAAGAGAAAATGGTTTATAGATTCCTCTGGATAACCACACTTTGGACAACTCTGATCGGTGACCAGATGCCTATAAACCAGCATTTTTCATGTTGCCACACAACCCGAAAGAATCTGCAACATAAGGTGGTTAATCTTCCTTATTGTGTGGACTTTCCACACTTTTTTATTCAGACATGTAATGATCTGTTCAAGAAATTCCTTGGTAGAATTTTGATGTCTACAATTGTAATTAAAATCCATAAACTATGAGTTGGGGGTCTGTTTAGCACCCTCTTTAGCCCGGCCCAACAGTTAAATCCGCCCATCGAAGATTAAACCCAAATAAGAAGAGGACAGCCCGTTCCGGCAAACCACGACGAGATTGACGCCGACCTGCATCAAAAGAAAAAAATTTGATTAATGTAAAATTAACATATTTAAGAAAAGGAAGAAGATAAAGATGAATCTCTGAAAAGAAAAAAATTTCAAGATTATTCAGATTTAACTTTATCGAGTTAGAGAGAATCTAGGAAATAAACCTAATTATCATGATATAAATATAGTTCCCCTGCGCGGGAAAAGATTCATCCTGAATTTTTGTACTCAAACCTAATTTCATTGCAGAGAAAATCAACATTGTTTCGAACTCTGATTAATACACGACTACGTTTTTCAGTCTTTTTATTATTGTCTTTAGATCCTTAAAGTTGAATCGTACAAATCCTTTTTTATTTGATCAATTTATTGAATTGATCATTGTGAAGTTCAACTTTAATAATTGGCGTCGTCTGTGTAGACTTTGGGTATATTAACACGACCAAATGGCAGATCGGCAATGACGGAAACACCACTCTCATCACATGAGACTAGAGGAACTAGAAATGCCGACAGTATCATCGATACCAGCAATTTGGGAAGTGGAGGAGAGCAGATCCAGTCCGTTTCACCTCCACAAGGTGATGAAGCGAGCATCAACTCAACAAACATGAGACTACAAGTCAACATAGAACTGACGGGAAACTTAAGCGCCTGATACATCTGAAACCGGAGGAAAAACTCAAGACATGGAAACCATAGCCGTAGTCAGGCGTGCATTAGAAGCGGCAACATCGCAAAGGACATCACGTGTAGCAAGCACTACTACACCATCCGCCAGAATTGGAAACCAAAGCACGACAGCAAAGATGCACTATGTCCTAATGAACCGAATGGACATAATGGACATGGAAATGAATGAATCACCATGCTCGCCAACCAGCAAGCCATGCTCCAAGAAAACTTAATTGAATGTTAGAGAATGCCTTTAACAGAAAAGACTCCGGAGAAATTTCCTCCTATTAACATGTGTCTCTTCCCCGAAGTGCCCCCAAGGACCATAGGCTCGAGAGTCAATCCGGAAAGCATCGAACCCGCACCGATCAACTTAGACTTGGCTCCAAACGCCCGGATATCGGCCATATTGAAACAAATGCAAGACGTAAACTGTAAGGTCCATCGAGGAGCTAGTTCGGCACCGGAGCTTGATCGTATGTTGGAACAGGCTCATAAGATGCCATTCACACCTCGGATAATGACCGCGAGGATCCCGCATGTCTACAAATTCAAGTTCCCGACTTATGAAGAAAAATGAGATCCCACTCAATTCATGACTGCGTTCATGATTGCAATGGGTCGGAATCGCTTCACAGACAAATAAAGAGTCGTCGAACACTTCCATCACTTCGTGGAGAACCATAAAGGAATGACCCTTAACTGATTCTCACGACTCAAAACAGCATCAATCGACAGCTTTCGCCAGCTCTCGGAAGCATTCTTAAAGCATTACTCTATGTTCATAACTCTCAAAAAATCAGATGAAGACCTCTAGGACCTCAAGCAAAGCCGTGGTATCCAGGGTGACCATAGACGGCATCAAGGCTCGAGGAGCACTTCGTAAAGTATTGTGGTTTGATTCTCGTAGAGAAAGGACCTGAAGCTCAATGAGCCGACATCCTGGGAACATGCATTTCACATAGCGGTAGCATTCATGGAATTGGAAGAAGAGCACGCAATAATCTCCAAAAGTACTCCAATCTGACCAAGAAAGCATCAGCAGCAAAGGAAAAGTCTTGTCTTGATCACAAGGAACAAAAGCATAGGTCTTCCGACCACAAATCTTCGTCGGCCTATTATGTCGGAAGTACATCACATGACTGGAACAAATATGTTAGAGACAGGACAAATAAGGGAATGAAAATAGATCATACTGAAAACAGATCCTACGATACAGCCTCGTGCTGAAATCTAATTGACTACTTGTTGGACCAATATTGCAAAAGGAAATTGTTAACCCTGATCGAGGAGGTCGGCGACTCGAAAATCGCAATTATGAGGAGGAAGAAAACAGACATGGAAACAAAGGGGGACCTCATAACCAAGAAACAATACTTGAATATCGTCCTCCCAAAACAAAACCTCATAGACGAGCTCCAGATGAGGAAATTGATGGAGGAGCGACACCATAAGTCAACATGATCATGGGTGGTTTGCAGTTGTGCTTGGATTCAGTGCGATCGATTAAGGAATACGACCAAAGGGCCACGAATTCCAATCACAATGCTATTCCAATCGAAGAAAGCACACCCATATGTTTGAAGGATTCGTTTAGTATTTCCTGGTTCAATTCATCAGATTAATTGATCCTACTAAACATGCCAGATCTAGGTTCTCTTGCTAGAATCATAAAGGATCTCACCTGTTACCTTGTTTTGCAGCGGAAAGAGGAGGTACGGGTCAGAGATCAGCAGAACCACCAAGAGATAGCTCCTCCAAAGGCTCACACACGCACACTGCAGGAAATTGGCTGCTAGACCGAGAGAGAGGCGCAGAGAGAGAGAGAGGGAGGCGCAGAAGTTGGCTGGGGAAAAAGAGCTAGGGCAAGTTTTATTCATAAAACCCTTGTCTAGTTCTATTGGGCCTTTTGGGCCCAATTCCCAGTTTGATTAAATCCCTTGGATTTAATCAGACCCTTATATCTCTCCAAGCACAGTAAATGCCTAGCACTTTTACCGTACATCTGCTGAACCGTTCCTTCTTAGTTTCCTGTTAGCTTAGGCGTGTGACCCATATGGGATCATATAATAAAGGCAATAAGTCCAAGACTTATAGATCATGAGCGGACTCTAGAAAGCCATCATGACCCCCAGTATTATATGACTTATGTCTGATCATTGACATACTCTTACTTTCTAGAGACAGTACATAGATTACTGGACATAATTCCAACAATCTCCCACTTGTACTGGAATCTCTGTATTCATAATCCTTTTGTCTCAATATCTCGATTAGTCATAAGGCAAGATAAGTGTCATCCTTATAAAGTCTAATCATGTTCATCGGACTCTGATTTGATACTGACAATCCAAACGACTCGGGACAGTCCGTTTGAGCATGGCCATGCATTTTCCAGTATTAAATCTCCGATTGGCCTAGAGATATTCACTCCATTTATATTGGAGGGACAAATCCCGTCTTGTTCCATCACTGTGAAATACTCATTTCATAATACACCCAAACAAGGTCCTTATAACTATTGCTTAACGACAGCATTAGACAATGATCAAAGCGCATTAGTTCATGTGCAGTCACATGCATGCGAACTCAGGTCTAAGGACTATACTCTATAGTCGTAGTAAGAATCTCTTATGACACAGATATAAATATCCTGAAGAGTTCTTATAATCGGGTCATGTCCGGTCGTATGTACCCAACATACACCTATGTACTGACTTTGATGCCGCGCATCTATGACACACTGAGACTTTGTCATAAGTCACATACCAATCTAGTCTCACACGGTTGTTGGTGTTCCAATTTCAACAACCTTCGACTAGGGACAGGATGATATAAGCCATCTATCAAATATAGGGTCTCATGATCAAGCTAAATAACTTTGATGACTCAAGATCAAGTCATTTACTTCGATGACCTATAAAATGGTTCATATCATTTTGGAACGATTATTTCATCACAGTTAAAATAATCTTGAAATAATAATTTCATTAAACATCATAAAATGTTTTACAAGAACATATCAATAACTAAATAAAGCCCTCAAACTCCCACTCAAATTTAGATTACATTTCAATGTCTCTAATGCCTACAGCTTCAGTTAGGAACTCGAGCTTAGGTCTTGGGAGTGGCTTTGTCAATGGATCAGCGACGTTATCATCTGTCTGAACTCGGCTGATCTTGACTTCCTTTCTATTAATGATGTCACGTATCAAGTGAAATCTTCTTAGCACATGCTTGGATTTCTGGTGTGATCTTGGTTCCTTTGCCTGAGCAATAGCACCATTGTTATCACAAAACAGTGCCAGGGGCTCAGCCGCATTTGGTATCACACCTAGTTCAATGATGAACTTTCGTATCCAAACAGCTTCCTTCGCAGCTTCTGAAGCGGCGATATATTCAGCTTCTGTAGTGGAATCAGCAACGGTGTCTTGCTTGGAGCTTCTCCAACTGATTGCACCGCCATTCAGACAAAAGATATAACCGGACTGTGACCGGAAATCATCTTGGTCTGTCTGGAAACTTGCGTCTGTGAATCCACTGACTTCAAGCACATTACTTCCACCGTACACCAAGAACTTATCCTTAATATGTCTTAGATACTTCAGGATATTCTTGACGGCAATCCAATGGTTTTCACCTGGATTTGACTGGTATCTACTCGTCATGCTCAATGCATAAGCAACATCAGGACGAGTACAGATCATGGCATACATGACAGATCCTATTGCAGATGCATAAGGAATATTCTTCATGCGCTCAAGCTCAGCAGCCGTCGTAGGGCTCTGCTTCTTGCTTAGCGTTGTGCCATGTACCATTGGCGTGAAGCCCTTCTTGGAATCTGCCATGCTGAATCTATGCAGGACTTTGTCAATGTATGAATCTTGACACAAGCCTATCAGCCTTTTAGATCTATCCCGGTAGATCCGGATTCCAAGAACGTATGCGGCTTCACCCATATCTTTCATGGAAAAACAACTTCCAAGCCAGTCCTTTACCGACTTCAGCATTGGTAGGTCATTTCCGAGAAGTAGTATGTCATCGACATACAGAATAAGAAATACTATCTTGCTCCCACTAGTTTTCTTATACACGCATTGTTCTTCTTCGTTTCTGATGAAGTCAAATTGCTTGATCGCTTCATCAAAACGAAGATTCCAGCTCCTCGATGCTTGCTTCAATCCATAAATGGATTTATGAAGCTTGCATACTTTCCCAGCATTCTTTGGATCTATGTAACCGTCAGGTTGTGTCATATACACATCCTCTTCCAGAATACCATTCAGGAAGGCGGTTTTCACGTCCATCTGCCAAATTTCATAATCATGAAAAGCTGCAGTTGCTAGTAGAATCCGAATAGATTTCATCATTGCCACTGGAGAATAGGTTTCATCGTAATCCACACCGTGAACTTGCCTGAAACCTTTTGCCACCAACCTGGCTTTATAAATCTGGACATTTCCATCCACGTCAATCTTCTTCTTGAAGATCCATTTACACTCGATGGCTTTTACACCAGCAGGTAAGTCAACCAATGAAAACACTTGGTTGACCGACATGGAGTCCATTTCGGAATCAGTGGCCTTACGCCACTTAGAGGAATCTGGGCCCATCATGGCTTGATTGAAGTTCGATGGTTCATCACCATCAATGATCAGAAGATCATGACAGTCAGTCACGAGGAATCCTTGATATCTCTCGGGTTCGTGACGGATCCTCCTGGATCTTCGAACTTCAGGTACTACAGGTTCAGGTACTACAATTTCTTGTAGGTCCTCCTGCTGCTCTTCCTCTTCAGGTTGAGCAGTATCCTGCTCATCTTGAATTTCTTCAAGCAGTACCTTACTCCCACTGTCTTTCTTAGAGAGAAACTCCCTCTCAAGAAAATTACAATCCCGGGCAACAAATATCTTGTTCTCGGATCGTAGATAGAAGTAATAAGCCTTGGTTTCCTTCGGATAACCAATGAAGTAGCATTTATCAGACTTTGGTGTAAGCTTGTCAGAGATCAATCTCTTGACATAGGCTTCACAACCCCAAATTCTAAGATAAGACAGCACTGGAGCTTCTCCAGTCCATAGTTCATATGGTGTCTTTGCTACTGCTTTTGATGGCGCTCTATTTAGAGTGAACACTGCTGTTAGCAGAGCATATCCCCAAAGGGATATTGGAAGGTCTGTGTGACTCATCATAGATCGAACCATATCCAATAAGGTCCGATTTCTCCTCTCAGACACACCATTCCATTGTGGTGTTCCAGGAGGAGTGAGTTGGGATACGATCCCACACTCTCTCAGATGATCACTGAATTCTTGGCTTAAGTATTCTCCTCCTCGGTCGGACCGAAGAGCCTTAATGCTTTTGCCAAGTTGGTTCTGTACTTCATTTTGGAATTCTCTGAATTTCTCAAACGATTCAGACTTATGTTTCATCAAATAAACATATCCATACCTACTGAAATCATCAGTGAAGGTAATGAAGTACTGATAGTTTCCTCTTGCATTTGTGGACATTGGGCCACACACATCAGTGTGTATCAAGCCCAATAAGTCACTGGCCCTCTCGTTAGGTTTATTAAAGGGGGCCCGTGTCATTTTGCCCATCATGCAGGATTCACATTTCTCACATGACTCAAAGTCAAATGAGCCAAGAAGTCCATTCGAATGGAGCCTCTTGATGTGTTTCTCGCTGATGTGCCCTAAACGACAATGCCATAGAAAACGTTTGGTTCTCCTCATTAGGTTTGAACCGTTTGGTATCAATGTTATAAATTGGCGCGGATTGATCAAGTATGTAAAGCCCATTCGTAAGAGGGGCACAACCATAGAACAAATTGTTGCGATTGAAGGAACATAATTTATTCTTAACTGAAAAATCATAACCTTCCAAATCCAACAAAGAAATTGAAATAATATTTCTGCTTATCGCAGGTACAAAATAACAATTATTGAGTTCTAAAACCAATCCCGAAGGTAAAGACAACAAGTATGTGCCTACAGCTAGTGCAGGAACTTTCGCTCCATTCCCAACTCGTAGCTCCACTTGTCCTTGCTTCAGCCTCCTACTGTTGCTGAGTGCCTGCATATTAGTACAAATATGAGCCCCACAACCAGTATCCATAACCCATGAGGTATTATCAGAAGTAGTTGTATTAACTTCTATAACAAAAATACCTGATGAAGAAGTCTCGAGAGTCTTCTTCTTCAATTCCTTTAGACCTTCCAGGAATTTCTTACATTCTCTCCTCCAATGCCCTGGTTCTTTACAGAACCTGCAGATGTTAGTAGGCCCAGCCTTGGATTTGGGCTTGGGCTTTGGCGTGTCCTTGTCCGAGACTTGAACAGCCTTAGCCTTTCCCTTGTCCTTGGCAGAGGATTTCTTAAAGCCCTTGCCCTTTTGCACCATAAGCACATTGGGGTCCTTGGCTTTCCTCAAGTTGGGCTCTGCAGTCTTGAGCATTCCGTGAAGCTCAGGCAATGTCTTACTCAAGCCATGCATATTGAAGTTCAGGATGAACTGATCATAGCTTGCAGGTAAAGACTGCAGAACGATGTCGCAGGCAAGTTCCTGGCTGATAGGGCAGTCGAGTTTCTGAAGATGATCGAGATAACCCATCATCTTCAAGACATGAGGACTCACTGCCGCATTTGCAGCCAACTTACAGTCTAAGAGGTTCTTAACTGTCTGGAACCTCTCAGTCCTTGCCTGCTCCTGAAAAAGCGATTTCAGGCTTGCCATTATCTCGATGGGCGACAACACACTCTCGAACTGCATTTGCAGCTCAGCAGTCATGGTCGCCAACATCAGGCAATAGACATCATTTTCATCTGACGAATGTTTTTCCCAAGCATTATGCAGAGTCCTGGCGGCATTGTTAGGAGGCCTCTCGGGGAGGGGATCACGAAGGACATAATCCTTCTTCTCCTGCTTGAGGACCAGCCTCAAGTTCCTTGACCACGTCAGGAAGTTCGTTCCAGTCAGCTTCTCCTTGTCGAGAACAGACCGGATTGAGAATGTGTTTTGAGTGCTTGTAGTAGTCATAGCTGAAATATAAGATAAAAAGGTTATTAGTTAATATGTTCAATATGATTAATCTTGCATTATATTCAATAACATTAGTTATCCTCAAAAGAACATAATGATTCCAAGATCCACATATAACTAAGATCAAAGTGGGCCACTGGCCGTCACCCAACCTTAGCTTATATCGGTAAGCCCTATCTCGGCTAATTATATCCGTGATATAACTCTTGGTTCTGAATCTGGGCCCGAGGCCCAATCCACTCTGATGTCTCAAGGCCCGGGACTCCCGATGGCCTAGTCAAGAAAACCAGACTATACAGTCATGTAATCACTAATGTCTGGGACTCCCAATGACATTTATGAATCACAAACCGTCTTACCCACGCAAAAGTAGACACCCTCACACTGTAAGGCCATGAGTACAATTGAATGGGCTTCGACAGCTGACATAGACTGGACAAGACATCCAACGCTTGATATTGTTTGAGGTTTGTAGGTTTATTAAAATTTTATCCCAAAATAGAAGATTACTATTTTGGGAAACTTTCCTTTTTGGGAAACCTACTATTTTTGGAAACTTTCTAAAATTGGAAACTTCCTAAAATTGGAAACTTTCTAACTATAGAAATTTCCTAAAATCCAAAACGTGCAAATCTAGAAACTTCTATTCTAAGAAACTTTCTAATTTCAGATTTTGGAAAAACAGATTAATTTTAAAATTAATTTAAATAAATTTTAAATTAAATCTGAAGAAAAGACTCAAATAATTGGCCCAATTGTTTTAACTTCTTGGCCCGAGGCCCAAGAATTGGTCCATGTCCAAGACATAACCCAATTGCCCAATTAAATGACATAACCGGTCTGGTTCATTAAAATTGGTCTAACCAAAATTAATTACTACGATGACCACAATTGTCAACCGGTTATTTACTAAACCGGATTTTCTCAATTTATTTGGTCCAACCAAATCAAATTAGAAAACCACTGGTTTAGGCACTAAATCCAATTTTACGACTTTGGATTTCTTATCCCGGTTTAACCAGAACTTAATAAATTTTATTAAGTCTGTTTATTAAACCGTGACGATTAAGTTTTAATAAGTTTTAAACCGAACCATTAACCGAACCGAACCGACTGATCACGTGAACCGATCACGACCGAGTCGCAATCTTCACGCTTCCGCATCACGCAACGATCGATGCTCGGATGGGACACGATCCGAGATCGGCCCAACTCTCGATCACGATCGATGCTCGGATGATAGCGGGACGGGACGGGGACGATGGTCGGGTCGAGCGTTCGGGACGTGAGCAAGCGACGATCGCGGTCGATCTCTTGCGATCGTGCGATCGTCCATCGCTCCTCTCGGTCCATGTCGACGATCGGATCGACGACACAACTCGATCCATGATCGGTTCGTGCGTCATCCGATCCGGACGTGTGATCCGATACCGATCAACACTCCGACGCATACCAATTCAATATAGATTGGATCATGCAATTTTATTTAGTTTAGGTTTTAATTCTTTGTTTCTTAAGTGTTTTTCTTATCAATAGATTGATTCAAACACTTCTAAACAACCTAAACATGATTCTAAACAAGAAATCCTAATAGAACCAATGGCTCTGATACCACTGAAGGATTCGTTTAGTATTTCCTGGTTCAATTCATCAGATTAATTGATCCTACTAAACATGCCAGATCTAGGTTCTCTTGCTAGAATCATAAAGGATCTCACCTGTTACCTTGTTTTGCAGCGGAAAGAGGAGGTACGGGTCAGAGATCAGCAGAACCACCAAGAGATAGCTCCTCCAAAGGCTCACACACGCACACTGCAGGAAATTGGCTGCTAGACCGAGAGAGAGGCGCAGAGAGAGAGAGAGGGAGGCGCAGAAGTTGGCTGGGGAAAAAGAGCTAGGGCAAGTTTTATTCATAAAACCCTTGTCTAGTTCTATTGGGCCTTTTGGGCCCAATTCCCAGTTTGATTAAATCCCTTGGATTTAATCAGGCCCTTCTATCTCTCCAAGCACAGTAAATGCCTAGCACTTTTACCGTACATCTGCTGAACCGTTCCTTCTTAGTTTCCTGTTAGCTTAGGCGTGTGACCCATATGGGATCATATAATAAAGGCAATAAGTCCAAGACTTATAGATCATGAGCGGACTCTAGCAAGCCATCATGACCCCCAGTATTATATGACTTATGTCTGATCATTGACATACTCTTACTTTCTAGAGACAGTACAGAGATTACTGGACATAATTCCAACAATGTTTTACCGAGGCCGACACAATTGAGTAGATTGATAAAGGAATTTTATACTTCCTTTAGGTATCAATTCCTCTTACTTATCGTGTAGTAAGAGGTATCGAACCAAAATAGGATTGGATTATGCCAATAAGAATGCACCAAACCAGATTAGTCAAGTTACTCAAATTCAAGTTGAAATTCTAATATCCTAGTGCAATTAACAAAATCAAGCAATAAAATCAAGCAAGAGAAAATTGAGCAAGCAAATAACAGAAATCAAGATTAAAGATAAGACTTATGAGCATAGGTCAATGGATTTAGTGACTCGGGATGATCAAGGACGTTAATTCAACACTTCAAAGAAGCTAACCTCCTAGCAAAGAACACAACCAATTGATTAGTCTAATCTCTTAGCACTAATCTCTTTTCTTAATCCTAATCCAAGATCAAACTCTCATTTGTGAATTAAGATCAAGCAAGCATTCAAACAAGTTCCATAAAGCCAACAATCACTCTAAACATCCATTTTCATGAGCTATAATGTGAAAGTCCTATCAAAGCTAAAACTGGCATTTCATCGAACACATGGTGTGCAAGAAATCCTAAACATCCTAATCAACAAGATCAAGGCTAATTAGGCATTGAGCACACTAAGATAGAAGAGATTTAAGACAAATAAGCATTAGACATCCATTAATCATCCCTAATCAACCTAATTCTACCTAACCCATAAACCCTATGAGAAACTACTCACTAATCATGCTATGATTAACAAAACCCATAGAGACAATGTTAATCATTGGAGATTAAAGAAATTAGAAAGATTAAAAGAAGAAATCTCAAAAGAAGTACTTAGATTAATCAAGAATCAAACTTGTTCTTCCAAAAGGGTTTTTGAAACAAAAACAAGCTTCAGAAACAATAAAAAAATAGGTTTTTGGCTTAAGTAGTGAGTATGGGGCGAACTAGGTCAACCCGGAACAAACCGGGTGTTGACCCGGATCCACAGTTGGGCTGGTCGATATGGCAACCGATACGTGCCCCTGTGTCCATCTTCTCATACTCGTCGTCGGGGGGGGGGGGGGGGGGGGGGGGAATCGTGAGTACGTCACTTTGAGAGTTTGGGCTGGGCCAAGAACCTCTCCACTCCTGCATATCTACGTACTCTTTGCTTTTTGATATTATCTTAATCTTCCCATGTTGATGTTGCATGATCATCCCAATTCCAGCTCTTTGCACTTTTTCTTGTGAATAATCAAGTTCCTACAAAATCAAGTAAAACACTCCCAAGAATACCAAAGTTGCAAATCCTAATACTAAATGTATATAAATTCTAAATGCAAGAAAGTCTAGGAAATTAAAATAAAAAGGATGCAATTTGTAACAAAAACATAATATAAAAAGATGTTAAAAATGATTGAAATGTGAATACATCAATTCCCCCAAACTTAAACCTTGCTTGTCCACAAGCAAGCATAACACTATCACAACAAGTTGGGGAAAAGGTTTGAAGGCGGGAGCTCATATCCAAAGGTTTAGTCAAGATCAACAAGTTTCAATTCAATACTATACAACTAAGGCGCAACCGAGTTAAGCCTACTCCAAGGATGTAGCCATACTCGTCAAGACAATACTCTTAGCTTAATCCTCAACCTACACAAGCATTCAAATCCACTAGCTCCTTAACATTCATTAGGTTTTCAAGTGAATCATATTCAAAGCAATGTGATTAAACTCATTTGGCAAGGGACAAGGTTTTGAGATTAAAGTGATCTCAATCAAAACAGGGGATTCTCCAAATGCATAAAGGTTCTCTCATGAAGAAGATGAATGAGCTATAGTAAAAGGCTAAGAGTTAGAGGCAATTGGTGCATACTAGGTTGATTTCCATCTACCCATGCCCCAATAGCTTCTTCTCCTAGTCTAACCCACCTAAATGAAGTCTACCCTTTGATCAAGGCCATTTTTGCCTTGTCCCTCTTTCTCAATCAAACACTTTCCAATCAAACTCCCCAAGGATCATTCAAAACATTTCAAAATAGTGGCAATTCTTTTCTTTTAACTTAGCTCAAATCTTTCTTTCTTTTCAAATGCCTCTTTTCATAAACTTTTTTCTTGCTTTACGGTGAGCCTTTAGCTTCTTTTCATTTCAAAACTTGAGACACTTTTCTTTTTAAAACACATAAGAGCTTTCCTTTTAAACACTTTTGCCAACAAATTCAAGATCCCATTCCAAAATCCCTTTTTATTCTTTCCTTTCTTTACTCTCTTTCTCCTTTCCCAACTCTTCCCCCAAACTTTGATCCTAGCCTATTGCAAAGCCAAAGATGTTGAGCTTGCATCTACATGGAAATTTATCCTAGTCGCCTCATACTCAACTCTTTTTACCTAGCTCATTCCAAGTAGGCCTACCACTCAAAATAGTGTTTGTGGCTTGAAAGAAGGGTGGTGAAAGGTATGGAAGTCTATTTGAGCAAGTAGAGATGGGTAGAAAGGATAAGAATGCTCAAATATTTTAGGGTATCCATGAGTTTAATACACAAGCAAGAATAGGATAATTTAGATGATTCATTTAAGGTTCTCACTAGATGGATCTAGCTTCAAATCACAGCAAGTTTCAGCATTAAATCAAGTTTCAAAGCAAGCAATCAAAGCATGGTTCGTTCTAACTTTCATGCTTTACTCGGGTTACAAACCTAGTGTGATCTATCTAGCTTAAGAGCTAGCAATTGAAACAAGTTTTACTCAATTAAACCTTATGTGGAAATTAAATCATAGCTCCCTATGCAAAACAACCTATATGATGCAACTAGACTCGATCCTACGATGCTATTGCAATTAAATGTTTTCTTTTTGAAAAGTTTTTTTTGAAATTTTTTGATTTTTTTGGATTTTCTATGCCTTAGATGAATGCATGAGACTCAAAACAATGAAATCGAAAATAAGAGCAAAGAAAACATGATTAGCAACTGGTCTCTCCCCCAAACTTAAATCACACAGTCCCTTGTGTGAAAGAAGCGAGGAAGAAAGACCGAAAACAAACAAAATGCCATGAAAGAAAAGAAAAACTAAATATGTACAAGGGTGGAGTGTTACTTGGTGCTTTAAGTGGAGTGAAATGGGATGGAGGAATGGGAGGTGGAGGGTATAGAGTTCCTCCCAACTTGGATGAGAGCTCAATCCTTTGTTGATTTCGCCATGACCCTTCTTCTTTCTTTCTCCCAATGCCAAAACCTATATAGCCTAAAACCTGAAGAGATCTAATAGAGAGATCAACAATGACTAGGAAACTTAAAACACAAAGCAATATTTACAAGAGATAGACATGGGACTTCCTCCCAAGTGAGCTTGTTTTAAGTCACTAAGCTTGACTACCTTTTCTTTTAGTGAGGAGGTGGAGGAGTCTTGACCGTTTGAGTGATTGTCAAGACTTTGTTGAGATGCTTTTGGAGCTTGTTTGGATCAGCTTGAAGCTCAGGAGTAAGGATGGCTCTTGCACTTGAGAATGGCTTAGAGATCCCCTTGCATTTTACCTTGTACTCTATTGTCTCATCCTTAAGCTTCAAAGGGTGGAGAGTGAGAGTGCTAGGAGCTTGAATATGAGTAGAGGTTGTAGGTGCTTTTCCCTTCTTCTTCTTTCTCTTAAGAGGAGCTTCCTTTGCTCCACTCACCTCCTCTAATGGAACACTTTCCAAGTGATCACTCATCAGCTCTTTACTACTCTCTCCAACCAAATCATGTTTCACAACTTGGTCAACCTTTGGAGAGTACAACTTCTCAACCTTTTCAACTTGTGGCTCCTCAATCCTCAAGTCTCCCAAAATGATGGATGCACAATACTCAAGCTTGGCAAGACTAGCAAATGTCATGTCCTCCTCAAGATCAAGGTCACTTGTGATGGTTCCACAAGTGTTGATAGAGGATGACTTCATGGGATAGAATATCTTATCATTCACCTTTGTGATTACTACCCTCTTGTTGTTGAAATCCATTGTTGCACCAGTAGTGTTGAGAAAATCAGTGCCCAAGAGTAGAGGAAGCTTCTTGCCCTTCTTCATATCCATAACCACAAAATCAGTTGGGATTGTACAATCCCCAATCATCACCGGGTAGTCTTTAAGCTCCCCATATGGTACTTTTGTTGAAGAATCCCAAAAGGTAAGAGTAGATTTGTAACTCTCAATGCTCTTGATCCCCAATTCTTCAACCATCTCAAGGGATATGACACTCACATTTGAGATTGTATCACACAAGGCATCCTCAATCCTCTAGTGACCAAGAGAGCAAGATAATGAGAACTTGCCCGGTGCTCCTAGCTTAGGAAGTGAAGTAGGAGCTACTTTGGTCGTGGGTGTCTCTTCCTCATCCATGTCTTCATGTACGGTTTCATCACAAATACCAAGAAGAAACTCCTCAATGATGGCCTCTTCATCCAACTTATCATCTTTCTCCTTCTCAAGTGGAGAACCATAGACAAGGGCTTCAAGTTCAGCTACAACCTTTTCATGGTCAACATTTGAATGGATGGTGTTGCAATGGTTGGTAGAATCAGCCTTCCCTTTTTGCTTCTCCATGTTGAGGACCCTAGATGTTAAGTTTTGTAGCTCACTCTTGAGATCCCTTACTTCCACTGCCCCTGAAGCTTGTACTTGTAGAAGTTGTTGCGCCATACCCTTGAGTTCAGAATCCATACTAGAAGAAGTAACATCTGGTTGTTGTTGAGGTGCAAAACCGGGTGGAGCAAATTGCTGCTTAGGCACAAATCCTCCTTGTTGCCCTTGGTACTGAGGTTTAGAGATAAATCCTCCTTGTTGAGTGTTGTAGGGAACAAAAGGCGTTGGTTGAGTTGTTTGAGCAAAGCCTTGCTGCCCTTGTTGTTGAGCTTGTCCTTGAGCTGGAGGGTAAACTTGATCTTGAGGGTTTGCTACATTGGTGCTTCTATAGGAAAAGTTTGGGTGATTCTTATAGTTGGGATTGAAACCTTTGCTGAAACCACCTTTCCCCGCAATGAAGTTCATCTCCTCTTGTGTCATCTCTTCTTCCACACTATAGAGGTAAGGCTGGCGCTCATCTTGGTTTCCTACAAAGTTGACTTGCTTTGTGTTGGAGCTGATCATCTTGTCTATCTTCTCATTTAAGGCTTTGATTTCCTTCTCATACCTCTCATCCATAGAAGATGATCCTCGACTGGTTCTGTCGTAGTCATCATTGTAGTTCCCATCGCTTGTGGCAAGATTTTCAATGAGTTCCATAGCTTCATCAACTCCCTTGCCTAGGAAGTTTCCATTGCTAGAAGAGTCTAGCATCGCCCTCATTCTAGGAAGCACTCCGCGATAGAGGTTACTGAGTAGTGTCTCCTTAGTGAAACCGTGGTGGGGGCACTGAGTAGTTAGCTTATTGAACCTCTCCCAAGATTCAGCAAAGCTCTCATTGTTGTGTTGCACAAAGCCGGATAGCTCATTGCGAAAACGGGCAGTCCTAGTAGCTGAGAAGAACTTCTTCAAGAAAGCTTTCTTAAGGTCTCCCCAAGTAGTAATGGATCCCGGAGGGATGGTGCTTTCCCAATCCTTAGCTCTATCCGCCAAAGAGAAGAAGAAGAGACGCATCTTCAAACCATCATCAGTTATACCATTAAGCCTTGTAGTAGCAAAAATCTTGTCAAATGTATCTAAGTGCTGCAATGGATCCTCAGATGCAAGCCCATGAAACTGGTTTTGCACCATGTTCATCACCATAGCCCGGATCTCAAAGTTGTTGTTGTTGACCGGTGGTGGAATGATCCCTTGCCAGTTTGCATTTGTATCCGGTGCATCTCCATCACCAATGGCCATAGCTGGAAGTTGTTGCTCTTGTTGCTGTTGTTGATCCTGATTATTATCCATAACCGGCTCAACACTCACAAAGTCTTGTAGAACCTCAACAGTTGGTTCCAACCCAAGTCTCCCTTAGTGAACAACTCTCTCGTGTGCGCGTCGTTCCTTTGCTAATCTCCTCTCGTGTGCTTTGATGTCCTCAACTCTTGCAACTAAGTTTGTTGTCCCTCGGCTGCGCAAGTTCATACACCTAACATCAAAAAGAGAGAAAGTAGCAAAGTTAGTAACAAAGACTTGAACTAAAAAGGAATAGAAATCGAATTGATATATCCAGAATCCCAAAATCGCAACGGCGCCAAATTGATAACAGGAATTTTATACTTCCTTGAGGTATCAATTCCTCTTACTTATCGTATAGTAAGTGGTATCGAACCAAAATGGGATTGGATTATGCCAATAAGAATGCACCAAACCAGATTAGTCAAGTTACTCAAATTCAAGTTGAAATTCTAATATCCTAGTGCAATTAACAAAATCAAGCAATAAAATCAAGCAAGTGAAAATTGAGCAAGCAAATAACAACTAGAAATCAAGATTAAAGATAAGGCTTGTGAGCATATGTCAATGGATTTAGTGACTCGGGATGATCAAGGACGCTAATTCAACACTTCAAAGAAGCTAACCTCCTAGCAAAGAACACAACCAATTGATTAGTCTAATCTCTTAGCACTAATCTCTTTCCTTAATCCTAATCCAAGATCAAACTCTCATTTGTGAATTAAGATCAAGCAAGCATTCAAACAAGTTCCATAAAGCCAACAATCACTCTAAACATCCATTTTCATGAGCTAGAATGTGAAAGTCCTATCAAAGCTAAAACTGGCATTTCATCGAACACATGGTGTGCAAGAAATCCTAAACATCCTAATCAACAAGATCAAGGCTAATTAGGCATTGAGCACACTAAGATAGAAGAGATTTAAGACAAATAAACATTAGACATCCATTAATCATCCCTAATCCTACCTAACCCATAAACCCTATGAGAAACTACTCACTAATCATGCTATGATTAACAAAACTCATAGAGATAGTGTTAATCATTGGAGATTAGAGAAAGTAGAAAGATTAAAAGAAGAAATCTCAAAAGAAGTACTTAGATTAATCAAGAATCAAACTTGTTCTTCCAAAAGGGGTTTTGAAACAAAAACAAGCTTCAGAAACAATAAAAAATAGGTTTTTGAGTATGGGGCAAACCGGGTCAACCCGGAACAAACCGGGTGTTGACCCGGATCCATGGGTAAAATCTAGGACCGTATCGGTTGGGCTGGTCGATATGGCAACCGATACGAACTCTCGGATTTTTGGTCGAAGAGTATGTATCGGTTAAGTCACCCGATACGCAAGCCGATGCGTGGTCTCTGGAAATCACCATGGGCGTGTATCGGTTGGGTGACCGATGCGTGAGCCGGTACGTGCCCCTGTGTCCATCTTCTCATACTCGTCGTCGGGGGGGGGGGGGGGGGAATCGTGAGTTCGTCGATGTTGATGTTGCACGATCATCCCAATTCCAGCTCTTTGCACTTTTTCTTGTGAATACTCAAGTTCCTACAAAATCAAGTAAAACACTCCCAAGAATACCAAAGTTGCAAATTCTAATACTAAATGTATCTAAATTCAAAATGCAAGAAAGTCTAGGAAATTAAAATAAAAGGATGCAATTTGTAACAAAAACATAATATAAAAAGATGTTAAAAATGATTGAAATGTGAATACATCATAGATGCACCACATAACGACCCTTTGGTAGTAGATATCCTGACTAGGGACTGCGAGATCTCCCACGTACTTGTCGATACATGAAGCTCGGTCCATATAATTTTCAAAGAGCATTGGATAAAGCGGAATTCAAGAACTTGCATATCAAGGCGAAGACTAACGACTTACTGGATTTTACGGCGATCAGACCATGGCAGTGGTACAATTAAGCTCTCGATCTACACCGGCGTAATGGCAACTATGAAAAAAATTGTCATCCTCGATAGGCAAACTATTTATAACGTCATCCTAAGAACACCTTGGCTCCACGCCATGAAAGTCGCCGCATCGACATACCATCAATGCTTGAAATTTACTACTCCAAACCAGGTCTACACCCTCAGAGGGGATCAGACCATGTCAAAGCTATGTTTCATCAGAGAATGAAAGCTCCACCACCCTTCCAAGCCAAAGGGAAAGATAAAGATCATACCGGGCCCACCCGCAATACGAAAAACTCTCAAATGAATCGGAAACCCAACCAAAGTGAATGAATCTCCGCACGACCATACATAAGCTCAATAACTCGAAGCATAATGGTCGAGCTCCTTTTACGTCTTTCGCCAAAAAAAAAAATTATTACCTTATGTAATATGAACTACAAATAGTTAGATCCTCGTTTCCGAGGTACGTAGGGAACACTTTCCAGAGTGAAGTTGTAAATCAATTTAAAAAAAAATTATAACTCTTATCTTAACCCCGCCTACATCTTAGCCAGGTGTCCGGTTCAATCCACTACAAGTAAACAGCATTTTGCGACTTTAACTTGCGACTATACTTATCGTTGTAACATTTTGCGACTATATAAAGACACGATTGTGACTTCTTTGCGACTACATATATATGGTCATCTGTTAGCATAATAAAATGGAAATATGGCTACTAATTACCATTATTAAATGGAAATATTAAACATTAAAGCATTAAAAAATAACATTCGTAAGTAAGGTTCCTTAAGCATATTAAAACTGAAAGGTTTTCAAGTAACAAACACTAAATTAAACATTCGTGTGATTTAGATAGGGACAACATCACTATTTTCGGCAACATCATGGTCACTGAGTTCTAGATGGAACCTGAGATCTTGTACCTCATGAATGCGCGGATTGAACCTGTAGTCCGATAATCCTTCCAGTCAAACCATGTCTCACCAAAATCACCTATATAAAATAAGCACTTTAACGAACTAGATATCCTTATTTATTATATATAAACTAAGGAAAATTATTAAAACAGCTACTTCCTGTCTGATCACTTCTAGAGGCTTAGTCTTTAAAAACCCATGCCAAAAGTCAACCGCATATTTTTCATAAGCCACATACTTTAACATATTATTCTTATTTTTAATAAAAAAAAGTTAATGAGAACTATCCTAATCAATTGTTATTATTATCGAATATCAAACACTTTAATCAATTGTTTTTGGCATGGTGTTAATTACTACATAACCGAAAACACTTACATGCCGTCTCTGAGGTGGAACACTTTCTTTGTCCTTGTAGGGTTTAGAGAATCGACTTCAAGAAGGCATATGACCGAGACAACGCCCATGGTGTCTACACAAGATATGTGTGCATATTTTGGTTATTTAGAGTTTCACGGTAAGAAGAGATGAAAATTTATGATGGTTTTTACCCATAGAAACGTCTATGTTTGTTTTGATGTTACGAATTTGGAGGAAACTAATAAATTACATGTATTGCTTGGTGTCCAAAGGTGTGATAAGTTTGATCTCAGTGTCTTCGGTGGCTTCAAGTCTGTGGAGAGACTTTGTTGGAGAGAAAAATGAATCCGCTCGGACCACCCTAACTCCAGAGATCTCAATCCAATTGCCTTCATGTTTCTCAAGTCCAGAGAAGTCATTTACTTGTCTTGGATAAATGACCATTTCGATCTTGCTTCCCTACATAAGTAAAAGCATCAAAATATATAATCGGAATATGAAACCTTGTATGTCGAAAACTATGTTAAATATTTATCACTTACTCTCTGGTCTACCAAGATGTATCTCCAATATGATTCATCTCCAAACACATAGTATAGGTAGACGAGGAAAATCTTAACTCTGAAGTGCCAAGCGGTTTTGTCTCTTTTAGGTTGTGTTTCTGCAATGTAGTTGTAATGGACCATTGTGTTTTGGTTCTGTTTCACAGAGAATGAAAGTGGGAAAAGTTACTGGGAGAGATGATTATTACGACGAAATAACTTCCCCTCACTAAACAATGAAGTTAAATTAAAGACGGTTACAAGATATGAGGGTTGGATAATTTACCTCGAGCGCCGTAAAACAGAAAAAGAAAGACGTACTATTATGTGGAGTGTGTCTCTTTAAAACCCCAGTAAAATCAATTAATAATCGTTAAATATCATGCAAACCATACACTAGTTTTATCTTTTGTTCTGTTGTAGCCACTGAGATTTTGAACCGTATACTGGTTTGTCTTTTGTTTTCTTGTAGATTTTGCAGAGTTCCTCTGTTTGGGTGGGATATTTATACTAGTCCTCTGTTTGGGTGGGATATTTATACTAGAGCCACCCTCAAATCTTGTTTTGTGTTTCATTTGGTATGTTTCTGCTTATTGTTTACTCATTAACTCAAAGAAAAGAAGAATATTAAATTTTCCTCTCAACCAATATTATTGAATTTCCTTAACACAATAAGTACATATATACGCAAACGATAAATTAGGTATATATAATGATTCTCTAAATCAGAATTTAATATTTCAAACCATCATAAAACCGGTAACAACATTTCATACCAACCACTTCATCTTGCTATATATGTTTGATTAAGATCGTCCGGAAATGCTATGTTTAATATATTGTGTAGGGTTATGTATATTCTCTTGTTATGGTAGATAGAGAATATCCTAGGATATTTTTTTTATGAGATATATATCCTACGAATTCTACTTGTACTATATATATATATATTAACTATAATGTTAAACATCAAAAAAACAAACATATTTCCCTTTCCTTAGCACAATGCAATTCCTTTTAGGTATCAAACATAAATGGGGACATTAACCAAAGAAACCACAAAACCTCAAATTTGAGGTTTAGCTCACTCCAAAATAACCAAGATCCCCTACAACCTTCATTTGATCCAAATATTAATGGACAATATGCCGATGATCTTGGAGATTCAATATCCGGTTTACAAGATGAAAAAATAGTATTCTGGTACCACTTGTAATATAGGTAGTATTTAAATATGTTTTTGTTCATTACGCTATCAAATATGATTAATCAACAATGCATTTTGAAGTGATAAATGAGTGTTTATCTTGAAATCAGACATTTTTGTAAGATATACAATTATTTAAGAATCAAAACTAATAAGGTATATAATTACAATGACTAAAATGTAAAAGAAAAAAATAAAACCTCAAATTTGAGGTTTTGTACAGTGAAACCTCATTTTTGAGGTTTTGCTCACTCCAAAAGAAAACTTAAAACATCAAAATCCAAAGTTTCATCTTTGCTTTTACAATCGAGGAAAAAACTATTTCTTAGTTTGTTATTTGTACTATTTTTAATTTTTGTGTTTCAAAACTTTCATAGCTATTTATTTAATTTTTGTGATTTATAATTTTATAATCGGAAAGTATATCCCAAAATTCCAAAATATTAATTTTTTCTCATAAAACATGTCTTCAATCGTACTTTATATTGTAAGCAAATTTTCTGATTTTACTAAAGTATAATATATAAGTTTAAATTTAAAAATGGAGACAATAAAAAGGTATATATTACGACTATGTTCCGCGTACAAGTGGGTAAAAATTACAAAATTAATCCGGGAAACCAAAACCCAATTATATAGAGCAAAACATTCAATTACCCGCCTAAACCCAAGAATTTTCGACAAAGTGTCGAGAAATCAATAATTACGACAAACCCTGATTTTACTATGTTCTTCCCCTTTTCTGAAACTCCTTTGAATAATGTCTCTTCAAATCCTCTTATATGCCCACCCATCTCAAACAGATATATGTTCTTTGAATCTCTTATTCCACGCTCTCAATTTCAACGCTAACTTTGGCAGAAACTCTATTGACGTTCTCTCAAACTCTTCTTTGAATCTCTCAACCACGAAACCCTCCGTGATACGAGGCCTACAACTACATGTAAGATATGACGTTAGGGTGTTGATTAAACCGTCTAGTTTGCTTCTGCTTCTGCTTTGATTTTGAAACGGGATTGATTCTGAATCTGATTGTTGGTTCGCTTATGATTTTCTTGTGGTTTGCATGTGATGGAACAAAACATATTTCATTCTACAGGTTGTAAACGATTACTATATTCCTCTTTAAGCTTCAATATGGTCTCCACAGTTTGGATAAGTTGGTTGTATTTTATTAATAAGTATTTTATGAGTTAGAGTATGATGGTTAGGATGTTAATCTTATAGTTAGGAAGCAATTGAGATTGATGTCTCTCTTTAACGACTCTCTGTGTTTTGTTAAGTCTGAGTGTCTGAGCGTTTACAAGATAGTGTTTGTATCCATCCATAACTTTCTTCTTAAACATTTTTTCGAGGATATATGTCAACGACGGATGAAAGACATGGTTAGCACTGCAAAGGACTGCATCCTCGGGAGATCTCAACAGATGAATATAACTACATCTATGCTCATGTAAAGTAACATTTTTCACATGCCGCTGAGAAGGATGGACGGGTAAATCCTTACGGAGTAGGAAAATCTCTTAATAGGAAAGCGCAAGTGCCTAGACACTTTTCAGCATTTGTGGCTCACCAAGAGCAACTGATGGAAGCTCAACGTAAAACTACAACACCATCTGCTTCGGAGATTACTTATCACTATCTCTTGCACTTGTTAATTTTTTGGGATATGATTTGGTAACTCCTTAATGCTGGAGTTTGCGTATGTAGATCGTTTGTGTCTATATGCTACACATAAGTATTTCAAGTTATCAATGTTATTTTGAAGCAAATGTATTTATATTTCTTGTACCATTCAAATTACAGTATCACCATTACCAAATTATAAATTGAAATAATCCAAATTCTTATTTTTACGAATAAAAGTTAACGCACAGTCGTAAATTAGACGCATTACACACACAAAGTAGTCACAAAATATTTACCATCAGCGTATTTTGATTTTCGAAAAATTAGCTGAATAATCGTTAGTTAGTCATACAACCGTCACCAAGTAGTCACCATATATTACTACTAAGTTGTGACTATATTAGACAGTCAAACAATAGTCATAAGTAATGACACAATCATTACCATAATCGAATCTGGATGTTCCATGCTTCATAGTCATTAAATTAGTCACTAAACAGTCACTAATTAATAGCAAAATCTTTACCATAATCATATATGGATGTTCATGTTAGTCGTTATATCATCGGTAAATTAGTCAATAAACAGTCGCAAAAAAATCACCATATATTACGACTATTTTGTGACTATATTATACAGTCACGTAAAGTCGACAAGTAGAGGCCGAACCAGTACCACAATCGTATTTGGATGTTCCGATTAGTCGCTGAATAGCCGTTGACCTAGTCATTACCAAGTCGCCAATATTTACTACTACATTGTGACTATATTAAATTGTCACAAAATAGTCGACCATTGGTCACCTCAATTAACGACTACTTGGTGACTACATTTCTCTGAATGCATCTGGACTATGTCTTAAGTCGCACAATTGACGTCAAGTGGTCACAAATTAGTCCCTATATTTTCAAACAAAGCTACGTCTAATTTACGATTACCTATGTTAGTTGTAAAAATAGTCGTATACCGCTGACTATTTTTACGACTATCTATTTTAGCGACTATGGGTTTACAACTACCATATTTAATCGTAAGTTAGTCGTAAAATCGTGTATAGTGACTATTCGGCGACTAAGAGTGCAATCGCAAAACGATGTTTTCTTGTAGTGATAAAATCCGCACAGTGATGTGCAAGAATATTCACCTTTACCAAGCAATGAAGATTCTAATCCAAATCACATCGGTATAAGCATAAATCATGGAAACTCCCCCGCTCCCTAACTCAGACACACTACATAAGCCGGCCTGTCTTGCATAAGTGATCCCGACTTATGGACACAAAACTTGATTCCAAGCCCCACTCGAGGAATCGAAACCGATTTTTTCACTCACGTAATAAAACCTAAACCTTTGCTCAAGGTACCAAAAACCAATTTTCAAGCCCAGCTATTTCTGAGCATCTTCTCACAAAGCCTAGCTTTTACTGAGTTATCATTCACAGCTAAAGACTAAAGTATTTTCTTTCCAAATCCTTCAAAGGATTACAAAAATAAATTCTAAAGAGTCAATCATCGACTCATTCGCAAGACGAGCCCTCGCTCGTAATTCAAATATGAGTTTTCACTCGCGATAAAAACCGGGTATATACTCGTGAAATAAGTCCAAACCTTTGCTCATTGGACGATGTGCCAAACTCCCGTTCATCCATATAAACTATTGAGGTCTTCACTCGACACATCTAAGTTAAGATAGCAAAACGGAATATTTTCGCATGGTGAAGTTGAGTTTTCACTCGCTCTATCAAGAGCATGGTTCAAACAATAAAGGATATCAAAAGCGTTGTTCGCCGAGCTATCACATCCAAAATCCTAATCCCGAGTCTTTACTCAGTGAACCATACATGCCAGGCTCAAAATCAAAGTCCAACGAACTTAATCAAATAATCAGTCGACCTTAAGAAAAATTCCATTTTTCAAGTTATCTAAAGAAGAAATTTTTTTGTCTTTACAAGACAAAAAATGCAGTAAAACAACCTAAATTACTTTGCGAAGGAAATCCCACAAAACGATAAATAAAGCAAATAAAGTCATTGCGTAAAAAGAGAAAACTATTCCAATATTAAAAAAAAGAAAAAAGAGGAGCACGTTTCCCCCAAATAAGTTTTACAAAAGGGGATTTTATCACTCCAACACAATCTTCAAACACAAAATAAATAAATAAAGGCCTAAGACGTAGGATAAGGATCTTGAGCGGACTCCGGCGGAGGAGCTTCTGAGGTCGAAATGAAAGCAAGCACCGCAGGAAATGATGAAGAGGTTCCCGTAGCCATAACTTGAAAAGCCTCGAGAGGAATCTTCAGCGTCTCAATGATATCCTTCGATATCATCACAATATTGTTGTTGAGCTCATCAAACACAACATCACCATCAGTCTGCGGCACTAGAGTATGAGGGTGAAAAGGGATAGGAGAAGGAGGATTGAAATCACGCATTCTCTCTGGCACACGCGAGACCACAAAAATCCATCGCCAATATCCGGAGCATTGATATGATAGATCTCTTCATCCCACTTCTTCCTCTTTTCCTCAAGGTCGTCAAAGACGTCGTCAGGAATAAGATCTCCTTTCGTCCCTGAGAGAGGCACTCCAAGGTCTCGGTGTACTGGCTCAAGTACATGTAAGCGTCCCTTTCAGCCTCCTTCACAGCAATTTCCTTCCTCAGCTCTCGAAGACGATACTCGTTCTTAGTCATCGCGGCAAGACAAGCGTTAAGGATCTCGTAGAATGTCATTGGAGAAGCGTTCGGAACATCCTGATATACCATGGATTTTAGGGCTTTTAACCATGGTATATGTCTTATTTATCGAGTCTATTATTGTGTTTTAGAGTCTTTTCAGGTACTTTACAGGTTTTACCACATTTGGAGTTTATTTGGACATTATGATAGTTTCTGGAGACTTTTTGAGCAATTGCCCGAGAAGAAGAAGTCACTGCCGACATATGATGTTGGTGTCGATCGACACACACATTGGTGTCGGTCGACACAGTTCACGGACCAGAGAATTTGACCGGTTAATGAAGATCTGCAACTTGACCCAGAAGTTTATCTTAATTACAAAGTGACCCAATTCGGGTTTTAGAATATAATTAGGTTTTTCAGCCACTTGTTAGGTTACGCTTTCAGAACTAAGTTTTATTTTTCTTAGGAGATTTTAGGGGCTGGTTTTGTTCTCGAAAGAGACTTGATTTCGAACCCCTGTTCTTATTCCTTTGATTGTTTGATGATATCTATTTTGACTATGTTTTCTGTTATGATTGCTATGTATGAGTAGATCTCTTGTTAGGTTAGGGATTCTCACTAAGGATTTGAAGGAATGTTAGATTAACTAATTAATTAAGATTCATCATCTAGTTCTTCATCTGATATGTTCTTAACGCTTAATCTGAACTGGCCATTTAGATTACTGATTTTAGGTTGATTCTCGCAACGACAGTTGGTTTATTTAACTAGATCTGATTTAGATGAGCAATTTATCTATTCGCAAAGAGATTTGGTTTAGATAAATTGTGAACGAACGAACTTGGAATTAATGCATGTTTAGAACTCTAGGATTCGCAAAGAGATTTGGCTTGCTAGGTTGTTAGACATAGATAATTATCGCAGCGACAGCTGGTTAGTTTTACCTTCGTGATTCTAGTTCAAGAACGCTATAGACTGAATCTGATTGATTGTTTATCTGATTTCCTGATATCCTGAGAACTCCCGAAACCTGGCGCCTTCGTTTGATTGCTTACATTCACCTCGCTTGATTTATTTATTTGCTATTTACTGCTTTACAAAATCTGCTTCGCTTAGTTTAAATTCGAAATACTGATAATCTATTGTGTGACTGAGAGTCCTTGTGGGATTCGATACCCTTTATACTATAATTGCATTAACTGTGCACTTGCAGTAGAATAGGGATAAAACTAGACCTATCAAGTTTTTGGCGCCGTTGCCGGGGACTCTTTGAGTTCGCCGATAGATTTAGTATTAGGATTTAGATTAAGCACTTTTATTTTTATTTTTCTTGTTTACTCACGTTCTTGTTTCTTTGGTATTGCAGGAATCGCACTGCATCGATCGACACTCTACTTGCATCGGTCGACACAAGGCGAAACCAGAGGTACCGAAAGCTTGGATGTATAACGGGTTTCGCTCTATGGAACCTGTGATTCTGATTCGCGGCAAGAACGGCATTCTACGAGACCAAGAGGGTCATATATGCAACGCGAAGGGTCAGAAACTGGATGGGGAAGGAAACCCCATCATTCCATACGCGATGGTTGAGCAGATAGCTGAGATGCGAGAAAAGATTGATTCTATCCACAACATCCTACTTTGGAAGGAACAATTCCGAGCCGATGGAGAAGCTGAAGAGTTTGCAGGGGTGAATTGTATGGCTGGAGCTGATTATCATAGACAGACGTATGGAAACCAACAGAGACAAGGTTCTAGTTATGCTCCGAGATCAAGAGATTATGGTTATCCATCTCACCAAGCACCTCTTGCACCTACACATAAGAGCAGATTAGAAGCCATGATGGAGCAGTATCTTGAGGGACAACAACAGTTCGTTGTGTCTTCCCAATCGAAGCTCGATGCCTTGTACACTAATTTCAATGGGAAGTTAGAGTCCTTGAACACTCATATAAAGTTGTTGGACACACAAGTGGATCAGATTTCAAGTTTAACCAAAAGGAAGAATGCTCAGAATGCTCGCATCAATGACATCTCAGTTCAGGGTGAACACAGGCTGAATCAGGGATCATATCTTGAAGTTAAGGCTATGGAAATCATGGAAAACAGAGAAGAATCTGAGATTGAAAGCCCAGAGTTCGAGAATTTTGACGGACCAGAATCGACCGAGATTGATTTCGATCTCTTGATAAAATCCTTCGGTGTCGATCGACACAATTCTAGCGTCGGTCGACACAACGGTCGGGCAGAACCAATTTTCCCTAAATTTGATGTTCTTGCTGAGGAAAAGGTCTACAAACCTCGTATACCGTTCCAAAGAGTTCCTAAAAGGTCTAAACAGGAGCAGAATATAGTCGAGTGCATGGTAGTGGTGGATATGGAGATGATTGAAATTCCACCAGCTGAAACTTCACGAGTTCATCCGAATAAGTTGAGATATGCAAAGAAGATGAAACCCACTGATGGTCATGTGAAAGATGAAGTTCAGATTGGTGGAACTACAGTGTCTGATAGTAGAGAAAAGAAGATGGTGGTTCATCAGGATTCCACTCTAACATCTTCAGAGCCTACAACTGCTCATATAAGCAGAAAGCTCCGAACATCAGATCTCCACCAAAGGTAAGGCATAAATCATCTAATTCTAAACCTCCTGACCGCATTACTTTGAATGCAGGAAAACGCAGCTGCCCACCCAAGCTTCGCTCCCACCCTAAATCTCTTCCTATGTTCCTTGGACGATCTCATGGTGCTACTGCTTACACACCACTGTGGATGAAAAGACATTCACAGAGACATTCCAAGTCTCTGTTGAAACCCCCATGAGTCTGGTCCCTTCCAATAAGTCAAGCTAATGACTTAAAACAAGCGCTGAGTGGGAGGCAACCCACTGGTGAGTCTGTACATATGAGTTTTAATTTAATTTTTCATTTTGTTTTTATTGAGTCTTTGCAGGGAAATCTAGCGTCTGGATTACACTATATCGATCGACATATACTACATGTCGGTCGACACAATGGACATTAAGGTCGATATGGCTATTCAGGTCGATCGATCCACTTTTCCCAAATAACGAGGTTTGACCTCGGTTAGACCACTCTGACCAGGTTCTAATTTCAAACACCATGTCGATCGACATGGATTGTATGGATCGATCGACATGAGGCATCCCGAGGTAAGTTTTCTTTCTCTTCTTCGCGACTGTTCTTCATTATAACCCGACTCCATAGCCGAAAATCTCTCTCAAAACTCGTTCTCTCTCGTTTCTCAACCAAATTCGACGATTCCAAAGCCTAACCCAACCGAAATTTCACCTTCTATTCATATCTCCACTCCATTTTCATCGAAACCAAGGTATGAGTTCTTAATCTCCAATTTTCAGTTTCGGTTCAAAAGGTAAAAACTCGATTTTGCCTCTCATTTCTTAACCCCATGGTGAAATAGCTTTGATTTAGGTTGTTTGGTAGTAGAATGGTGATGCTTAGGTAGTTTTTATGACTGATTTTACAGGTTTTTGAAAATTTTGGTTTTATGATTGAACTTGTGATTTTGTGCGAAAATATGGAAATAAAAACGTGATTGAACTGTTCCTACCGCTCTGTTAGATGCTGCTCTTGCTGTTGATTGAGGTTTTGTTGAGTTTGTTTCTGATTTTTCAAATAATCTCATGCTTTTATTTTTATTCTTGCTCACAGATGCCTCCAAAGATGCCTCCAAAGAAAAAGACTCGCAAAGATGGAGCGAGTTCATCTGGTTCAGCACCAGCGGATCCACCTCCACCCATGACACCTCAATCACCTCCGGGGTCGCCACAGATACCTCCCGAGTTTCCTACACACCCATGGCCCAAGGATGAAGGAGTGAAGATACTGACAGATAAGGTGTGGCATCAAACACCCAGGCGGATTGTGCTTAGTACTGATTGTCTCCACAGGGAGGTGTTGGACACCTGGGATGAGTATGATACTCTGTTGTACAATGGGTGGTGCGATGTTACACTTGAGCCTACGAAGCTGGTAAGCCATGATTTCCTGAGGATGGCTGGTATGCGAGAGCAGGTTTTGATATGCTTACGGAGGATGGGTCTGGAGACGATGCCTTATGTCCACTATCCTTTGTATCCGGAGTTGGTGCGTCAGTTTATGGCCACTGTACGAGTCACATACAGAGACGGGAACACAAAGAACGCGCAGGAAGGTTATTTATGCTTCATGGCACATGGTCGGAGATACAGATTGCCTATGCGAGATCTCTGTGCTATTTATGGTTTCAGGAAAGGCTACACACATGCTACGCTTCCAGAGAGCTTTCCTGACCTTGAGAAGTTTTGGGGTAATTTCGGTTCTACACCTTATTTCTCCAGCGAAACGAAGATGAAGGACTTACGACATCCGGTCCTACGCTATGTCGTACGCGTCTTGGCTAACACTCTCCAGTGCAAGATGGAACCGAATAAGATGAGGATGCAGGAGCTGGTACTACTCCATCCAGCAGTGGGACATCTGTGTTCGCATGAGTATGATCACGAGGGTCCTTTTGAGAGGACTAACCTGGGTGCGGTATTTGCAGAGCACTTAGTCTCGCTACAAGCGAAGCCATTTAGAGGTTCCGGGAGAGGCATGACGGAGTCAGTGGGGAGTCTTTTGACACCAATTTTCCGGCATTTCAGGATTCCTCTACATGATTAT
The DNA here is from genome assembly GCA_030180135.1 of Orychophragmus violaceus. NCBI lineage: Eukaryota > Viridiplantae > Streptophyta > Magnoliopsida > Brassicales > Brassicaceae > Orychophragmus > Orychophragmus violaceus. Next base: position 34,111,318 of record CM058232.1, read on the forward strand.
AGACGTGAGCAGTCTTTTGCTGAGATTGATGAGGAGCACTTGTTGAGTGCAACCTGGCTGAAGCCAGATTTGATTTGGTGCTACAGAGAGGGGATTGAGGAGCGCACAGTTGACTTACGACACGCACCATTATCGATAGATACACAGGACGACTTACGTTTCCAACCTGATCCGAGGTATGTGAGGTTGCCACGTGCTGCTCGTTTACGCAGAGGAGCTCCTTCCTCCCGGGCTGCTCCTACTCCTGCTGAAGACGAGCCTATTCTTGACCCTACTGGGGGTCCACACGCACATCCACATTGGGTTCTTCCATTAGACGCTCCTCCACCACTTCCCGGTTATGATGCAGATCCTCACATGAAGTTCCTGACAGATACGGTTCGATCACTTTGGAGTGGTCTTGCTAGAGCCTTCAGCTGCACCTGCACCTGTCCTTCGCACGGACGTCGACGTCAGAGATCACCCACACCACCAGAGGGAGCCGACGATGATTCTGATCCTTAGTTCGTCCATGATCTTAGCTTTCCCTGAGTTTGTTTCGTTTTTCATTTTTCATTTTTCTTGAGTCTGCTTTGCTTCTGTTTGAGTCAGTTTGTTTTCTTTCTCTTGCTTTGAACTCTGTGGAACTTATTTTTATATCTATTTTGTTGCTTCTGACTTGTTTCTGAGTGATCTGACAGCACTAACAATGGAGAGATTGTGTGACTAACACTAATATTTTCGGATCCTGTCCAAGTCTGGCGTGATGGTACTGATATTTTCGCATTGTGTCGACCGATACATATATCGTGTCGATCGGCACAGTTAGCGACAGAAGGTAATAATTGCAGTTTTCCCAGTTTTCACAAAATTTTCACCTTCTTTTGCTTCCTCTATACTTGGTAACACTGGGGACAGTGTTATTCAAGTGTGGGGGAGGTGGTTACTGACATCGTGTTCTGTTTTCTTAGAGTCAGTTCTTTTTCAAAAATCTGTTTTTATCGAGTCAAAATTTTGTATGAAACTATGATTTTTCGAGGAAAATTTTCGCTTGAACAGGAACTAAGTGACCATTGGACAGACTTGCAGAGCCTCTATGACTATTAGAAAACTTCAAACGGATCAACCTACCAATGACACCCATATCTAACCAGGTATTCAGAGGATCCATTACTAGTCTCACCGTAATATTGACTTTAATTTCTCACTTAGGGGCTTGGTAATCTTTGGGTCGGATTCCCTTGTTAGTTCTGACACAGCCTGTAAACCTGTCCTATTTAGTTCCCTTCTCCCCTTCCATAAAAAAAAAATAATAAACTGAGGATGAGTTAGTAACTCCGAAGTGGTCATGGGAATAGTAGCAAACACTATTATCTTTATGCGATCCATGGAATGTGTCCAAAGTACACCCCTTAACGGGAAGAGCACTGATAAAAAAAATAAAATGATACCCAATGGGGAAAAATCAGAATTCTAAGGAAGGGAAAAGAGAAGAAAGGGACTAGAGAAAGATAGTATGGTGGTCTAGAGCTGATAAGGTAAGAGTCCATGTGTCCTTTGATTCGATACTCCCTCTGTGAGACCGCACCTAATTGTATACAGAGGCTAGTGTGGTGAGATTGGATGTCCTAACTTGATTGTGGAGTTTACTTGGGACAGTTGCTAAGTGTGGGGGAAGTATATTGTGGTCTTGAGTTCTGTAGGAAAGTTTTCAGTGGATTACTAAGTGAATGTTAATGCGAAAGTTCCTAGGACGAAATGAGTTTCTGTGTTTTCAAACCTCTTCTCCTATATTTAGGTTCTTTACTTGCTTGAGGGCAAGAAAGAGCTAAGTGTGGGGGAGTTGATATACCATGGATTTTAGGGCTTTTAACCATGGTATATGTCTTATTTATCGAGTCTATTATTGTGTTTTAGAGTCTTTTCAGGTACTTTACAGGTTTTACCACATTTGGAGTTTATTTGGACATTATGATAGTTTCTAGAGACTTTTTGAGCAATTGCCCGAGAAGAAGAAGTCACTGCCGACATATGATGTTGGTGTCGATCGACACACACATTGGTGTCGGTCGACACAGTTCACGGACCAGAGAATTTGACCGGTTAATGAAGATCTGCAACTTGACCCAGAAGTTTATCTTAATTACAAAGTGACCCAATTTGTGTTTTAGAATATAATTAGGTTTTTCAGCCACTTGTTAGGTTACGCTTTCAGAACTAAGTTTTATTTTTCTTAGGAGATTTTAGGGGCTGGTTTTGTTCTCGAAAGAGACTTGATTTCGAACCCCTGTTCTTATTCCTTTGATTGTTTGATAATATCTATTTTGACTATGTTTTCTGTTATGATTGCTATGTCTGAGTAGATCTCTTGTTAGGTTAGGGATTCTCACTAAGGATTTGAAGGAATGTTAGATTAACTAATTAATTAAGATTCATCATCTAGTTCTTCATATGATATGTTCTTAACGCTTAATCTGAACTGGCCATTTAGATTACTGATTTTAGGTTGATTCTCGCAACGACAGTTGGTTTATTTAACTAGATCTGATTTAGATGAGCAATTTATCTATTCGCAAAGAGATTTGGTTTAGAGAAATTGTGAACGAACGAACTTGGAATTAATGCATGTTTAGAACTCTAGGATTCGCAAAGAGATTTGGCTTGCTAGGTTGTTAGACATAGATAATTATCGCAGCGACAGCTGGTTAGTTTTACCTTCGTGATTCTAGTTCAAGAACGCTATAGACTGAATCTGATTGATTGTTTATCTGATTTCCTGATATCCTGAGAACTCCCGAAACCTGGCGCCTTCGTTTGATTGCTTACATTCACCTCGCTTGATTTATTTATTTGCTATTTACTGCTTTACAAAATCTGCTTCGCTTAGTTTAAATTCGAAATACTGATAATCTATTGTGTGACTGAGAGTCCTTGTGGGATTCGATACCCTTTATACTATAATTGCATTAACTGTGCACTTGCAGTAGAATAGGGATAAAACTAGACCTATCACATCCCTCACGTCCTCGACGTGTTTCTTCTTTGACTTCGCCAACTTGGGGGTCAGTTTCTCATTGCTCTCGTCAGGCTCCTTGTTGCGAGTCTCAAACAGCTTGACTTTTCCTGAGAGAGAGGAAATCTGACTCTTAAGATTTTCCTCTCTCACTCTGAAAAGCTCCATAGAGAGGCGAGACGCTTCCAAATCCCTCGCCTCCTTGGAAATATCCTCCTTGGCCTTGGCGTCCTTGCTTGACAGTTGCCGGTTCATGTCAAAAGACGTATGAATTCTTCATCGAGGTTTATTGCATAAAATCAATTGTACGGACAAAAGCAAGGACATCAACATTAAACATAAACGAAAGAAAGTGACAATTACGTTGACGAGGTTATGAAAAATTGACCGGTACACTTTCGGCTTGTAAAGCTGATTCACCGGGAAAGGCGGAGTGACATGGAACAATATATGTTTGATCAGTTCACCGCAAGTGAACTCATCGAGCGACTTGATCTTCTCGCCCTGAATCATGAAGGACATGTTTTTCCAGTCCGACACTGATTCACTGGCCTTCAAACACTTTCTATACCTCGAGCCCTCATAATGACTCGCATTCTCCAAATTTCAGTTTCCCCATAAGGCGAGATCGGCATCCCAAAGGGTCATGTAGTCGAAACCTTTTGAGCAGCGGAAAGGGGCAGAATGCCTTTATTAGCCAAGGGAGTTGTTTCCCAAACTGGACCTAAAGTCTTTGCAGACTTACGCTTTAGCTGACCAGAAAGATCTTCCAACTCGTCTTCAAGAGATGCAATCGCTCTCTTCTTTTTAAAAGACTCGGCATCGAATGCCGACCTCTTCGACCTGACTTAAGCAGTGCGCCTTTTGTCCTCCTTATCCCTTTTCTTCATGGAATCATCAGAGGCTCGCACATTTCCCTTCTTTGATTGTGATCTAGAGGAAGCATTTGGTTTGGCTACCATAGAACGGACAGAGTAATCGGCCTTATCGGTATCCAAACATCTAGAACTCTTCTTGGATCAATCACCATACTAGGAATAACTTTCCTTGCTTTCCCCATCTGATTCTTCATTTAGGATGTTGTAAAAGAAACTTGAAACAATAAGAACAAGAAAAATATAGCAGTGTAAATGATAAAGCAAAGTGATGTGAACATGCTGGATTTCTTGTTTTAGCTTCTTCGGGTTCAGGCCAAGTCTTATGACCGAGCTCACAAAACTTCTTGTCGACATCGTCTAAGTATTCTTGGTTAGGTCGTTTCATATTAAGATGAGCTGAAACAAAGGAAAAAAGAACGGTCAGAAACAAACACATGAAAGAAGCAATAATAACAGCAAACAGAGAGATTCCATTTGTTGACAACCGAAGCCATGGGATCAAGAAATTACAAATTATCAATTTTTCAAAGAAATACTTCATTTTTCAATCATGATTTTTTATAGGTTTCACACCAGATCGCAACATGTACTTCGACCAAGGTTAACAAACCAGATGTGTCTTAACAATATCAGCTGGCTGAAGCACTCAAATAAGTCGACTGTCAATGGTATGCCAAGAATCGTTCCGAGCTACAAAAGGGCAGTCACATTCATTATGATGGCGAGATTAATTTGTGTAAAGGCAATTTGGAGCCTCGCTCAAAAACCCACCAATAACCTCGACAACAGGAACCGAAGGTTAGCTGCATGGAAGAACGATTCATAGATACACGCATATTTGGAGGAGCGTGCCACATACGATGCAAAGAAGAAGGTATAAGAAATTTTATGCACTCACATCATGGAAGAGTTTTCAACAGAGCCAATATATCTTTGTTAGAGGAGGTTGGTATGAAGCTGGAGTCACTATCAGCAACGCAAGAGGGACCTGTTTCCTTAGCTTTTCCTTTCCTCGTATTCTTTTGGGCATCTCAGCCGCGAGATGCCATCCGTAGAGCGAGAATAATGTGCTCATCGGAATGGTCGGCAGCACTATCACGAAGAGATTCGGCTTGACGCTGAGATAGTTCTTATACATGAATAACGGTACCCGAGCTATGGTTTGACGGAGAAGAAGGAACGCTCTCACCCTCAAAATATCGAGGCTCGCGAAGCTGGCAGAATTCTTCACTCGACTTGGCACAAATATTGCGCATATTGGCAGGAATATCGGAAAAAGAGGAAAATAAGGAGCAAAAATCAAAAGAAGGAGAGTTCGGAGGAGAAAGTGCCTGAGATTTACTTCTGGTAGTGAATAGTAAAAAATGAAGAACAAGGTTTATATTTATAAATGTGGAGAAGTGGGAATCTTCCAAGAGACACAACACTACCTCCCGGTGGACACGATTCTGCGACATCCCACAACACGTGTCTAAGTATCACTGGTCGAAGAAAGAAGCAGCCTATGTATCCGAGAACGCGGAAAGCTATGTGTCAAAAAATATTGGCGATATGAGCATTAAAGGCGAAAGACTACTCGCGGCGATTCGACAGATGGGACAAGCAACAATTTAACATAATTCACCGACGTAAGGTTCACTTAACGCGACGAACTAGGGGGAAGATTTCCTGTTGGAGATCAGTTTAGCACCCCTCTTTAGTCCGACCCAACTGTTAGATTAGTCCATCCAAGATTAAGCCCAAATAAGAAGAGACCGCTCATTCTAGCGGACCCCGGCGAGATTGGCACTTACGTGCATCAAAAAAAGAAAATATGATTAATGTAAAATTAAAATATTTGTGTATTGTTTTATTTAAAAGATTGATGTTTTGAGTTTTCTGTATATATTAAAAATAATTTCTATTTTTTATTTTTATTTATTTTGTTCTTCAATAAATGTTTCACTGCTTATTTTTTTATTTTGTTGACGAAAAAAAATATTTTAACTTATATTTAATTTTAAAATAAAAATACATTAGTTAAAAATCTAAAACTAAATCGCCTATAAATAAGAAAAAAAATCTAAAACATCATCTTTTAAATACAACGTGAATACCAACCATACAAATTCCAAAACTTCTTTAAAGGCTGCTGAAGATAGTCCACTATTAATGATGAATAGTGAAAATGGTGGAGAAGGCAAGAACTTTTGACATGGTCCACGTTTTTAGTCTTTGTTCTTCAATAGTATTTATTTTATTTTGAATTGACTAATTTATTTTAGGTATTTCTGTTGGGAAAGCCGCGGGAAGGAGAAAAGTGTATATGAACGACGACGTGGTCTTCCTCTCTCCTCTATATTACAATTTCATCTCTTCTTATCCCACAGATTATCATCATTTTCTTCTTCTCTCCTCTATATTAAAATTTCATCTCCTCTTATCCCAGATTATCATCTTTATCATCATTTTCTACCTCTCTCTAGATTTTGGCTTCTCCTCGTAGCAGAATCGAGATCCTCTGTTCTAATATCGACAATGGCAACGGTAAGAACAATACACATCTGCTTGCTTATAAAAACAAATCACATCTTGATCTCTTACATCGAATTCTGATTCATCTTGTATCAAAGTTCTCTTCCTTCCAATACAATCTCTGATCTTTTATCTTGAAAACGGTCTCAAACTTTGGCCATATCAGGAGAGGTCATTAGCATTGCCAAAGTATCAGAATTTCTGCATTTGTTTATGATGAAAAATTTGTAGGGAAATAAAGGAAGACAACTGCCAAAATTTGGGGAATGGGACGCGAGTAATCCAGCCTCGGCTCAAGGATTCACCGTCATTTTCAACAATGCTCGTGATGACAAGAAGACGAAGAAAACAGCTGTGGCAAAACCTGAGAGCCTGGTTACACCTCCAGTAAACGATGATTCTCATCAGAACAACAACCATCATAATAAACGTAATCAGAACAATAATCATCATAATAAACGTAATTCCCAAACCCCACGAGAAAAGGTACGTTCTTTTTTCTTTCTTTCTTCCAGGAACAGACCCCAAAACCCAATCTTGACAAAAGAGTAGACTACTCACAGATATTAGGTTCTTCTATGTTGCAGAAGAAATGGCTTTGCTTCCGTTAAACCTGGTTCGGGCTCTGTTTCGAAGAACACAATGATAAGGAAGCGAACTAGTAGAGCAGAGTAGTCTTCATCAAAATGACAACGACAAAACCTTTGTTCGTATAAGATGATGTTGCAAACTTCTCTCTTCTTGCTCGTTCTGTTTCTCTTTTCAACTTTGTTTTGGCCACATTTGTGTATGTAAATAAATATACATTGTTATTGCTGCTTCTTGTTTTGATTTTATAAAATTTTAAGACATCCTTTTTAGGCATGTAATACTGCATAAACGTCATGTTTTAATAGCACTGCCACAAAGCAAACACTCACTTTTCCTTATGATGTAGCCCATACTCGTGAGTTAAGGTGTTAATCGGTTTTATTTGTTGGTTTTTTATTTGGCTTTTGGTGTTAACTTAAAAGGATATATATGAATCCTTTTAAGATAGTGTTTGAAGATTTTAGAGAGATCTTATAAAAATCCTTTGTTAGTTAAATAGGAATGTAGGGCTTTTGTTCTTTGACGTTGGATTTTTATTAAGCAATTGCTAATACAAAGCTTTTTAAGCACTTCGAGGAGTACTCGAAACCTATTCTTATTCGAATTCATAGTTCGTGTAAGAACCCTTGTGAAATCGTCAGCTTTTTCCCCCGAACAAGCTATCGATTTCAATCCTAAACTTCCGCTTCTCTATCAGTTGGTATTAGACACATAACGTTCTGGGAGTAACAAATTTCTGCGAAGATGCCACCAAAGAAAACAGGTCCAGCTGCTAACCCTCAACGGGATCACGACAATTCAGAGTGGGCGGAGCTGCGTACTACTTTGCTGGCGATGCAGGAAAATATGCAACAAAAAATTCACTCATCGATCATGGAGATGGGAGAGTTGTTAGCACAGCGTCTCACGGGAAACAATCCCGTGTTTGACGATCATGAAATAGAGGCTGAAAGGAATCCTTTTGCTCAGTACGATCAGCGTGTATATGATCTTAGACAAGCCCAACAGCGTAACGGTATTGGTGATCGGGTTGAACGACCTAAATCAAATTGGGAATCGGGTTTTAAGATCGACATTCCCGATTTTCACGGGGGCGTTAAAGGAGATAATATGCTCAACTGGTTGGTGACGGTCGAAGAAATTTTGGACTTTAAACAAGTCCCGGCTGATAAGTGTGTTCCGTTGGTGGCTATGAAATTCAGGGGCCATGCTGCGTCCTGGTGGAAACAGACCAAAGTAACTCGATTGCACAATGGTAAGTCGCCAATTACGACTTGGGAGAAACTTAAAAAAACATCTGCACTCCACGCTCCTGCCACACAATTTCGATAGAACAATTTACAATTGCCTGCAGAATCTGAGACAAGGATCACGTACGGTGGATGAATACATAGAGGAATTTTCCCTATTGTTGACTCGTACAGAGATTTCGGCAGTCAAACTCAGCTGGTGTCTCGCTTTATTTTCGGGTTGCATCAACAATTACAAGTGTCATTGGCTCAATTTGATCCTGCTATCGTTGTTGATGCTCACCGTCATCATCTTGGGGGACTCGCGATTCACGTAGTGAGCAGCAGGACCTTTCCACTCAAAGTGCACCTAAGGAAGTCGATACAACTCCATCCGCGAGTTGGAATCAGGCTCAAACAGATGATCCCTCCTTGAGACGATATACACGTCCCAATGCGTTGAGATGTTATTCTTGCGGAGAGCCCGGGCATAGGCCGACAGCTTGCCCTCATCAAAATCGTCGAGGTTTATTTGTGGAGAATACGAAAGACGAGGAGTCTCCGGTTGATGACGGCAAGACATACGGTGGCTGCGTACGAATATATTTCTCTCCACTTGCCCAATCAAAGGTCTTGTCTGCAGATTTGTCATTGATTCCTGGAGTTGTCGTAATTTGATTTCGAAAGAAGCAGCAAAAATTAAGTGTTCGCCAGAGCCATATACTCTTGGCAGGTTGTCTGAGGATGTAACTGTTCGCATATCTCAGCGAGCACTCGCTGCTTTCTCGATTGTTCCCTATTAGAAAGACCGTACATATTGCGATGTGGCACATATGGATATTGCTCATATATTGTTAGGTCGTCCATGGGAGTTAGATCAAAAAATCATTCACAATGGAGCTCTAAATACATACAGCTTCGTTTGGGAAACCCATAAGACAGTTCTGGTACCATCTCGTGAGGATGCTTTAACAACCCCACCTGCTTCATCGGAGACTTTTACCAACCCACATCGTCCTCAGGGTGCATGTCCTACAGCTCCTATACGGCGTCCATGCCTGAATTACGGAGCGAGGGATTTGCTTTTGCTCTCCTTCCGTTGATGGACAGTCGCGTTGCTATCTCCCAGCCACCATCGCAGCTACTTACACTTATGGATACGTTTAGTGATGTTTTGCCCACCGAATTACCAGAAGGATTGCCACCTTTGCGCGAGATACAACATCAAATTGATCTAGTGCCAGGCGTGACGTTGCCTAACATACCGCACTATCGAATGAGTCCGGTAGAGCATGAAGAACTTAGATGACAAGTGGAGGATCTGTTACACAAAGGACACATTCGCGAGAGCCTTAGTCCTTTCGCAGTTCCAGCCCTCTTGATTCCAAAAAAGGACGGATCATGGCGTATGTGTGTTCACAGTAGAGTGATAAACAAGATTACAGTGCGCTATCGTTTTCCTATTCCCCGTTTCGACGATCTTTTTGATCAGATTGGTGTCGCTAAAGTCTTTTCGAAGATTGACTTATATAGTGGTTATCATCAGATACGCATTAAGCCAGGCGATGAGTGGAAAACAATTTTCAAGACGAGAGAAGGATTGTTTGAATGGTTACTAATGCCCTTTTGTTTGTCAAATGCACCCAGTACTTTTATGCGTGTGATGAATCAAGCACTGAGGTCTTTCATTGGTCGTTTCGTGGTGGTGTACTTTGACGACATATTGGTCTTCAATGCGTCTTTGCCTGATCACATCGATCACTTGCGTAAGGTTCTTGAGGTCATGCGTACATAACGATTCTTTGGTGTGACGCAGAAGTATGAGTTTGGTGTATCGAAAGTACTCTTTCTTGGGTACATTGTGTTTGACCAGGGCCTGCAAGTCGATTTTTCCAAGATTGATGTTATTAAGTCGTGGCCGGCTCCATTGATCGTTTCTGATGTTCGCAACTTTCATGGATTGGCATGTTTTTACAGGAGATTTGTGAGCCATTTTAGCTCTATTATGGCGCCAATTACTAGCTTCATGAAGGAGGAAAATTTCGAATGGACACTTGAAGTTGCTCGTGCATTCGACCTTGTTTAGACCAAGCTGAAGTCTGCACCTATTTTGGTGTTACCGGATTTCACAAAGACGTTTGAGCTGCATTATGACACTTCTAAGCTCGAAATTGGGGCTGTTCTAAGTCAAGATGGACGTTCGGTAGCATTCTTTAGTGAGAAATTGGCATGTGCAAGGGGTTGTTACAGTACTTATGATGTTGAATTCTACGCTATTGTGCAAGCGATCAAGCACTGGCGCCACTATTTGGTCCACCGCGAATTCATCATATTAACTGATCATGATGCCCTTCGGCATTTAGATAGCCAGGCCAAGGTTTCTTCCAGACATGCAGCTTGGATATCGTATTTGCAGCAGTTCACCTTTTCTATTCGCCACCAATCGGGTAAGACTAACCGCGTTTCTGATGCACTTAGTCGTCGCCACATACTGATGTCCACTATGCATACCTCCGTGATCAGGTTCGAATCGTTCGCTGAACTCTATGCCACAGACAGCTTCTTCGGTCGTATTTATTCGGATGTGCAGTCGGGTTTGACTAGTTTATACACCTTGCATGATGGCTTCCTGATTTTAGGATTGTGTTAGTGTGTTCCTGAATGCAGTTTGAGATTGCAAATTATCAAGGAGCTTCATAACGAGGGTCATGTTGGCCGGGATAGAACACTCTTGCTTGTCGCAGCTTCGTACTTTTGGCCGACCTTGTGGTGTGACGTGATCCGATTTGTGGAGCGCTGCCGTGTGTGTCAACAGGGAAAGGGGAAGGCATCGAATGCATGACTTTATCTTCCTTTGCCTATACCTGCACAACCATGGATGGACGTGAGTATGGACTTCGTTATCGGTTTACCGAGAACTCAACGTGGTAACGACTCCATCTTCGTGGTTGTTGACCGTTTCTCCAAAATAGCACACTTCATTGCTTGTAAGAAGACAACATATGCAGTTAGTGTAGAGATCATGTTCTTTCGTGAGGTTTACCATCTCCATGGTTTACCGTCTTCGATAGTGTCTGACAGGGATACTCGTTTCCTGAGCCATTTTTGGAGGTCACTGTGGAAATTTCTAGGTACAATCTTGGACATGAGCTCAGCTTATCACCCTCAATCCGATGGACAAACGGAAATTAGTAACAGGTCATTGGTAAATCTGTTACGTTGTTTGGTCGGTGACAACATCAAAACCTGGGATTCAAAATTGTGTCAAACTGAATTTTCACATAATCATGCTGTCAATCGCAGCTTGTGCTTCAAACCATTCCGGGTCGTTTATGACGTTATCCCGCACTGTGCTTTGGACTTGGCGACTGCACTGGATAAGACTCGCCATCATGGAGAAGATGTTGATTTTTTCACAGACCTACAAGCTATACATCAACAGGCTCAGTCTAACTTGGAGTCGGCAGCTGCAAAATACAAGACCGATGTTGATGCAAAACGGCGTGAACTAATCTTCAACCCGGGAGACTTGGTCTGGGTTTATATGTCGAAGGAAAGGCTTCCTTTGCGTGACTACAACAAGCTGAAGTCTAAGAAGATAGGACCAGTGGAGATTCTTGAGCGCATTAATCCCAATGTGTATCGCGTTGAGCTTCCCTCTCATTTATAGACGTCGGATATATTCAACATCAAGCATCTGACTCGCTTTCATGGTGACAATGACGATCTGGATTCGTGGGCGAATCCTTCCCCGAAAGGAACCTGATGTAGTCCATACTCGTGAGTTAAGGTGTTAATCGGTTTTATTTGTTGGTTTTCTATTTGGGTTTTGGTGTTAACTTAAAAGGATATATATGAATCATTTTAAGATAGTGTTCTAAGATTTTATAGAGATCTTCTTTGTTGGTTAAATAGGAACGTAGGGCTTTTGTTCTTTGACGTTTGATTTTTATTAAGAAATTGCTAATAGAGAGCTTTTTAAGCACTTCGAAGAGTACTTGAAACCTATTCTTATTCGAATTCATAGTTCGTGTAAGAACCCTTGTGAAATCGTCAGGTTCTTCCCGAACAAGCTATCGATTTCAATCTTAAGCTTCCGCTTCTCTATTACCTTAGGTTTCAAAACTTAAACTAATTGCAGTTCCAACAGTTGCATCTGGAATTGAGCAACCCTGTTCAAGGGTTTAGCACCCATCCATTACATCAAATATGAACCATTTCAGAGCAACATCCAGGAATGAGGTTTTAGACGAGTAAACAACCATTGGAAAGAAAGAGGCAGGCTCCATTTAACCTCATGAGTCAGAGGGTGGTGGATAGATAATATATAACAAAAGTTCTTTGGTGAAGATTTATCAAAAGCACTTAAGATAGGCTTGCCACATAGATATTGTTTGGAGAGTATAATTACCTAAACGTTTTTGTAATGAAAATTCAAACCCACGATAGAGACGAAAGGTATCATCAGTTATGTAAGCTTGGTGTCAATTCCAACCGTCACTTTCATTCCCATTTGTGCCGACCTGAGGAGGTTCTACTACAACATGGGAGTTTCCTGTCGAACAGGGGAGTTGGATGGAATGGTCAAATCGACAAGCTGGACAGAATTTGCAGATTCCGTACCGACTGTAATGTGTGCACATGTTTTGATCCTGGATTTCAGTTTACCAATAAGTCAAAATTTTCAGCTGAGAAATGACAATCGGATAAAGCCTGCATACGAACACACAAGAAGAGAAACAAAAGGAAAAGAAACGAACTCACAGGTCTAAGGGGCAATCCCTTGTCATTGAGGGCGTAAGGAGGCTCCTTTGGCAATCGATTCTTAGGATGGTGGTATTTGCAACTGAATTTGAACTTACAGTCCCCAGTTTTAAGATAATAAGTGCACTCAGGTTGGTCTGGACGTTCTGGAAATTCCTCAGCAGGCATTTGATATTGGAATTGTGAGAATATACTTGTTTCAGATGATGTATTGTTCATAAGATATGTGGTGGAAGGAGAAAACCCACTCCTTTCTGATGGACTCTGTGACAATATGGATGGGATAAAAGGAGCTGTACCGTTCGGTGAAGACCAGGAAGTTGAACTTGTTTGGAAAGTGTTTTTTGGGGAACCATGAAAAGATGGAGAGTCGGTACCTCCAATAGTTGTGGGATCAGGGTGATTAAATTTGCAGTCAGCTCCGAATTTGCAGGAGCCAGTGCGCATGTAGTAAGGACATTCTATTTCTCCCTGTCAGTGGGTTGTTGCATAATTATATAGCATTTACAAGACAAAAATGAATTAAAATGGAATGAATACCGGTCTTATAGGAAGGCCGAGGATGTTAAGCTCCTGTGGTTTAGTGTGGTTGAATCTACAAGTTTCTCCATATTTGCAACCTCCTGTCCTCAAGTAATACTGCAAACACGAACTGAATATCAGTTATGAACACACTGAAACATTCAGAATATAACAAGGTTAAAAGGAAAACCTTGCAATCAATCAGTCTCATTTGGTCAACATCCCCATCCTTTTCTCTTACTTTATTATTATCCCTAGCAAGCTTCAGAACAATGTAAAAACAGAAATCAAAGGAATACCCCTGGAACTAAAAACATAGATTGGCTCCATCAGAAGCACATAACAGAAATACTAAACAAAGCTTTCTCCTTTATAATAAACTAGTGTTCGGCCCGTGCGTTTGCACGGGCTAACTTTTTATTTTAAAATTTTGCATGTTAAAGTGATGTAAAATTTAATAAACCATTAAAAAGAAAATAAATGTAAAATTTTATAATGAATAGTTGGTTTATTCGATGCAGTGTACATATCAACTGATTTTTAAATAGTTTATGCTCGATAAGAAATTCAGATTTTGGGAGAAATGCTCGAGTAGAAAATCTTTACAGTGTCGAGTTAACAGATATGATATTAGATCGTGTGTAGGAAAGCGTTCTCAAGTAGATGTTAAGAGGTTATGATAAATTAACATCTTGCCAGACCATCCTTCACTTGGTCCTAAGGAATACACCCTTCACTTGTTCCTTGGCTTGGATTCGGTACCTATGTAACAAAAACGTATAAAAAGTTAGATTATAAACATCGTTTCTGGTTGACAAAAAAAAAACATCGTTTCTTACAGATTCATTCTGCTGGTGAATAAAAACTCGAAAAAACTCAAGTGGAAATGTATAGGATACAGTACCTTCTTTGAAACCGGTCTTGAACCTGCGAGGCATATTGCGAAGATACCTCATCCTTACAGTTCCAGTAGTCTTTCTACGGATTGCCTTCACACTCCAATTGTCTAACAAAGTGAAAACACTATCTATCAGAAATCGCAGATTACAAAAATTTCAAAAACTCAAAACAACATGCTACTGTGACAATAGAAGAAATATATACGCTTCAAGAGATGTGCAATTCTTTGAAATGAAGTCAAAAGAGACAAAAAGAAGATGTTTTTTTTTGTTCTGATATCTAATTCTTACTAAGTTTTATATGTCTAACAAAAACTGAGAATCAATGAGATTTGTAATACTCAATATACCATATTCTTATACTAATTTAAATGACGAATGATTCATATGCCTGACATAAACCCTTTAGTAGACCTACAACATCCAGAAGGAGTCCACCCTTCACTTCAAGCTTTGAGAAATAGCACCACCAAGTGAACGCAATGTTCATGAAGTTCACATAATTCTTCAACATTAAGCCTAGTTATAGAGTTTAACTCGTCAGACACAACTTACTTTTTCGGAGTTCTTTTTAATCCTGAAACGAAACAATAATGAAAATATAAACAATGATCTACTAAAAATCTGGTTTTCCAAATGACCATCACTTATAAGAGTTGGGTGTCGCATTCGTCAAATTTGTGTTCTACACGGATGAACGATACGTGGTCGGAGATGATCATGGGAAGACAGTACTTGGAATTGAAGAGGTAAAATTCCATTAGCCGGGTTTTTGGCTACTACCTTATACAAAAAATCTCTTTTTCTGGCTTTTGTTACGAAGATCCACAATCTCCTTGCCTCACAATAAGAAAATTGTTCATTTCATATTTCAACTCAAGGAAGTAGCCAAAAACCCGGCTAAAGGAATTTTACAAACATGGTAAGAAAGATGAGAGAATCGAACACCCACTTGTACACTTGCCACTCATGTGGAGGACCATAGTTTCAACCCTTGCTGCTTCGATGCTCAAACTTTAGAGCAACCTATAAGAGAATTTGGAGATGTGAGACAATGTTCTAATAGCAGGATCCTTGTGGTGATAATCCGCCACTGTAATAAGACATACTGAGTTACATTTACCTCCAAGATGCTAGCTCCCGTACTACGTTCGTTATCACCACTAATACGATGTCCCACAAAAAAAATTGTCCAAAACCACTCTTCCCCAGCTTTCTCTCAACCTTATACAGGACCTGATAAGAGACATAATCGTTAGTCATTACCTCGATGGACACAAACCAAAGGCAACGCAGAACATTACACTAAAACTATGCAGAAATGATTCTCTTTCACAACAACAAACAAATGAATCATAGAGAAAATTTTACCCTCTCAGGATAGGTGCAGTATTTCCTTCTTCTCCCTGTGCAGCCGCCTTGTTAGAACCACCGCTATGGTTACCGATTGCCATAACTTTTTCTTCTTCGTCATCAATGTCGCTATCCATGGAAACTTCAATAACCAGATTATCCTTAAGGATTACTTATCTTCATCTTTTATTTTCTCTCGCCGCTAATCTCGTCCTCAGCCTCTCCGCGGCTTGTTTAACTCCGACGGCAGCCGCTTTACGGGTTTTGTCGTTACTCTTCCTTCCTCTGATTTTGTCTGTCGGCTATTGTGCATGCTGATTCAGAGCTACAGCGTCAGTAACGCGTTCACGGCGGGAACCACGGTGAATCTCCGGCATAGGTCAACACTGATGCAATCGAGACAGGACACCAAGAGTCCGATCGTTAATTATAGATTAAACGATAGAAAAAATTAGGGTTGAGAATTTACAATCAATCTATTGACGGGAGAGAAGAATACAACAGCAGTAGTATGTTCGATTTAATATACCTTAGTATCTAGAAGAAGAAGATCTATGGAAGCGAATTCATGGGGTTTATCTTTTTTGGGAAATCCCCAAGGACGAACTATCCTAACCTTGATTTTACAAACCCCACAATTGGTATGTTGCTTCAACCTGCAAAATACATCGACAAAATTGAATTGATAATATGACTGCTACGAATTGAAGAAGGAAATGGAAAGAGGGAAAACTTACAAAGAATCGGTTGGAAGAAAACGATTCTGACAGAAAAATTATAGAAAGCAAAATTAGGTTTGAAATATTTATCATCGTGGTTGATAAGAGAGTAGTGGGAGGAGGTTGAATCATGAGTGTGAATAATGGGAAAGGATAGTGGATCTGTAAAAAATCTTAAGCTGAAAAAAAAAAAATTAACTTGTGAAGTCGAAAAAAAAAAATATTAGATAGAAAATGTGTTAAATGTAAATTTTAATTAGAAAACTAAAGGATGAAACGAAGAGCGATAATGGAGGTGAGGACGACACGTCAGAAAATGACACGTGTCGATTGAATAAGGTGTCAGTTAAGAGGGTTTTGGCTAGTGACTTATAGGATAAAGGATATATAGTGAAGTTACATGGAATTTTCTTGGATGTGGAAGAGGATGATTGAATTTGCAAGTGGATCCGAATTTGCAGGTCCCTGTTCTCATATAAAAGGCGCAATCCTCTGCTCCTGGCCTCACCGGATACAAGACTTCACTCTCTTCCTCCTGATTTCCGTCTCTCTCAGAGACATTCCCACTCGCAACTTCATCCAAACCCACATTCTGAAACTCGTTACTCAGCTCATCCGCCGCGTGATTGAGATCACAAGCAGATCGATCAGCAGAGGGGGACCGAGACATAGGTTCCGGCTCTGAAATTGGCACGGACGAATTAATCATGTTGTTTCTTACAATCAAGATCAAAGGGTACGAAAAAAGAAAGACAAGTTATCAAGTTATGAATAATATGTTTTTTATATATTTAATTTTAATCGTCACGAATGAGATTCCCAAAGAAACCGTTGCTTTACTATTTGACAAGTTACATGCACACATTTAAGATTGATTTATGTTTCAGCTATCTTCCACCAAAAATTGCAACCAAGTCCTTATCATATTTATAGAATGCAAGATTAACACCTGAATTTCCTAATCGTACAAGCAGCCTAAAAAGAAAATAAAAACACAAATATCTTCCTTCCTACACAAGGATTGTTATATAAGATTCAACAGTAAAGAAGACGACATAGAGAATACAACAATGGCTCTCCTGAATGTTAATATTTTGACTGAATAAGTAAAGGAACAAGAACCACTAACTCTCTTCATGATAGATTCATGTTAAGCCTAATAAGTCAATCACCTTTTCTTGGTCTTCTTAGCTGAATGACCTGTCTTCCGTTTGTGCCGACTGAAGTCCGAGACAAATCTGAATGTCTGACCACAACCCGGTTCCGCGCAAACGTAAGGCCTAGCACCAGTGTGAACCCTTATGTGCTCGGTTCTAGACCAAGCCCACTTGAACGTCATCTTGCATCCCTTCCATGGACATTTCAGAGGACGGTCGTCTGAGTGAACACGCTGGTGTTGAACCAGATACTTGTGTGAGAAGAAGTTTTTACCACATCCTTTAACAGGGCAGATGTTTCTCTTATGCAAAGACAAGTGTTTTTCAGAATTGAAACTCATTGTGCAACCCTCCATGTCGCATTGATACGCAGCAGCGCATTCTTCTTCTTCTTCTTCTTCACTTGCAACTCTGGAGAAGGATGCATGACTAGTTCCTTTCTTACCAGTTTTCTTCGGTTTTGTCTCTGAAGACCCTCTTGAGGGCTTCAGGTTTCGCACCCTAAGCCGTGTGCTGGGTCCCTCCATGTCTGAATCCAAATCTTGATTCTTCTTTCTGGATCCAGATTGTTGCAAAAAGCGACCTCTTGCGTCTCTCCGGCTCTCTAGTATTTCGGTTTTTACTTTACGTCTAGCTGTAGCCCTGGTTTGCCTTTTCCTGCAAGATTCTTGTTCCTCTAGAGAATCCTCTGCTGAATCATATTCACCACCACCTATTCCACTAGCTTGAATATTTCGCCTTTGCTCATGAACGCCATTTTCTTCTGAATCATATGAAACTTTAGCCCGTTTGCTCCTTGGAAATCCCCTAGGGTGCCTGTAGATGCTATCATCATCATTATGACCATATACAGAGTCCTCCAAAGCATTTCTGTGCATTGACTGTTTATATGGCTTAAAGCTATTCTCCATTGAGCTCTCTGAAACTGCACATTCCCTTACAGTATATTCTTCTCCAAGTGAACGGTCTGAAGCCTCATCATCTGACTCAAATTCTCTAACACCCTTGTCTCGACGAATTCCCTTGAACTGTTGCTGATCAGACATTTGATTTGACGAATCACCAGAAACCGAATTCCCTGTTTCAAAATAAGAATCATCCTCATTCCCGGAAGCCCTCCATTGCTGCTTGTAAGAATGATCCTCTGATGTGTCATCAGAAACTTCTTCATCTTCCCTCTTAAAAGAGGTAAGCTTCTTGCGTGGAACAGTCTTTCCTATCATCTTTCTCTTCCTACAATACTTTCTTCCAAACATTGTGGTTGTATCTCTAGAAACATTACAAGGAAACAATCTCTTTCCAGTGACATCCTCAACTCGCAGATGAATTCTTTCAGATTCTTCTCCCTCTAAATCCTGCTGCAGCAAAAAGGGATGCACCTAAAGAAGAAGAAAAAATATATATCAAACCAAGCAGAAACATAAGTGTATCAAAGTCCGAATTAGCATAATTTCAAGCTAATCAATAGTACCTGATGCGACATCCAAACCTTCCCACACCATTTTCCAACAACATATTTCCTCTGTCTGGAAGATCTTTTACCAGAAATTTCGGGTTTCGAGAGTGAGCTCGTTGCTGGAGAGCTGCGACCGAACACATTGTATATGACGGAGTTGTAAGGCATTTGCTTACTGTACAGAGGAGAGCGACTGAGAATAGCACTGTAAGAAAGGTTAACACCCAATTTTACAGTCCAATCACTGTTCCCTGCCTTAGCTTCAACATTTGCCAACGCTGCCTGAATCGTTTCTTCATCCTCTTGGCTCGCATTCCTGAATTTAGTATCATTCCATTCGTGATTAACTCCAAGCTCTTTCGCAACTATCTTTGCTTCAGCCTCAATCCTGCGGTACTCTGCAAATATCGGCCATATTAATGATGAGCATATGCATAATTTATACAGCAAAACCGAGTCAATGACATAAGACTAATAAAAACTGATGGTCACCTGGATGGCATAGTAACATTATGTGAATTCCCCCAATAGAATGGAGTTGCTGTTCCACTTCTGCAGCATGTTCAAGACAAAATACGTGCAGACGAGAGGAATCATCATCAGATCTTGGAACAAAGGGTAAATCTATTTCCAGAACTGGTGGACTGCCGCCATTTGATCCCTCAACAACCTCGTTCCCTTTCCCACATGCAGCCTCCTCTTCATATGGATTAGCACCATTTTGGTCATACTTTCTCTCTTCCGAGATAGTATCATCTAAGCCTTTGTGATCTTCTTCCTCGGAATCAGAAGAATCTCCATACGCTGAAGCCAATAACCCAAGAGCACCATCTTCTTTAGGCGCTATTGTTACACAAGTTGTTGAAGTTCTTTGATCCGTATTTTGAAGAGGATCATTGTATAAGTAACCTACATCGTGCTTTCCCATGATTTCTGCGACATGAAACAAAGTCTATAGAGTTAACACTTTAAAGCCATTGACAGGATGTGCGACTAGTAACTTACGTGGATGAGGCTTAACTATAAGAGATCTTGCATCCTGACCAAGATTTGCAGATCCGGAAGCAACTGTCCAATCATTAAAGAAGCTACAATCGGCAGACATGAGATATCTAGCTGCTGTTTCTTTAGGTTGAACAATAGCTACACAATCAAAGCTTAAGATTCCACATGTAACACAAGAGAAAAGCCTCTGATCTGAAAGCCCAACCGCTTCATCATTTTTCCTCCTTTCAGCATCTGTCGAGGTTTCTTGTGTTCCATTCTCTTTTCTTGTCAGGTGATTTCTGTTCCTTTCACACAAAGATGTAAACTTTTCTTTCACAGTAACAGCATCATTGACACCTTTATTGAGACCGAACACAACACTATTAGAACTTAAGTCCTCAGATTTTAATTGGATTGGCTTTTCCTGGTTAGCACTCAAATGGGATCCAACTCGCAGGTCTGAACAAACCGAACTATCTGAGGAACTTTGCGGAAGAAGAGCTATTGGAGATCCTTTTCCAAGAGAGTGGAGCAACTCATTGTTGTGGATAATGTTTTGCACAAATAGCTCTTTAGTCAATTTTTCTCCTTCACTTCTTTTCTTATCTTTCAATCTAGAACTCCGTGGTTTGGCGTGGATGCTTGTTGGCACTCTGCAATAAATGATGACAACCTTTCAAGCACCTCAAAAGTTGGAGATTGTTTCTGGAAAAGGAAGAGTACCTTGAACCTAGAGCCAATGCATAGTCATAAAGTAACTGGAGATGAGAAACCATTGGAGGGTAATTTATTGCAGCTCTCCGGATGGCAGCATCTTTTGCCACTCTCAGCCATTCGGGGGTTGCAATGTTAGATGCTTCTCCACAATTGAATCCTAAAAACCCAAAAGATTATTTTTTTGGATAATATATGTTAGTTTCAACATGCTTAAGCCTTGAGTGATTAACTTGAAGAGACTTAAGGTTGCTCACTCACCGTGACTAAACCCTGAATGATATGCTCTTGGAAAAGTGACGACAAACTCTCCAGGATTTTGCACTAACCTGCATGAAAAAACAAAAGAAACAATTGTGCCAATGGATGTTTATTTTCTAGTTGGAGGAGAAGTAAATGGAAGATCATGAGATAAACAGAGCACACAGAAGAAAATCATTACCTGCAACAGGGTATTCCGGCTTTAACAAATACTTCAGGAGACATCACAGTTGTCTTCTCACCAAGAGTAAAAAATGTCACTGACAAGTAAACACAAGGATAGAGACACAAACATGCCAACAATCAGAACACTGCACTGAATCCGCAGAATTTTCATTATTTAACCTTCAAAAGAAACTTGTTATCAACCAAGCACAAGCCTTTATCAACTGATTCTTTACATAGATGACAATGTAACAGAGTATCTCATAGCAATAAGCATTCGGTGGAAAAGAAAACTCACCAAGAGGATTCAGCTCTCCTCCATAGCCATGAACCCTAACAACCTCCTCAAAAGCCACAGCAGCATCCTTTGGCACACCGTACCAAGTCTTAGCAGCACCCATATGCAAGTAATTGAGACTATGGAGATCATGGTCCTCCACATGCCAAGCAAACCAACTAAACATCATAGCGATATAAACCATTGGAGATGTAACCCCAGGGGTCTCCTCTTTCATGAACTTAAGCAATGATCCTTCTGCTCTAGCCATTGCCCTCATGTTCCAAGCAGTCTCACCAACAGTTCCACCATCACCACCATACTCTCTCCTCCTCGCAGCTGCTAGACTCAGAGGAATAAAAGCCGAGCCAGGCATGTCGTTTGCATACTCAACAGAGAAGGGTTTGTCCACTGTAGCTCTCCAGTAAAGGGTTTCGATTTCTAGAGCAGAGAGTTGACTCTTTTTGCCGCATTTCTTTAGATAATTCTTCTCAAAGCTCCTAGCTTTAGCCTCGAACTCACCGAAACTGTAACGCTCTCCACTCTGCCATACTGGTCTATGCACGGGCCGCTGCTTCCTAGGGCAAAAACCGATCTGCTGCTGGCGCGTGGCGAATGTGGGGGCACCGTCGAAATCGCAAGCGCCGCCGCCGTCACGAACCCTCGCCGCCGCTCGCGCAGCCAGAGAGCGGTTGAGGTTAGAAATCGCGGTTTTCTTCGAAGGAGGAGGCAGTGGAGGTAAAATTTTGCAGATTCCGTATCTGGAAGCTTCCTCTTCGATTTTGAAAATGTAAGCTATCGGATCTTGGAACTCTGCTAGAGTAGGTCGGAACTCTGGGGCTACTGGTAACGATTTCAGCCATGGAAACACGTCTGGGCTCTGCTCCGAAACCCCCATATCTCTCTCTCGCACGAACAGAAGAAAAAAAGAAGCCTTTCTCTAGAAATTAGTTAACTTTCAGGGTTTCAGAATCTGGGTAGTTATCAAAACGCCATTACAGAAGAAGAACAAAAGAAAACAGAACCTAAAGTTGAAGAGAGAAAGGAGCAGAGTTAAGAGATTCGACGAGTCTCCACCATCTCTCTTCTCCGATGGGGTTTTTTAATTTCTACTGAATCTACTAGTCCTCGAGAAAAACGAAGGGCTTGATCTCGTTTCTTTGTGTCTCTGTTTTTAATGGATTATTAAAGAAACAGGGGAAAATTGTATTTTGTTTTGAGGGCTTGGGTTCCGGCAGAGGAAGAAATTTGTGATTTCTCGATTCTCTTTTTTTCTTTAAGTAACCAGTAACTAGTAGTGCAAGAGAGAAGGGATTTTGAAATTTACGATGAGTGTTTTTTGTTTTAACTATTTTACCATTACTTTTTTTTCCGGGATAAATACTACTAGTATTTACTATTTTACCATGTAGCCAATTCGACAACGCACATTTGTTGTTGCCCGTTTTGCGCGTTCGGAAAAAAAAAAAAAAACAGAAACACAACGAAATGGTTTGCGTCAAAGTAATTTAACACATACTAGATTTTGACCCGCACTTCTAAGTGCGGGTATAATTTTCTTTACAAATTTTACTTTTTATTCATTTTGTTAATAGTAGTTTAGATTTTTTAATTATGTAATCTAATTTTGATTATAATTGTTTAACCAACATTATAAACAGTGAGTTAGCAATTTAGTTTTTTTTTAAATGAATTATGTGTTATTTGGAGGAGATATATCGTAAGGATTAAGAGATTAAAATAACGATTTCGCATTATATATTTTAATATGTGTTGTATCGTAAGATCATAGTTTAGAAAATATATATATATGTAAAAACAACTATTGTAAAAGTTATGTGGTATATGTTTAATTGTTATTTTATTTATCTAAAATATTATTTTATAAAATACATGCCGTAGTCGTATATATAATTTGCAAATTTGATGGAACTATCCGTTAAAAACTTCATTCAAACATAAAGCATAATTTGACGCTTCAAATATTTGAATAATATAAGTATGAAATCATTTTAATATTTTTATTAATTTTAAAATATATCAACTGAAATTATTTACTATATGCGAAATTTTTTTTAGAAAATTTATAATCGAGATTGGCTAATTAATTTTTCAACCCGTTTAATTAATTAAATATTTTTCAGTTTGATGGAAAAACCTGCTAAAAAGTACAATCGTAAAAACATCAATCGTAATATGTATATATATATATATATATATTTGAAACAAAATAAAAATATATTAAAATATATTATAAATATATTTTGAATCTTAATTTATATATAATAGTTGATGTATAAATTATTAATTATATTTATCAATTAATTTGTTTTGATTTTAATTAATTAGGAAAGTGGGACCCATTAGATTTTGGTTGTTTGGCTACATGTTTAATAATTGTCTTGTTTGGAAACATGGATTGTAGAGATAATAAATCAAATATAAATTGTTTTACAGTTTTACCCTTAATGAAGGTTACAAATCCTAATAATATCAAGGGCAAATTTCGGGAACAACATTTATGTACCATGGCAAACCTTCCTGTTTTAATAGATTAGATTAGATGAGTTTTTTTTTCGATAAATGAAATGTATTGATACTAAAAAAGAGTTTATAAGATACATAATCAGACTTATTACAACCGCTAACACAAATAAAAGAAACCAATAATGAAGAAGTAGAGAATAATCATGCTTTCATAACTGAAGCCTTATAGGCTAACAGATAAGATCTGTTATGTCCATTCTTCACATACTTTTTAATGGCTATCACCTCCTGGATGAAACTCCAAAATGCATTTTGCATTATACTATTTGAATAATATGTTGTTGAAGATAAATCTGAACTTTGTCTCCTTTTTGTAATCAACATCCATACTTGTCGGTGTGGTGACAAACATCTTCTAAATCGCATTTTATGTAAACATCTCCACAAAAAACACACCACTTTCGCTTTCAATTCCAATTTTGCTAAGTCGGTTTCTTGCTTCCGTCTCTTGATAAAATCAGTCAATTGTAGGCGGACAACATAATATCTTAGTGGAAACATAGTAGAAATAGGTAAAAATATATGGAACTGGAGAGTATTCCATGACTTTTCACAAATTTCTACTATTTCCATCAGATAACACCAACACGGAAAAGATACATTTATTAAACAATGTTCTTTCGACAAAACACACTCTAGAAAGAGCGAAAGCACGATTGTTCAACCGAAATATCATCACAACGGTTGTCATCATAAATTTTACAATCAAAATCAGAGATTCCAATTTTGATGTATTAGATAACAACACATCATGATTGAGAATGTGACAAAAAACAAATTGAAGAATAAACACTACTAGAAAAAAGTATAAACACAAAAAGGATATGACTGGTTTTTTGAGAAACAACGCATCAATTCGTTTTCCAAAACCAGTGAACCTTGCGTGGATAGAGAACCGATAAAGTATTAATAAGGAAGAGTACGGCCGACGTCGGAGTCGACGCCGGCCGGAGAGATCTGAGATAAAAACTGGTTTCTATGAAGAATCGCCTTTAATGTCGCTTAGGAAAGAGAGAGATAGTTTCGTTTTATTGCATATCTTTTTTAGAAAGTAATAGTAGAGTTGTATGTCCTGAAAAGTTTTTGCATTTGTGTCTCTTTTTTTCTCTTTTTATGCGTTAGAAAGACCATTCTATCCTCACAAATATGAAGTCCTTATTGATGGATAGGGATCTCACGCTATCCCTCCTATCTATCCGTTTTTTTTTTCTTTTTTCTATTTACTATCTTTCCTACTTTACTTTTATTTTCACCTCTCATTTTTTGACGGTGGATAGGATAGCGTAGTTGAAGTTTCTGGCCATATAGACCGCCGTAATGGAGATAAAATCAGTCGATGTACCATAATTCAAAAAAATCGGACTTAATACGAAAGTTTCGAATGGACAATTTAGACTATGTGTCCACAATATCGGCTATTCGTGGATACTACCACGATCATATCACATGCAAGACGCTTACCATGGATAGGAAGTGGCCAATCGAAAATATTCAAAACTGTGTTTACTATGTATCGACTATTCGTGGACACTACCACGATTATATCACATGCTAGACGCATCTGATGAATATAAGGTGGTCAAGAATTCTACTATGTATCGACTATTCGTGGATACTACCACGATTATATCACATGCTAGACGCTTCTGATGAACAGAAGGTGGTCAAAAGTTCACATGATTGTGAATCTGTGAACACAAAGTACGATTGAAAATATTGAAAACTATGTTTACTACGCATCGACTGTTCATGGCCATTACCACGATTATATCACATGCAGATGCTTATCCATAGTTTCTATGTGATATCCATTTATACGGATATCTCGGAAACTTATCAAGTTTCTGTGAGTTTTAGGGGAATATAATGCATTATTTATCTCAAAATTACCTCCCCTTGGCATTGAAAAACTGGCTTCTACAGAGCCTAATATTATTTTTGCATTACCAGATATGGTGCTCACGCTTTCGGTGGAGTCTTTAATTTTTTGAGACAGGATAAATATCGTCTATCCTTAAGGATAATATGTGTCATAGCACTGTCTGCTAGACATATATCTCCATCATGATTCTCAATATGCGACATCTTCTGTGTCATACAATAAAGATATATTAAAAGATCTTTTATATTACAACAAAAGCATATTACATCAGATTATTAAAACTGCTAATAGGTTTTGTTCCAAAATATATTAGATAACATGAAAACAATACGATTTAATACATATATATTATCCTTGGCAACTCATTTAAGGTTCATCGACGAGGAAATCTGCGACATCCAGATGAGTGTCTTCATTTATGCCGCTAAAGGAAGGGCCGGCTTCATCATTGATGAAGTTGGTTTCAACATTATTAATTGTGGCCTTTTCTGATGCTTGATACAAATCAACAAAGTGCTTTGGTGTGCGGAATATATGTTCCCAATGCCCTTTCATGCCGCATCTGTAACAAGCATTATTGGTCGGATTCTTTATGGCACGACCACCTTCATTTATCTGGAAATTATTATTTCTTCCAGTGTTGAAACCTCTTCATTGTACACGTCCATGATATTGTCCACGACCTCGACCGCGGCCTCTGCCATGTCCATGTCTTCACCCACAATAGTTATCATTATTTCTGGATGTTACGACATTCGCTTCTGGGAATGGAGCTGATCCAGTTGGACGAGTATGGTGGTTTAACATCACAAGTTCATTATTTTGTTCTATTACAAAGAGGACTTGCATCAACTCCGAGTAATGGGTGTAATCTTTTGCTTGGTACTGTTGTAGTGTCTTTTCAATCATATCATATTCACTTATTTGTTCTCCACACAATGGCATTCTAGCAGTAATTCTGAACAACACGAAATTATACTCTTCAACATTTTTGTTAGCCATTAATCTGAGGTGCAACCAATCGTATATGGCTTTTGGTAAGATCATGTATTTTTGATGATCGAACCTATCTTTGAGTGATTGCCAGAGATCCGATGGATCCTCATTCGTGATGTATTCATTTTTCAAATATCATGGAGGTGATGGCGTAAAAAACACCATGGCCTTAGCCTTAGCCTCATCAGATGTCGTTTCCGACGGATCAATGGTTTCTAGAAGACCATTTGATCTCAGACGCCATTTTGCATTTGATTCCCATGTCATATAATTTTTGCCAGTAGCATATAGGGCAATGATCTCGAGCTTTACAAAGTTCGACATTATCTTTTTTTGGTTTATGAACGGATCGAGAGATGGTCATGCTGATAACGTGGTATAAAAAGATGGACTTTGATAAAGAAATAAAACAGAGACGATAGAGAGAGATGAAAGGCTTGATAATAATTAAGTCTTTCTTCCTCTTGATGTTCGTGTGTATCATCTCATACAAGAAAAAACTATGTCTTTATATAGGAGAACATAACCGACATCACTAAGTCGGTTTCCCTAAAAAATATTTATAATAATAATAGATATTTATATTATTTTAACAAAGAAAGAGATATTTTGATTAATTGATCTTTTGATAAAACTCATACAATGAACAGTGTTCAACATATACTACCATAATTATTAAAACAGTGCAGTTTTACTTAACATAATAAACATTCTACTTCTCAGCCATACTCATTTCTTCATGTCTCATTCTTTGACTTGGTTAAGAGCATATCATGCTTATCAGATCTCGAGTAATTTCCTTTGCAGTTCTTACTAAATCATCAAGTTTCAAGCGAATATTTTTATCAGTTCTTGATCCATTTTCTAAAATTTCACTAATCTCGTTATTATGCTAAATAATGCGTAAGTCGTTAATCTTCGGGGGAAGAAATCCAAGATTCCCACTATTGATCGCATCCAAAAAGGTTTTAAGAGCTTCGTTAGCACAATTTCTAACAAGCAGAGAGTTCATTCTCTCTTTCCGACCTAATACTTCTCAGATTCTTCGAGAATTCTTATCGAAACCGATGTTCCCACAAAAAGGGAACTCACGATTCGGATTTGGGCTCGGAAGATTACAAAGAAAGAGAGGCGGACAACGCGCTCGTGAGAAGCAGGAAGAGAATCGCATTATCGGAGAGTGAAAACCCCATTAATATATAGTTTAAAAATAAAAAATAAAAGTTTTTTCAGAATTTTTCAGAGTTTTTTCTGATTTTTGTTTTTGAATTTTTGGTTTTTTTGTAGTTTTCTCGAAATTTAATATAATTTATTATCTAAATATTAATATTTTTAAATTAAAAAATTAAAAGTTAACGGAAGTTAGCACTTCGTTAAATTAATAGAGTTAAATGGATACAATATTAAAAATTAATATATTATTATAAAAAAATAGTTGATATATAAAATTCGAAATAATAAAAGTTTATGTATTAAATTTTTAATAATAATTAATTTGATGTATTAAAATGGAAGTTTTCTTTTCTTCAACGAGTACTATGATGAACATTCTAATTTTTTAAATAGCTCGGCGTAAGTTTTCGGTTTATGTTGGTGATGTGTAATTCCTTTTTATGTTGTGGCCTTGTGGGTGATCTAAGGTTTGTTTTTTTTTTTTTTTTCTCATTGTGCGACGTGTCACAGAAGGCATATGTGGCCACTGGGAACGGTCGCACGTGCGCATACAACCACGCCGATCGTTAAAAGAAGAAAAACATAATTTTGGAAAAGCACAGTTCGATTGATAATGTTGCCTGATCAATATGGGAGAAAAGGAGACAAATACGTACAGAGATCTACATTTTCCGGCTCTTCTCGTCGGAGGATCTTTCGCCGCTGTCGCAATATGTCTCTCCGTTTTCCTTATCCTCCAGCACCTCCGTTTCTACACCAATCCATATGTCCGTCCATTTTTTATATATTTCCTGACGTATAGTTTCAATAATTATATCTGCGTGGTATTTTCTTAATGGAAATACCGATTTTGTCGACGCATTTAATAGTTATGTCTTTGAGAAGAGGAACCAGTTCCTGATGAGTTTGAGAATAAATCATTACAGGAGCAAAAATGGATTGTTTCTGTTTTGTTTATTGTCCCAGTTTACGCTACTGAATCGGTATGTCTCTTTCTTTCTTTCCCCTTTCCCAATTTTTGTTTGTATTTGTAATCGAATCTAACCGGTTTTTTTGTGGTTTAGATCATATCTTTGTCCAATGCAAAACTCTCGCTGCCATGTGACATTTTGAGAAACTGCTATGAAGCTTTCGCATTGTATTCCTTTGGGAGTTACTTGGTCGCATGTCTAGGTGAAGATCAGCTTTTGTGCTTTCTCTCTCTCTAGTTAACTCAAGAGTTATGTTAATCTTAAACCAAACTTATGCAATATGTCTGTATGTATGCTTAGGTGGTGAAAGGAGAGTTGTTGAATTGCTCGAAGATGAATCAAGAACACCACTATTAAACGAAGAACCAAATGAACGCAATAAGAAGAAGGAGGAGCACCAGAGGAGGAATCCATTTTGGAAGTTCTTGTGTGAACCATATGTTTTGGGACGAGAGCTCTTTGTCATAGAGAAGTTCGGTCTTGTCCAGTATGTAAGTCATTTGCTAGCTTTTTAGTTGTTGATGACATCTTTTGTGATATTCTTTTTGTGTCTCAGATGATCCTCAAAACCTTTTGTGCATTCCTGACATTTTTGTTGGAGCTTCTCGGTGTTTATGGTGACGGTGAATTCAAATGGTATTATGGGTACGTGAGGAGATCGAACCATATATATAATATATCATGTGTGTTGTTTTTCATAGTGATGAACCTATTGATCTGTGTAGATATCCGTACATAGCAGTGGTGCTAAACTTTAGCCAGATGTGGGCTCTGTTTTGCCTAGTGCAGTTCTATAACGTGACTCATGAACGGCTTAAAGAAATCAAACCATTAGCCAAGTTCATCAGCTTTAAGGCTATCGTGTTCGCTACTTGGTGGCAAGGCTTCGGTATCGCCTTGCTTTGTTACTACGGCGTGCTTCCAAAAGAAGGAAGATTCCAAAACGCATTGCAGGACTTTCTCATTTGCATCGAGATGGCCATTGCAGCCGTGGCTCATCTTTTTGTTTTCCCAGCTGAACCTTACCACTACATTCCAATATCTGAATGTGGTAAAATCACGGCGGAGACGAGCAAGAAGACAGAAGTTAAACTAGACGAAGGTGGTAGTGTTGTAGAGACGAAGGAGACTCATGTTGAAGCAACTGGCACAAGCATTAAGGAGAGTGTACAAGACATAGTTATGGATGGTGGCCAACGTGTTGTGAAGGATGTGGTTCTTACTATAAACCAAGCCATGGGACCGGTTGAGAAGGGTGTAACGAAGATCCAGGAGAAGCTTTTGGATTCGGACGGTAAAGAAGAAACACAAGTGACCGTTGAGGCTTCGGTGGAGAGAAAAGATTGATGAGGTCGTAACATTACAATAAACACATTACAAGAAACATCAGCCTCTATGTATCTTCTAGTGAACTTTGCGGACTATCATGGTTTTGTTTTTTTTTGTACATAGCCGTAGTTAGCCTTGAGAGAAGTTGAAACTGAACACTGTCGGAGACAAATCTTAGTCAAGCAATGCATCTGGTAATGGAAATGCCAGTGTAATCGAATTAACAGTGAATATTTCCCTTCACTATACACACCAATGTTTGAGATAGAAACGATTAAAGATAATTTCTTAATGGGGTTTATAGTTTAACTAACGAACTGTTTCTGGAGAAGATTCCCACAGAATGCCAGATCGAACCTTTCCTCCGGAGGGTCTCCAATGCAGTCGAAAACTGCGTCTGCGTTCACAAAGTCTTCATCCGCCGTGTATCTGTAAATCCAAAGATGAAATCATCATTTCATTTCTGAATGATATGAGTAAAATTGTGATTTCAAAAAAGGGTTCTACTGAAACTCACCCACTCTTTGTAACTATACAAGTCATACCCGCAGCTTTTGCAGCTGCTAGCCCGATAGCGCTGTCTTCAACCACAACACATCTTCACACACACAAACAGAGCCAGCTATTGACAAGATTTTTTAAAAACCTGACTCATTCTCCTGTAAAATTCATAGTAACACTTACTTTGAGGGATCAACTCCAAGGGTTTCAGCTGCTAAGTTGTAGATGGCCTGTTGAGACAAAAATTTGATAACTCGTCTTTAACCAAG
This sequence comes from Orychophragmus violaceus, assembly GCA_030180135.1. Lineage (NCBI taxonomy): Eukaryota > Viridiplantae > Streptophyta > Magnoliopsida > Brassicales > Brassicaceae > Orychophragmus > Orychophragmus violaceus. Next base: position 34,142,464 of record CM058232.1, read on the forward strand.
ATGAAGTAAACAAACTTGTTGTGATAGAATGGAAGGTTAGCAAATTACCGGGTCAGGTTTCTTTTTGGGGACTACATCTCCTGCAAATATCTTGATCTTCTCTGCTCGTTCTGGTCCAAGCAAGCATGAAACTATAGCAGAAACCTGAGATCAGGCCAGAATGTGAAAACGCCGATTCACATTCCCTGCTTTCAAATAAGACTCTATACAATTTGTTCATCGCATAATTAAGATCATTCTTTTTAATAAAGCAGCTATATAGTCTGCTTAAAGAATTAACTCATCTCAATATATGCTCAAGATTATTACTATGGCTTCTGAAACTGAAGTAGTAGAACCTGATTGATCATACCGCCTTCTCATTTGAAGTGCTGCACACGGCGACTTTAACTCCATTTGATAGAGCTTGATCAACCAGCCTGCAAAGTTTCAACAGGAAGACTTGGTTAAGATTGCCTAACCTACTAGATCGCAGGCAGCTGATCTTTCAATAAAATTCTAACATAAAAACAAGAACATATGTATATGTGTTTTACTAGGAAAAACTAGCCATCAAATACATTGTGTGAAACTTGTAACAAAACCAATCTGAAGAGTATTGTCATTCAACAAAGAAGTTGCATCGAAAGGAATGTAGAAGTGATCCTAACTTGGCAACACCAGGTCGAAGAGGAAGCAGCTTTTTCTCAATGAGAACCATGAAAAGCTCAGTCTTCTGCTTGTGAAGGCCAGCTATGAACGCTTTCCTCTCTGCTTCATCCTTGGGAGCTTTCTCAGGCCAACCTACCTTGTTAAAATACGCCGTCATCCTACAGCCATCTCAATGAAATAAACTTCATCAAATCGAATCGATAATGTCAGTTCTACTATCAAAATCGAGTTTAGGTAATACCTTTCTTTCCCACCGCCGATTTTCAGTAGCTCGCCGTATAAATCGACATCCCAGGTAACACCCAAATCTCTCTGCGAGATCACCAAAACTCAAATTTCTGGTCCAACAACAAATCAAGTGGAGAAAAATGAGAGAACCTCTTTGAAAGTGTCGTTGAAGGAGATCCTGTGACCGTCCTTCTCGGTATCCACAAGCACGCCATCGCAATCGAAGAGAAGAGCAGAGGGAAGAGTCGCCGGAGAAGATGAAGCGGAGCAGGTGATTCCGCCAGAGCGAGATCCTCTGGGTTTCATCGGATTTGCTCTCAAGCACTTACCCATGAATCGAGCCTCGTTAAACGCACGCGCCGCATTGGGGATGAAAGACGCCGACGATAACTTAGAATGAGTTGAAGAAGAAGAAGGTGAAACTAAAGAAAGAGAGAATTTCACAGTCGCCATTCTTTGATTCTCTCTCTATCCCTTTGCGGGATAAATAACGGTCGGGGATTTCTGTAACTTATCCAGTCTCGCGCTAACGACCACAAGAAAGAACCACCCGGTCCGGGTCGGATTTAGGTACGTTCCTAATCAAAACCGGGTCCTATTTTTTGCGACTGGTACATACTATGATTATATGCCCGCACGCTAAATTTGTTTTTGCATTGCTCGGCTTGTTATTTTTTTTTTTTTTCGTCTGATGGATTATATTCAAAAAGCGAAAACCGATGATTACAACCTCCTAATCCAACTGAGGCAGCAAGGAACACACTCCTTCTACGGTCGAGAGCCCACACACGGGCAACAAAGCCCACCAATGGACGACTAAACCACAATGAACCATAGCCAACAGTGAAAGCGCTTAGAAGACAAAAGGGTAGAAGAGAGAGACAGAAGCGGCAACCACCACTCCTTAGACCAAGAGAAAAGGAACCACCGGCAAGCAGAGGAACCTACAGGCACCGGCACACCGCAGAGATCTAACCCATAAACTACGACTAGAGAACACAAAGGAACCCGATACGCGAATCTAACTCCTCTACACCTAATCATAATCCTACTAAATCTAAACCGAGATCTATGCATTCCCACATGAGGTTAGCCTTACTAGAACCGATAAACGAAACGACTAACGGACTAGATTTATTATTCAACTAAACTAAAGGCGGCACAAAGGAGAATAAACGGATAAAGATTCAACGCATAAAAGGTAAACTAGTCATAGCAAAACCAAAGCCTGCAACTAAGCCTAAGACCACCCCTCCATCCCCAAGAAACTACACCGTGGATAGAGAACAAAGGGCCACAACAAAATCCCAACTAAAGCCACAAACCACCGGAGGATAGGAACGGACCCATCCTATAACCGTTGAGGAATGAGCCAATCTACACCAACTAATTCTCAACAAAAACCAACAACAACTAAACCACTATACACCCGACATCAAACCAGCTAGGACAAGACCAACCGCAACACAGCCCACCGAAGAACACGGTCAGAAGAGAAGGACACGTCACCACCGCAAAGAAACTTGAAGAAGAGATCTCGGACTGAGCGCACCAGAAGACGACACTCCGCCCACCACCACGCGTCGAAGAGACGACGACAAGAAGAGCTGAAGAACATGGCGGAGGACACGAAGACCGGCGGCGAGGAACGACGACTCGACGAGCCACAGACCGGACTGAAGCGGGGAAGCTTGAAGGCGCCGGAAGAAAAGGTCGGGATCGACACCATATCCACAAAGAGCACAAAGAGACCACCCTCCCCGGCACCGTCGAGCTTTTCCGGCCAACGGGGAGCCACCGCTTTAATCTGAAACTTTCTCCCTTTTTTTTCTCTAGTCGGTCGCGCAGGAGAGAGAGAAACGAGTTTTTCTATTTCTTTGCTAAAAGATCTTATATTTACATTTTTTGTCCAAATCATATTTTCTACTTGTTGGAGTCAAGATTAGCACTTTCCCAAAAAAGCCTATTCAGGAATTTAAGTCGGCCCGGAATGGAAAGTGTGTTTGGAACCCAAGCCGGTAAAACCAGGTTAAACCCAGCTCAGTCCAAACTACATCACATTTAGGGTTACGAAGGATGCGATAGGTAGAAAAGAATAACGCGGCACGAAGTGTAAAAGCACCGAGATAAGGAAAATATCCTAGAATATCCGGAACTGAGATAATTGGAAATATACGTAATTATCTTTTATTATTCTTTATTTCTATTAAACGACTCTGAAACCTTATAAAAGGGGATCTCGCTATTCAATAAAGACACACCTTTTCCAATACAATTTGTTAGAGAGATATTAGCAAACCGATTTGACCTAATTTCTCTCCGGCGATTTAAGCTTTCTTCCGCCGTTTTATTCCATCTCGGAAACCTAAAGCAAAACCCTAATTTCTATAATCTCACCGTGTTCTTAAACCGTCTTTTAGAATCCCTTAAGAAAAATCCTAAAACTCTTGCTATCTTGGGATAAACTGAGTTGAGATCTTACAATTGGCGCCGACTGTGGGGATTTCTAGAAGAAGTCTCTGAACGAGATGTCTGGAAATAACAACGGTATCAATCCGGAAGACAACCCCAGGGTTGATTCTGAAGGAAGTGATTACGAACTAAGTGATCACGACGATGAGAATGCGGTACTCAACGGCAAGCCGCCGCGAAGTGCCAAGTCAAGAAAAGATCGAGACGACGGTGAACGTATCCCGCCACTCGACAAAACGGTGGAACAAGTCGACAAGGACGATGTTCTAGCCACATTAATAGCCAAAATCGATTCCCAGAACGATTTGATAAAAGAATTTTCGAAAAGAATCGACTTGTTGCAGTCTGAGCATGATTGAATTCGTTCAGACCAACAGTCGAGGAAATCCAAACGCGACGTCCCTCCGAAGGTAAAAGATAAAGTCGCCAAACGACTGATCTACGAAACACCCGAAGGAGATCGCCAAGAGCAAAACCGAGATCACGAACCCAAGAAAAACTCACGCCAGGAGCGCGATGATGGAGATAAGCATGAACGAGGCTCGCATCGAAAAAGGGACTCGAGTGAACCCAAGCGGAATTTACAACGAGGACAAGACAGCTCATATCATGAATGGTACTCGCCCAACAGAGACCTAGAAGATGAATATGAACGGAATGATTATGAATCTCGGCACGACCGAGGCTCGGATCGCAAACAAAGCTCGCGTCGTGAGAATGACTCGTGCCGGGGTAACCATCGCTAGGAGCGAGGCACATCCCACGAGGAAGCTCATGAAACGCCTGTTCGCGAAGCAAATCGCTTCCAAGTTGAGAAGCAATTGACCGAGCTCAGAGACACCCTCAAAGAACTAAAGGGAGAGGTTCATATCGTCAAAGGGTTTTCCCCAGAGATCGATCGAATCATCGAAGAGACTCAAAGGACACCTTTCACTTCGCGCATCACGAATACATACATCCGACAAAAGGAAAAGCTCAGACTGCCGATGTATAATGGGACAAAAGATCCCGCCACTCACCTAACCACTTTCAAAATCATGGCAGCAAAAGCACGATTCTCATCAACTAGGGAACACAACGTTGGCTTTTGTCAACTGTTCGCTGAAACTCTGGAAGGAGATGCACTAACTTGGTTTTCTCGGCTTCCACCCAAATCAATCGATAGTTTCTCCGACCTCATGCGAGCATTCGTAAGGCACCACTTTGCCTATGTGAACAAAGATACCTCGCTAAACGCATTGATGTCTATGTCGCAAGAAAAGAAGGAAACACTGAAAGCCTTCATAGATCGGTTCAAGGCAACCATGACGCGAGCAGAATCCCCAGATAAATTTACTATCGCGGCTCTGACAAACGCCGTATGGCACGAATCCCCTTTTTACCAGGATCTGGTTGTCAACCCACCATTGACCATTGAAGACGCCCTCCATCGAGCAAACAAATTCGTCGAGCTAGAGGAGAAGAAGGTGGCCTTGGCTAAGAAATTCGACTCTATCAAATAGACCGATAAAAAGGAGGACGGAGAACCTAGGAAACATTACGAAAAGGGGACAAAGACAACGATGGTGGTCGGCAACGCCGGTAAACAACGTTCGTCGAAGCCTTGGAATAAATGGAGCAAGGAGGACAGGGAGACGGCACCGCAAACTGCTTCCGAACCAGAAGAAAAGTATTGCGAGTATCATAAAGTTACCTCGCACAATACGTCGAAATGTCGAAACCTCAAAGATGCACTATATACCCGACTCGCAAACGGTAAGGTCAAAGCATCAATTGATGAACTGAGGGAAGAATCGCAACGAGTTCGGGAGGAGCAAACTAAGGAACAAACGCCCAAGCAAGGCAAACAACAACGGCGCATTAAAAGCATAACTTTGAAACGCGACCGAGACGAGGAATAAGAAGACGAAGAGGAGACTCCTAAAGCCGTCCGAAGAATCAACATGATTATGGGCAGCCTAATCTCTGTAAACGACTCGGTTCGGTCGATCAAAGGATACAAGCGCATGGCGTTAGCCGCGCAAAACATACCCCATCCGATTCTGTCTGACGATCCTCCCGTCATTTTTACTGACCAAGATCTTTGGGGGACCCACTATCGTCATAACGATCCATTGGTAATCGAGCTCCTCATAGGAAGCTGTCAGGTATCTCGGATCCTAGTCCATACAGGTAGCTCAATCGATTTAATCTTTCTAGATACGCTTAAAAAGATGGAGATCAAGGAAGAAGACATCAAGCAGAAGGCAAAGTCGCTCACCGGTTTCACCAGCGAAACGACATACACAATTGGAACGATCAAGCTGCCGGTTTACGCAGGAGGAGTTAACAAAATGGTAAAGTTCCATGTCATTGACAAACCGACCATTTACAATGTTATTCTCGGCACGCCGTGGGTGTACAGCATGAAGGCGGTGTCCTCGACCTACCATCAGTGTCTAAAATCCCCCTCACCTAAGGGAATCCAAACGGTTAAGGGATGTCAAAGAGCAAGTCGGTCGTGTTTCGCGAGAGAGCACAAGATAAGGGTACCCTCATGTTTGATCAATACTGAACAAGGCAGAAAGATCCGGAAAAAGAACTTATCCAGCAAGTCGTCATAGATAACTCTGATGCAAACAAATGCGTAGGGATCGGTGCAGAGTTACCCGAATATATCAAAAAGGAGCTAATCACCTTTTTGCAGCAGAACGTCGCGACCTTCGCATGGCCAGTCAAGGATATGAAAGGTATCAACCCGTCAATCACAACGCACGAACTCAATGTCGACCCGAATTATAAGCCAATTAAGAAAAAAAGGCGTAAGCTCGGTCCAGAGAGAGCCAAATCTGTCAACGATGAGGGGGACAAACTACTCGATGCTGGCTCGATTCAGGAAGTCAAATATCCCGACTGGCTTGCCAATCCGGTCGTCGTCAAAAAGAAAAACGGGAAATGGAGGGTCTGTGTCGACTTCACGGACCTAAACAAGGCATATCCAAAAGATAGCTTTCCTTTGCCACATATTGATAGACTTGTCGAAGCCACGGTTGGGAACGAGCTACTTTCGTTTATGGACGCGTTCTCAGGATACAATAAAATTCTCATGAACCCACACGATCGGGAGAAGACGGCATTCATAATGGAACGCGGCACTTATTGTTACAGGGTCATACCATTCGGCCTTAAGAACGCTGGCGCTACGTATCAATGACTAGTCAACCGGATGTTCGCGGCTCAGCTCGGCACGACGATGGAAATATACATTGACGATATGCTGGTTAAGTCCTTAGTCGCATCTCAACACGTCAGACACTTGAAGGAATGTTTTAGCATCCTCAACCAATATGGGATGAAGCTTAACCCGACGAAATGTACGTTCAACGTAACATCAGGGGAGTTCCTCGGATACGTGGTCACCCAAAGAGGGATAGAAGCTAATCCAAAACAGATCTCAGCAATAATTGACTTACCATCTCCCAAGAATACACGAGAGTTACAACGTCTAACCGGTCGCATAGCCGCCATGAACAGATTCATATCTCGTTCGACGGATAAATGCCTGCCTTTCTATGAGCTCCTCCGGGGAAACAAGAGGTTATATGGGATGATAAGTGTCAAGAGGCATTCATTCAACTCAAAGACTACTTGTCAAACCCGCCAATACTATCAAAACCTGAGAACAGTGAGACTCTTTTCTTGTACATCGCGGTCTCAACGACGGCAGTCAGTGGGGTCCTAGTACGAGAAGACCGAGGGGAACAGAAACCGATCTTTTATGTAAGTAAAGCAATGAACGGAGCCGAGACAAGATACCCAGCAATGGAAAAACTGGCTCTCGCAGTCTTCCAGCTACGTCCCTACTTCCAGTCTCAGTCGGTAGCCGTGTTAAGTAGCCAGCCTCTTTGGACAATTTTACACAGTCCAGTGCAATCTGGCCGTCTGGCAAAGTGGGCAATTGAACTCAGCGAGTACGACATCGATTACAGAAACAGGACAACCGCCAAGTCTCAGGTAATAGCTGACTTCCTTGTGGAATTATCACCTGAATTGAATGTCGATACTCAGATAGAAGACAAAAATTGGAAGCTATTTGTTGACGGTGCTTCATCAAAACGCGGAGCCGGGGTAGGAGTACGACTCATATCGCCCGCCGGCGAAGTACTAGAGCAATTGTTCAAGCTGGGTTTCACGGCATTTAACAATACAGCCGAGTACGAGGCTCTGTTAGCCGGTCTCATACTAGCTAGAGAAATCGGAGTACGACATCTCCTGGCCCATTGCGACTCCATGCTTGTGGCGAACCAAATCAATGGAGATCATGAGACTTAAAATGAGCAAATGGAAGCCTATCGCAAGGCGGCAGTGGAACTTACCAGCTCCTTCGAGTTCTTTGATATAATCCATATACCTAGGAAAGAGAATTCCCCAGCGGATGCACTCGCATCTCTGGCATCGAATCCCGATCTCTGTCGACGAATCTCAGTGGAAACAATTCACGAACCAAGCATCCCGCCACATGAAAACAATCACGAGGAGTCCACTTCCGATGACGTTGTTCTCGCAATCCAACAGGATGGCCAAGACGATTTGTTTCACGATAGTCATGCAAATTCCACCGACCTCATTGCACTCCTAACAGACGACAATGAGGATTGGCGACAAGAAATAAGAGCATATTTGACGGAAGGAAAACTCCCCGAGGACAAGTGGGCCGCAAGACGACTTAAAGTCAAAAGTGCGCGATATACGATACACAACGGCATCCTTTACAAGTACTCGGCCAACAAAGTCCTTCTCAGATGCATACATGGAGACGAAATCAGCCGAGTTCTCGAAGAAACACATTCAGGATCCTGCGGAAATCACTCTGGAGGCAGTCCCTTTCTCTTAAAATTAAGCTAAATGGTCACTACTGGCCGACTATGATCGCCGATTGTGAGACATACTCTAACAAGTGCGAGAAGTGTCAACGACATGCACCATTTATACATCGACCTACAAAGTTACTCACCACATCTACCGCGTCTTACCCATTTATGAGATGGGCAATGGACATCGTGGGGCCATTGCCACTTTCTAATCAAATGCGCTTCTTGCTGATCATGACCGACTACTTCACGAAGTGGGTCAAATCCAAGGCATACGTAGCAATCCACGACGTCCAAGTTCAGAACTTCGTCTGGAAATACATTATATGCCGATATGGATTGCCCTACGAGATCATCACGGACAACCTGTTCGAAGGGTTCTGCAAAAAGTGGGACATACGGCTCAGCAAGTCGACACCGAGATATCCTCAGGGGAACAGACAGGCTGAAGCCACAAACAAAACTATCAGTGACGGCATCAAAAAGCGTCTTGAAAGCAAGAAAGGAGTTTGGACCGATGAGTTGGATGGAGTCCTTTGGTCACACAGAATAGCCCCCCGCCGCTCAACTGGGGCCACTCCGTTTTCCTTAGCATTCGGCGTGGAAGCAATGGTCCCGGCAGAGGCAAACGTCTATACTCTCCGACGGGCTCTCATGCCTCAAAATAACGAGATCAACGAGAAAATGTTGATTCAAGCCCTTGACATGATCGAGGAAGAACGAAATCGAGCACTGCTTCGTATTCAAAACTATCAACAGCTCGCAACACGGTACTATAACCAGAAGGTAAAGGAGCGACACTTCCAAGTCGGCGATTACGTACTTCGCAAAGTCTATGAGAACACGAAAGAATGGAGAGCAGGCAAACTAGGCGCAAAATGGGAAGGACCCTACAAGATAACAAAAGTCGTCAAACCCGGCGTTTACGAGCTCGAGTCAAGCTTGCCGTGTTCGTGGAATTCAGAAAGCTTGAAAGAATACTTCTAAGCGCCAAAAAAAAATACTATGTATGAACTACGAGTGACTTGATTCTTTCTTAGAAGATACGTAGGCATCCTTCATCGGCACAATCACAAATCTAATAAAATCTTCATTTTGCAGCCCATGCCGAGTTAAAAGCCCTCAAAGCCGAGTCCTAACTCGCAATCAAATCCGAGTCCTAACTCGCAATCAAAGCCGAGTCCTAACTCGCAATCAAAGCGGAGTCCTAACTAGCAATCAAAGCCGAGTTCTCACTCGAAACAAAAGCCGAGCTCCTTAGTTTGCAAAAGCCGAGTTTAAAACTCGCAATAAGCCGAGCTCCTTAGCTCGGAAAGTCAAACGATTCACTGTTTTAACCGTAAGACGAGAAACCAATAAGACTCGCACTATTAGCATCGCGCTCCCTGGCCAGGAGTGTGGTCTTCTTTGCACGCGAGATGCATATCGTGGCAAGGAAAAGCCGAGATCCGTCTCGCACTGAAAAACCAGGCTTGTACCCGTACGTCCTCTGTGGTGGGCGATAATAAATAAGCCGAGCACTTAAGCCTCGCACATTCGCATGTCCTTTGAACACAAGCCGAGCACTCATAAGTCTCGCAAACTCTTAAGACTAGCGGGACGGAAGAACCGTCCTACGATAATACATTATGATCGCTATTCAGTTTGATTCAATTAAACGAATTAAAAATGAATAAGACTGATTATGCTGCAAAATAGTTTACTTAAAAAATTCCCCCGAGCAGAGGATAAGTTTACAGGCAAAATAGATACTTAAAGTCTTACAACCGATATACAAAATAATAAAAACAAAAAATTATTCGGCCCCGGCCCCTGCACCGCTCGTCAACGGCCTCTCTGGCTCATCCACTTTCTCAATCTCGTTAGCCTTAGCACCTGCGTCCTGCGCTACCAAAGCCGCGATCTCCGAGTTAACTGTCTGAATGAGACTGGCAGGAACCGCTTCCGGGATCACTCCGCGGTTGGTCCCAAACTCATCGATATCCTTCAGAACATGGGGCGGCGAATCACGGAAAAGGTTCAAGAGAGGATGACGAGTTGGTGAGAGGACAAATGTTAGCTCATCTTTCGTCATGACATCCAGCTGATCAAACTTGGCATCAACCGCAATCTCATCAGCTGCAACTTGATCAAGGACCGACTTCGAAATCGGCACGCACTCTCCGCTGAGCTTCACCAAGCATTTTTTAAAGCAGGAAATCTGACCTTGCTCAATCTGTAACGCGGTAGCAGCCTCGTGGTCCTTCACATAGCGCTGGAAAAGATCGAAATGAGTCTGCGCCTTCGCCTTCGTCGCGGCATCAACACGGTCCCTTTCCTTCCGGACCAACTCAGCACAGAACTGTTGTTGATTTCTTCTCTCCGACTGGAAAATAAAGAGATCAGCTTTGGCCTTCTCATCGGCTCGACGAAGTTTTTCCTCCACATCACGAAGCTTATTCTTAAGCTCCAGGTTGCTTGGTTCAAGAGCTTCCTTCTATTTCTTCGCCTTCTTAAGAAGCTCATCTCGCTTGTTCACCGCGTCAACCATTTTCTGAGCACCCCAAGAACTTTCAAGGGCCACGCGGTTCGACGCCGCGATCATCTGAAACGAAAACAAAGGTTTCGTTAAAACGATAAACGGATGGAACTCTTCAAAGAGATACTTACCGTTGCCTCGGCCTGCTTCAATTTAAGGATGACATCAGAATGAGGTAGCTCTTGCAAAATTGGCCAGTCTGATTCGTTCCCCTGCACACAAGTCAACATGTCGAAACACGCTCGAGGGTTGTCGATGAACGGAACTTCACTCTCGTACTGATAAGCAAAGTTGTGGATCGAAGGCCGCATATCTCTGTCTTTCTGAGGACTGCGAGGGCGAACTAAGACAATTTCTTTGCGGAAAACGAAAGGCTTCTTGTCGCCCGAAGCATCAGCGACATCTCCGGTATCTTCGTAAAACCGTTTCCACGGATTCTTAGGCTTACCGGATTTATTGGCAGCCGTCTTCTTAACGGAAACCTCTTGGATAGGCTTGTTCACTGTGGCAGCCTTCTTCGCCGGGTTCTCCTGATCAGGCCTTTCTTCAGCCACCCTCTTTCTGGGCTGAGTCTTGGATGAAACCTTTTCAGCCGGCGCCACCATATTGACTTGGCAGTCACTGCAGCCTGAGGAGCAGCCGACTTCTCACCGCCAGTAATTGTCGCGTCACCTTGAGAAAATGGAGCCACATCTTTCTCCTTTGACGGCTCGACGGAAAGAGACGTCTTGGATGAAATCTTTTGCGAATAATCAACTGATGCTACCTTCTTCACTTTTCCCATCTTTGGCTTTACTAGTTCATCCGGAGTAACTTTGACTTTAGTGTTCCACTTAACTGAGAACGAATAAGAAAGGGAAGTTCAGGACTCAAAGCAAGAAGCATCATCAGCGTAAGCCGGAAAATGAGACGTACCTTTGGAAATCCTCGGAAGAGATCGGTTGATACGTTCACGGGTTAGACTCGACCACTCGCGGGGACTTAGAGCTCGGATAGTTTCGATGATCGGGAAGAAATTGTCCGGATAAGGCTTGAGAAACGGATGATGCACTGCAAAAGCAAAAGAGAAATTAAGTAAATCATCCGCGTCGACAAACAGCAAACTCAGAACGATATCTACCGAAATTCATATTCCAAGATGATCTGATAATCTCTTTATGCTTCTCGGGAACAACGAGAGGAGTTATCTCGGCGTAGAAGTCATATCGCTCCCAAACGCGAATCTTATTCGGCGCATCCATAACTACGCCATGGTCTTTTTTTAGTTTAACCGCAAAACACCCAGGACTAGTGTTTTTCATGTGATTGGTTGAAGTCATCTCCTCAAATATCCGAACGGTGACCGTAATGTCGGCCTCAGCGCCTAAAACAAGGAGGCCTACCATGTGGCGAACCGCGGTGGCAGAAAGCTGGGAAATGGCGATTTCGCGATGATGACAGTAGGAGACGAGCAAATCAGGAAGGATCATCACGATGGAAGATCTGGGCCCACCAAAATCGCTTCCTAAACCATGTAGTAAATTCCTCGTATCACCGACTTGAATAATTTCGAATCGCCGCACTGGGGGGGGGGGGGCTTATTGTTGGAGTCAAGATTAACACTTTCCCTAAAAGGCCTATTCAGGAATTTAAGTCGGCCCGGAATGGAAAGTGAGTTTGGAACCCAAGCCGGTAAAACCAGGTTAAACCCGGCCCGGTCCAAACTACATCACATTTAGGGTTATGAAGCATGCGACAGGTAGAAAAGAATAACACAGCGTAAAGGCGCCGAGATAAGGACAATATCCTAGAATATCCGGAACCGAGATAATTGGAAATATGCGTAATTATTCTTTATTATTCCTTATTTCCATTAAACCGACTCTGTAACCTTATAAAAGGGAATCTCGCTATTCAATAAAGACACACCTTTTTCCAATACAATTTGTTAGAGAGATATTAGCAAACCGATTTGACCTAATTTCTCTCCGGCGATTTAAGCTTTCTTCCGCCGCTTTATTCCATCTCGGAAACCTAAAGCAAAATCCTAATTTCTATAATCTCACCGTGTTCTTAAATCCTCTTTTAGAATCCCTTAAGAAAAACCATAAAACTCTTGCTATCTTGGGATAGACCGAGTTGAGATCTTACACTACTCTGGGATTTTTTATGGTCTTTCATATTGTCGCGACTTGATAAAAGTGTTTATTGTTGCTATCCCCAACCTGTAACTAGTAAATCTTAGCCTTTTGGCTTAACACATTCTTTTAAATGCTTGAGAATAAGTTCCATCTATTATATGCTAGTCTTTCTTCCTCCATTGCACTTTGTTTTTTGTTCTCCAGAGTACATGTTTGACATTCACAAAGGTTTTCGTAAGCATGATCGTGGGAAGGATTTGGCTTAGGCACGCAAGACATTTGACTGCGAAAAGATGCTGGTCTTGATCTGGATAGATAGGATCTTAAGAACTTGTAATAACCTATAGTGCAAACTGATAAGTTGTAATGAATCCTAGTTATCTAAATAAAATTTCAGATCGTTTTACTTGACTTTATTGCATATTGACTCTAACTCATGAATCACTGGATAAATTGAAAATGAACTAAGAATATGATCATAACCCTTAAAACGGATTGTATGGTTCTGTTTCCATTTAGTGGCCGAACGGAGATAACCACCTTAGGCGGAGTGGCTGGGATGGGGTGTTTCATGATTCACGCAATAAAGTAACCTTTTCTGGAATACTGATTCATCGGGAAATACATGAGCGTTGGAATCATGCCAATCCCGGCTCTGATGTAGGAGTTATTCAATTTGTAAAGCGAGTGATCTTTAACTTACCTTATTTGGACATATGCACCTTAATTGGAGGATTTACGACCAATGTTTAAGGAATTAATCTACGAACCGACTTGTTGTGGAATCTTAGTTCATCATAGAATCAATGAAAATTGGAATCATGCCAAGAATAGTTTTGGCTGGGAAGATATTTGATTTATAAACCAAGGGAATCTACACTTCATGTATATGGAGCCTCTCAACATTACTCTCCAACAGCTATATTTCCCTGAAATTTGGCCAAGACTTGTAGCTCTCTTACATCAACCATAATGTACCTAGACCCTATACATTCACCCCTAAGTTGTCAAGACTCAAGAACAACTGACATTTCCTTTTGGCTGGGAAGATATTTGATTTATAAACCAAAGGAATCTACACTTCATGTATATGGAGCCTCTCAACATTACTCTCCAACAGCTATATTTCCCTGAAATTTGGCCAAGACTTGTAGCTCTCTTACATCAACCATAATGTACCTAGACCTTATACATTCACCCCTAAGTTGTCAAGACTCAAGAACAACTGACATTTCCTTTTTTGTCACCTACACTTTTAATCTAAGCCAAAGTAGGCCGGACATTTCGGTTTTCTTATGGAATTCCGAAATCCGACAGGTTATGACTTGCAAGCGAAAATTCTAGACCTTGTGTCCTAGACCTTTTAGCAAGGGTGTCGGCAATTACATTATCACTACGCCCAATGTGGATGAGACTAAAATATGAAAATTTCTCTCTAATAGTGGCGACGATATCCAAATCTGAAGTAAAGCCCGGCCAGTCCTCCGGATCTGCAATCATATTTAGGAGGTTCACACAGTCGGTTTCCATTCTAACACTTAGAATACCCCTGTCACAAAGACTCTCCATATCCCAGCTGACATTTCCTTATTTTGGCTGATTCACTCTTTATGTCACTAACAACTAGCACTACAAGAAAATAACGTTTTTGCGACTGGACCTTGCGACCAGACTTGTAGTCGTAACATTTTGCCACTATTCAGGGGGCAATATTGCTACTATTTTGCGACAACGGATTATTGGGCGTGTATTAGTCGCTTATATACAATAAAAATGATTGTCTCCAATTTAGTCGTCGATTGACGACTGATTAACGACCATTGTCGAGACCAGAAACAAAAGTCGCTGGTTAGTCGGTGATATAGAGACTATTTAAGCGTCTGATGTTAAGAGTCGTAGAACAATCGCGAATTGGTTAGTATATGGGCGACTAATTCGCTACTTCGTGTATAGTAGTAACCAAGTCGTTTATTTGTCGCTATTGATATGACTAATATTCAAATCAGTATTCGTGTCACAGAATAGTCGGGTATTGGTCGTATCATATAGTATTTTTGGATTTAGCAATAATAATATGAGATATTTTGTTTATACGTGCTAATAGTCTTAACTGATTATCAAAGTTGGTATATATATATAATTGTAATCATTATTAAATGAGAATGACCCATATAGATATACTCTTTTCATGTTTAATATTGTATTTTTGGATTTAGTAATAATAATATGAGAGTTTGGTTATATTTTACCTGTTTGTGGTAGGTGTACCTGTTTCATGCGCATGCATTTATGACAATTAATGAGAGTTGCCAATTATGTCTACATAGTCGAAATTCAGCCCTTTCTTCGTTTTCATTTGTAGAAACACAAAGAATTTTGAAATCTAGTTACAAGGCAGGAGGCTACAATAATTATAGCAACCATCGAAAGTGGATGTATAACAGGTTCGATGATGCCACAAAAAATTTCTCAACAGCCTTCGTAATGGGGGCGGCACAATTTATGGAACTTTCCAAAAACCAACCTTTAGCTCGGAGCAATGGCGGTAAGTTTCTTTGCCCTTGTCGTTTCTGCAAGAACAAAAAACCGGAAACCGCGGAACCATGAATTTGGAGTCATCTGTTTAGTTACAGATTTATGCCTGATTATTGTGTTTGGTATAAGCATGGAGAAGAAATTGGTTTGGATATAAGAACGGGTTATGTTGATCTGAATGGTCATAATAATGTAGAAGATAGGTATGTTGATATGGTGAATGATGCATTTCGTGGTTACATGAGTAATAGTGAAGAACCTGTACGTAATCATTCAAAAACGTTTTATGACCTGTTAGAAGGAGCCAACAATCCTTTATATGATGGTTGTTGTGAAGGTCACTCCCAGTTATCCTTGGCTGCTCGGGACCTGTATAACAAGGCAGAACATTATATGAGTGAAAGGTTAGTGGATTTGATATGTGAAATGATGACAGAGTATTTACCAAAAGGAAACCAGGCAACATGTTCACACTACTTCACAATTGATGTTTGCATGAACAATTGTATGATCTTCTGGTATGGTGGATATGGTGAATGATGCATGTCTCGTAATCATTCGTTGTGGCCCGTGATCTTGACTCCGTATAATTTACCCCCTGATATATGCATAAATACATAATACTTGTTTCTTACAATTTTGAATTCTGGGCCAAATCATCCGTGCGCTAGTCTTGATATCTTCCTCCAACCTCTTATTGAGGAGTTAAAAGAATTGCGGTCTTCTAGAGTCGATACATATGATGTGTCATTGAATGAAAAATTTAAACTAAAAGCAGTGCTGCTGTGGACGATAAGCGACTTCCCGGCATATGGGATGTTATCAGGATGGACGACCCATGGTGGATTGTCTTGTCCTATTTGCATGGAAGATACAAAATCTTTTTATCTGCCTAAGAGAAGGAAAACGTGTTGGTTTGATTGTCACAGAAGATTTCTTCCATTTGGTCATCCATTGAGGAAGAATAAAAAAGTCTTCTTGAAGGGAAAAGACGCCTCGAAAGAGCATCTACTTGAGGTATTGAGTGGTGAGCAAGTTTATAGCGAGCGATTGCAGGGTGTAAATCCACAAAAAAACAAAGGACGTCGGTGGAAACGGTCACGAAAATAAGGAGCCTGGCTATGAGAAGTTGCATAACTGGCACAAGGAAAGCATATTCTGGGAGCTTCTTTACTGGAGGGATCTCACTCTTTGACATAATCTTGATTTGATGTATGTAGAGAAGAATTTTTTTTGACAACGTCATGAATACTCTTTTGAGTGTGAATGATAAATCCAAAGACACCATCATGTCAAGAACTGATATAGAACGATTCTGTTCTCGGCCACACCTACATATTGATGGTGAGGGTAAAGATCCTTTCCTCACATACATATTGACAAACGATGCCAGAAAAAAAAATTACTAGAGTGTTTGAAACATGCAGTAAAATTCCCAGATGGCTATGCGGCCGACTTAGAAAATTGTACTGATCTGGATAACAATAAGTTTTCATGGATGAAGAGTCTTGACTGCCACACTTTTATGAAGCGGCTACTTCCATTTATCTTTGCCGAACTCTTAGATCGGAACGTCCACCTTGCATTAGCAAGTTTTCTATTTTATTTTACTTAATATTTGATAATTAAATATGAGTATAGTATTTCATGACAGAGCAAGGAGGTTAATAGCATCAGGTATGTCCAAAGCAAGATCACCAACGGAGTCAACAAGTCTAATAAACCCGACCATGATTTGATCAGGTGAAACAACATCGGCATACCCCGAGAGTAACACCACAACTTTCTCCTTCTCCTTATCTCCCCTGCACATGGCCATGGAAACAAGACGCTTGTCAAAATAAGGATGGTACTCGCTCAAAATAATTTCTCTGAGGTCAAATGCGGCTATTGCTACATCTCCAGAGCTAAGGTATTCGTCGATGATGGGAACTACATATCTTTTGTAATCATCCAAAGGGTCTGATATTGGCGAACCAATAGGGGATAGGTTCAGAAGGTATGTAGTTCACCGCGAACGGTGCGTCATATCGGTTCTGTTCTTGGTGACTTCATTGAAACTGATTTCACTGTTACTGGAAGCCAATTGGTGGACTACGTTCACATACGTCTTAACTGGAATTCAGAACAACCACTATGTTTCCAACAGGTTCTTCATTTTGGAGACCAAACGGTGCTTCTCAAACTCATGTATGAGAGGCTGCATGATTTTTGTACACTCTCCGAAATGCTAGCTCATGAAGCCTCTTTTTGTCATCTCAATGATCAGTCTACCAACTCTGATCCTCCTGATGATGGTAAAAATTATGATGATGAGGAGGCGCCTACTGAAGATACAGAACATGGTCAAGCATACGGGAACAATAATCTGCATCCATTACCACAACCTTCCGATGCGGATAAAGATGAACCAAAGTAATTAGCTACCAAGAAACGTAAGGTCGAGATGCATGACTATTAATCAGAGATATCTAGCGTATAAAAGGACTCAAGACAGACCGCAATGGTTGATGATTTGGACGAGGAGTTAATCTCAAGACGCAGACGTATCCAAGTCAATATGTGTGAAGCAAGCAGCTGGATTTGATGGGAAACGGCTAAGGATCATGGAGGACATCTGAACTCGGGTTTGAACAACGGGAATGGGCTGTTATTGAAATTATAAATGCAAATCAAGCAATCTGTTTGGTAGAAGATCGTTTACACGATAGAGAAGAGAGAATGTAAACGTAAATAATAATAATATAAAAAATTTACTTTACGGTTTCTTGTTTCTTGATGTATGAACAAGTTGTAAAATGATAGAGGCTTGCTAAAGAAATCTCCTAAGACAGAATTTATTCCCTACGCGGTGTTCGTAGCTTCTTGGATTTCTATCTTGCAGGATACAACTATCGATCTTCGTATTATGCACCCTACGAAGAACCTTGCAAACTATACTTTGTGTTTTCAGAAAAATCGGGTTTGCCCTATTTTTAACGCTCTCACCTCTCCAGCCGCCGACTTCATTTCTTTCTCGTCCGGCGGCAAGCTCTCCGACTGTGTCTTATGGCTCCTAGCCGGTGCGATGTAGTGATCTTGCCGTCCCCTCTGTGTACAGTTCTTCGCTTTCTCTTTCGGCTTCGTTGCTCCTCTCGGGTTAGCTGATTTTGTTCGACGGCGGTCTGGTGAGTCTCGTGCTCTCCGTATCCGGCGTGACGGTTTATTTCCGGTGGTGTCTAGTGTGTCGTCGTCTCTGTGGCTCGGGCTTCCATCTCGTTCGGTTTGGGTCGTTGTTTTGATTCAGGCTTTTTGGAGGTATGTGTCTGATTTAAGCCCAGATCTGGTCAGATCTTTAGTTGTTGTGGTCGATTAGGTTCCGGTAGTGGTGCGGGTTGAAGGTTTCGGAGGGGTGATGAGACGTGAGTCTCTGGACGATTCTCTTTCATGTCCGATCTACTGTTTTTTCCTGGCTTTAGGTGGTTTATCTCTCGGGTGTTGCTTGTGGCTGTTTCTAGTGCTGAGGTCCTTACCATGGTCTTAGAGCTGTGGACTCCTTTGGCAACGGGATGTATGGACGGGGTCTTACTCTCCGGCCTTGGTGTGTTTCTCAGTTTTTGCCATTGGTGATGGCATTGTTTTAAGTCTACCGATTGGCTCGTTTCCATTGCTCTTCTGAAGTTTATTTGGTCGAAGGTGGTCCAGGTTTCGCTTTGGGGTCCGCTTTCTGGATATGGTTCTGTTTTGGGAGAATCTACATCACCCACTCTGCTTCTTGGTTTGTTTGAGTTGGGTTCTCAGCGTCGCAGTGGTTCAGTCTTTTAGCTCTTCTCTTGCGAGGACGTCACCGCGCTTTGGTCGGTAGATGGCCGGGTTCGGGTCGGCGAGTGTCCACGTGTAAGAGCTAGAGGTCTTTGGTGGCGGTTTTCCCTTTCGGAGTTCAAGGGGTTTTTGTCCTTGTGCTTAGTCTTCCTTCGTCAATGTGTTTTGTTTCGAGCGTGGAGGTTTGTTTCTGCTTAGGTCTTCTTGTGCTCATGCTTGTATCTGCTCGGAGATTGGTTGGACGTGCTCAGTGTTGGGTTTTCTTCGGTTTGCTTCAGCCTGAGTCCGTGTTTCTCAGCCCTCTTCGACATCAAAATGGTTCTATGGGAGCTTGTTTGAGTCTGATTGGAGCTTTGTTTCAGTTTGATCGGTATAGTCTTATGCTGCTCCGTATGTCAGCTTTATCTTAGTGTTTAATTTGGTCATTAGAAATGTCTCCTCTTTTGAGGCTTTGTCTGTGGAAGGTGTTCTGTACCTTGCCGCCTTAGTTTCCCGTAAAACGCTCGGGCTATGATGTTTCCGGTGTGTTCCGGCTTGGTTTTTAGCATTGTAAATTTGAAAGTTTTAATATAATAATAATTTAGACGAAAAAAAGAAGAAGAGAATTGTTGTTAGTTTTGTTATCTTTTGTTATATCTTTCTCCACCATGTATGGTGGTGTTTATATAATACATCAAAGGGTGTTTCTAAACAATGTGTCATTTCACAATGGCATCCTTTTACAAATGTGTCCATTCACAAATGTGTCCCTTCACAAATGTGTTCATTCACAAATGTGACCTTTCACAAAGATGACCTTTCACAAAGGTGCCTTTTCATAAGTGACAATGATTCACATGTTTTTATATAAGTATTTATTTAATTAAAAAATATTAAATAAAACTTAAACAAAATATGTCTTTTCACAAAGACACAATGGTTCACATGAGTATTTATTTAATTAAAATAAAACTCTAACAATTGGTGCCCTTTTATAAAGACACAATAATTCTCATTAGTATTTATTTAATTAAACTAAATTAAATAAAACTCCAACAATACCCCATATTTTCTATTCAAACTCTACAATACCCCACATTTGAATAGAAAATAAGTTTTATTTCTGGAAAATAGAATATATATACATCGGAAAAAGTGTCTTTTGGACTTGAACCTTTCCTAGAGACACTTATCGGATTTACTTTATGGGTAATGAACTAAAGTCTTGAATTAACCATATTTTTTATAGTAAACCGAGACAATAAGTGAATCATATATATCATCATCACATTTCTTAGTTTATACGGTTGTGTTCATTTTGGTCCTGAACATTTCCTGACTTCGTGAGAGCTCTAGAGAATTTAGCCATATCAATTCTCATAGGTGCGACCCGACACCACTCTCATATAGGTAACATTAATTAAGAATAATCCGTTTTATCCCACTTTTAGAAAAGATATTAATGTTATTAAGAATAAAGTATTGATCCCTTAAACATCAACGGAAACACATTTATACTTCATAGGAATGAGAAATGTGTATTTCTCCCTTGAGTCTTCCTCAGCCAGTTTGCCTCTTGAACCTAAACCATGGGATCTCCAATGTTGCTAGGTAAGGTTTCCACCAAGTGGTGACTCATTGTGTTGGCTTTAAACCCATTCCCCTCGGAGTGAATACAACTTGCTCTTTTGGTAGGCCTTTAGTCAAAGGATCAGCCATGTTTTCCTTTGATCTAATATAATCCAATGTTATCACTCCATTGGAAAGCAATTGTCGTATTGTGGCATGTCTTCGTCTAATATGCCTTGATTTACCATTGTAGATTTTATTTTTTCCTCTATTTAAAGCAGCCATACTATCACAATGGATACATAATGCAGTTATTGGCTTTGGCCACAGTGGAATATCTTCAATAAAATTTCTAAGCCATTCAGCTTCTTCTGCTGCTTTATCTAATGCGATAAATTCAGATTCCATGGTAGAACGTGCTATACACGTTTGTTTAGATGATTTACAGGACACAGCACCACCACCAAGTGTAAACACATAACCACTTGTGGACTTACTGTCTGTACTTTCTGAAATCCAATTGGCATCACTAAATCCTTCTAAAACAGGAGGAAATTTTGTGAAATGTAGACCATAATTGATTGTATGCTTTAAGTATCTTAATACTATACTTAAAGCATGCCAATGTTCTCCGTTTGGATTGCTTGAGTATCGGCTTAACCGACTTAATGAGTAAGCCAAATCTGGTCTTGTACAATTTGTAATGTACATAAGGCTTCCAACTATTTGTGTGTACTCTAACTGTGAGACACTTTCACCATCATTCTTTGAAAGCTTACACGTTGGATCAAACGGAATAACGACTGGTCTATCACTATAGTGACCAAATTTTTTAAGACTTTTTCTACATAATGAGATTGAGTAAGTGTATAACCATATTTCCCTCGTTTAATTCTAATTCCAAGAATTACATCTGCCAATCCCATATCTTTCATTTCAAAATTGTCACTCAACATCATTTTTGTGGCATTGATAATGTTTCTACTTGTTCCCATTATCAACATATCATCCACATATAGACACACAATGATCGTATCATTTTTAGTTTTCTTAATGTAAACACACTTGTCACATTCATTAATGGTAAAACCATACGACTTCATTGTATTATCAAAATTTTCATGCCATTGTTTTGGCGCTTGCTTCAGCCCATACAAGGACTTTATAAGTCTACAAACTTTCTTTTCTTTACCTTTGACTATAAAGCCTTCAGGTTGTTCCATATATATTTCTTCATCAAGTTCACCATTTAAGAATGCCGTTTTAACATCCATTTGATGATTTTTTAGATCATATATGGCAGCAATTGCGATTAGCAATCTAATAGAAGTAATTCTTGTGACTGGAGAATATGTGTCAAAGAAATCTAGACCTTCTTTTTGACGATACCCCTTCGCCACTAGTCTAGCCTTATATTTTTCAATCGTTCCATCTGGCCTTAGCTTCTTTGTGAATATCCATTTATGTCCAATTGGTTTATTTCCAGGTGGTAAATCAACCAATTCCCAAGTATGGTGATTCATAATGGATTCAACTTCACTTTGAATTGCCTCTTTCCAATAAGGTGCTTCTGATGATTCAATTGCAGCCTTATATGTTTGTGGTTCATATTCACTCAGATACGTCATAAAATCAGTACCAAAGTCTTTAGGAATCCTTGTCCTCTTACTTCTTCTTGGTTCATTTAACTCTTCTTGAACCTTTGAGGCAATTCTCTCATCATCATGTACTCGTTTGTTACTTGTACATTTTGGCTTTTTGTATGGAAATATATCTTCAAAGAACTCAGCCTCATTTGATTCGATAATTGTATCTACTTTTACATCACTATTATCAGATTTATGAACCAAAAATCTGTATGCAGCACTATTTTCTGCAGGACCGATGTATATACAATCTACTGTTTTTGGTCCTACAACAGTTCTCTTAGGAAGAGCTATTTGAACCTTCGCAAGGAAACCCCACACTTTCATATTTTTATATGAAGGAGCTCTACATTTCCACATTTCATATGAGGTTTTATCACTACTTTTAGTAGGGATTTTATTCAATATTGAATTTGCAGTGAGAAGTGCTTCGCCCCATAAATTATGTGGTGCACCAGAGTTGTTTAACATGGAATTCATCATTTCTTTAAGCGTTCTATTTTTCCTTTCAGCTACTCCGTTTTGCATTGGAGTATAAGGTGCTGTAGTTTGATGAATTATTCCATGTGTAGAACAAAAATCTGAGACTTCTTTTGATATATATTCTCCACCACGATCAGTTCTGAGAATTTTAATTCTCTTATCTAATTGATTTTCTACTTGTGCTTTAAATTTCTTAAACATATCTAAAGCCTCATCTTTAGTATTGATCAAATAGATATGGCAGAACTTACTGCAATCATCGATGAAAGAAATATAATAATTTTTTCTTCCACGACTTGGAATTGATTGAAAATCACATAAATCACTATGTATCAATCCAAGTACTTCATTTGACTTTTCAACCGATTTGTAAGGATGTCTTGCATATTTTGATTCTATGCAAACTTCACATTTTCTTCTATTCATATTATTAAGATTGTGTTTTGGTAACAATCCTAAATTTATCATTCTATATAAAGATCGATAGTTGACATGTCCCATTCTTGCATGCCATAAATCACTTGAGTCAAGCAAATAAACAGAAGCAGAGGTATTGTCTGCAATTTTATTAATAATAGGTTCAACATTCAGTTTAAAAAGACCATCGCTAAGATAGCCTTTTCCTACATACATCCCACCTTTAGTGAGTACAAATTTATCAGACTCAAACACAAGCTTGAAACCTTTGTTGCTAAGAAGGGAATCAGAAATCGGATTCTTACGAATCTCGGGTACATGAAGTACGTTTGTAAGTGCAAGTTCTTTTCCAGAAGTTAGTTTTAAGACCACTTTGCCTCTCCCTTTAATTGGTTCAGTGCTAGCCTTCCCCATGTAGAGCTTTTCTCCACCAGAACCTTGCTCATATTGAGAGAACATATTTATATCAGAACAAACATGTCTTGTTGCACCAGTGTCAACCCACCAATCATTGGAGTTTAATATAAGATTTGCCTCTGAAACAACAGCAACAAACTGATTTTCATCAGCAATGTTAACATTGTTGGCTTCTCCTAAATTTCATTCCTTTTTGTGACGGCAATCCTTGGCTCTATATCCAGGCTTTCCACACACCCAACAAGTACTTTGTGGTTTCTTCTTGAATTCAAACGCCTTTGTAGAGTTGAATGGTTTCTTAACCTTGTTGTTTTTCTTAAAACCCTTGAATTTGGAAGTTTTTCCTTCAATTACATTGGCCCTTGCTTCCATGGAAGAAAATTCAGACTTCTCATTTTTACGATTTTCTTCTTCGACACGAAGCTTTAAAATTAATTGCTCGAGACTCATGTCTTCATGTATATGCTTCAAATAGATCTTGAAGTATTTCCAAGTCGGAGGCAACTTTTCAATAATAGAAGCAATCAGAAAAGTTTCAGTCAGCCCCCATACCCTCATCCTTTAGTTCATGAACGATAATTTGAATTTCTTCCACTTGTTTCACCACGGAGTTGGTGTCACTCATCTTAAAATTCAAAAACTTTCCCACAATAAATTTCTTAGCGCTTGCCACTTCAGACTTGTACTTCTTCTCCAATGATTCCCATAATTCTTTTGGAGATATGAATGTTTGATAAACATCATAGAGAGAATCATCCAAAGCATTCAGAATATAATTCTTGCACAAAAACTCATTTTGTGTCCATTTCTCTGATGCTTTAATGATGTCATCCGGAATGTCACCTTCAACAGGTAATTTTGGTCCATCTGAAGTTAAGCATTGTGCTAGATTCAATGTTGTGAGATAAAAACAACATATTTTGTTGCCATCTTTTGAAATTCACTCCTTTAAATACAAATGGTTTCTCAATGTGATTTTTCACAATTGCAGCAGATTGATCCATCTATCAATTTCAATAACTAAATTCTGTCTTAGATTGTTATTGAAATTATAAATGCAAATCAATCAATCTGTTTGGTAGAAGATCGTTTACACGATAGAGAAGAGAGAATGTAAACGTAAATAATAATAATATAAAAAACTTACTTTACGGTTTCTTGTTTCTTGATGTTTGAACAAATTGTAAAATGATAGAGGCTTGCTAAGGCAATCTCCTAAGACAGAATTTATTCCCTACGCGGTGTTCGTAGCTTCTTGGATTTCTATCTTGCAGGATACAACTATCGATCTTCGTATTATGCACCCTACGAAGAACCTTGCAAACTATACTTTGTGTTTTCAGAAAATATTTGAAGAAAAAGAAGAAGAGAATTGTTGTTAGTTTTGTTATCTTATTTTATATCCTTCTCCACCATGTATGGTGGTGTTTATATAATACACCAAAGGGTGTTTCTAAACAATGTGTCATTTCACAATGGAATCCTTTTACAAATGTGTCCATTCACAAATGTGTCCCTTCACAAATGTGTTCATTCACAAACGTGACATTTCACAAAGATGACCTTTCACAAAGGTGCCTTTTCATAAGTGACAATGATTCACATGTTTTTATATAAGTATTTGTTTAATTAAAATATATTAAATAAAACTTAAACAAAAGGTGTCTTTTCACAAAGACACAATGGTTCACATGAGTATTTATTTAATTAAAATAAAACTCTAACAATTGGTGTCCTTTCATAAAGACACAATAATTCTCAGTAGTATTTATTTAATTAAAATAAATTAAATAAAACTCCAACATGGGCAATCAAATTAACACATCAATAGCGACGGCATGGTGGGCCAGAAACCACCGGAGGCGCAATGAATACAACCTTTTGGAACTGCCAAGGGTTGGAAAGGTCCCTGATATTTCGACGGCTCGAAGAGATTAAGGCAACTTATTCCCCGGACCTACTCTTTTTGATCGAGACGAATAACCTTGATGATGTTGTAAGAGATATTGTTGTTCAGTTAGAATATGATCATGTTAGATGTGTTTCCCCACTAGGCATATGTGGTGGTTTAGCTCTAATGTGTAAAAAGGATATTGATGTCAGTTTCATCTCTTGTGATGAAAGAATGATTGATTGCAAGATTATTAATAATGGAATTTCATATTACTATTCTTGCATTGACGGTCATCCAATTCATGAATTGAGACACATATTGTGGGAACGTTTAGAAAGACTTCCAGTCACAAGAACATGCCCATGGTTAATGTGTGGAGCCTTTAATGAGGTCTTGAATGCAAAGGAGAAGTTGGAGGAAGAGTTAGAGAAAATTGGAGTTTGGTAGATTTTAGGAATATGGTCCATCATTGCCTAGTTGAAGACTTACCCTATATCGGATCCAACAAGACTTGGTGTGGGAAGCGACACACTTACCAAGTCGAGTCATGGCTTGATCTAGCCCTTGGAAATGATGAGTGGCGGGAAATCTATCCGGCCTCAAGGGTGATTTACTTGGAAATGTTGGAGTCAGATCATCGGCCATGTGTTATTGAAATACGTAAACGGTCTGATGTTGGTCGGCAACAGTTTACTTTTGATAGTCACATGTGTGACTTGGAGAATACATGTTTGGTTATTGAGCGGGGTTGGACCACAGAGTTTCAAGGAGTGGATGTTCCTTTATCCACGAGGTTAAAAAAACTGTAGAAATAAACTAGCTGAATTCAAACGTTCGTCAACAAACTCGGCTAAGCGTATTCAGGAACTTAAGAAGGAGATTGATCGCTCAAATTCTGATCTGAATGTGAATACGATCACAATAAACAGACTGCGTGATGAGCTTTGACAAGCCTACTATGATGAAGAGTTTTATGGCATCTTAAAAGTCGAGTACAATGGTTACGTAAAGGTGATTGTCACACTGGTTTTTTCATAGCTGCGACTAAGAACCGGCGCACACGTAACAAGCTGACAACAATTAAAGATGAACAAGGAATGGATGTGTTTGGGAACTTTGAGATATCGAAGAAAGCTATCAAGTACTTTTCCCAGTTGTTCACCTCCTGCAACCCACGGGGTATCTTTCAAATCTTATATTGTGTGTAGAACAAGGTAACCCCGGAAATGAATGATCTTCTAACGAGTGCAGTCAGTCTTGAGGAAGTACAAAAAGCAGTTTTCTCCATCGGCAGAACAAATGCTCCAAGACCCGATGGGTTCACAGCGAGCTTTTATCAAACATATTGGGATATAGTTGGAGTTGATATCACCTGTGAAGTCCAACATTTATTTGATTCCTAAACTATGCCTCATGGAATGAATCATACGAACCTATGTTTCATTCCAAAAGTATCCCCCCTTTAACAATGAAAGATCTACGGCCCATTGACCTAGGTAACGTGCTCTACAAAGTCATTACGAAGATTTTGGCTGCTCGTCTAAAGATCATTCTACCAATGATTGTGTCGGAACAACAAGCGGCTTTCATTGCCTCTCGACAAATTACGGATAACGTCCAACTCACTCATGAGGTATTTCATTCTCTAAAAACTAAAAAACGGTGTTCGACTTCTTACATGGCAGTCAAGACCGATATTAGTAAGGCTTACGATAGAATAGAAATGGAATTTTATAGAAGAAGTAATGAGACAAAAATGTTTCTCAGAAATATGGATTAGATGGATCATGGTCTGCGTTACTTCGGTTTCATTCTCGGTTCTCATCAACGGAAGGCCTTTTGGTCATTTCAATGCAACTCGAGGAATACACTAGGGTGACCCTTTGTCGCCATATCTCTATATTTTGTGCTCTGATGTCCTGAGTTTGCTACTGGAACAGGCAGTGGAGGATAGAGCAATTAAACCATACGACTCAGCATAGGAGGTCCGCCAATCTCGCATCTCCTCTTCGCAGACGACTCACTATTCTCTCTCAAATCAGATTTTAAAAATGTTAAGAATCTACAAACTATCTTCTCAAACTATGAGAAGACTTCTGGTAAGATGATAAATTATGATAAGTCATCTATCACCTTCTGTAACATCCTGTTTCTAAAAATATAGTCAACGGGCAGAAGAAAAGTTAACAGGGGCAAAATCATAATTTTGCCAAAGTTCAGGGGCAAAATGGTAATTTTGCCAAAATATGAGACGGAAGTCGAGACGGGCCAAATATTCTTATTTTCAATAAAAATAACATTTAGAAGACCATAAGTGGCAGAAACGTAGTTTAAACGGGTTTTCCGGACTATCAGGAATGGAAACCGATATGATCGAGAAATCTTGTAAAATTCATAACGGAGCTACGGAAGTCCAAATAAAGTGATTCAAGTTTCTAAATTCATATAAAATCATGGAGAATCAGTGTTTGGGGATTAAAGGATTTATGGGAGCAGTTAAGGGATTTCTAAAATATTAAACTTCAAAAGGGCTAAACCGAGCAACAAGAAAGAAGGGATTGATGATTTGGTTTAAGGCGATTTAGGGCTGGGTTTTTGTCATAAAAAAACTCATCTGGGACATGTGTTATCATCTGGATGGCGCCACCTCAAGTCTCTAGGTGCAGAGCATGTTTTTGCATGCAATGAATCTAAAGAACGCATGCAACTCTTCTCCAACAACTCTTCATTATCTTTTGAAGCCTCTAAGCATCTTGGGTGTAATAACCAGTATCCAAAAATATGGTCAACGGGCAGCGAAAAAGTCAACAGGGGCAAAATTATAATTTTGCCAAAGTTAGGGGTAAAATTGTAATTTTACCAAAGTTCGAGACATAAGTGGTATGCCGCAGTGTTCGAGTAGGGAAGCGTTGGAGTGAGTAACGGAGCAACTTGCAGGGTTTGGTACCGATTCAAAGTCTGTTAGTGACGGAGAATTCGGGGACCAAATTCCTGTAAGTGGGGAAGAATGTAATAACCAGTATCCAAAAATATGGTCAACGGGCAGCAGAAAGGTCAACAGGGTTGGAAGAAACGGAGTAGAAACATATTTTCGGCTTGTCGGGAATGGAAACCGACAAACCCGAAGAAACTTCAAAAATTCATAACCGGAGCTACGTAAGCCCAAACGGAGTGATTCGACTTGCTAAATTCATCTAATATCATGAAGAATCTAATTTTGGGGATTTTAAGATTTATGGGAGCATCCAGAGGGTTTTTAAAATATTATACTCAAGAACGTCTAAACCAAGTAACGGAAGGAACCGGGAATTAAGCATGGGTTAAGGACGGTTTAGGAAGGGTTTTTGGAAACATAAACACTCAGAAGGACAGGTGTCATTGCCCCAGGGTCGCCACCTCTCCTTGGCTGATTCATTGCATGGGTTTAGGTTCAAAGAACCAATTCTTGCATGCAAAACCCATCAAATCAATTCATTGTATCCAACCAAACACTCTCTCTAGCCTCTCTAAGATCTCTCTGGCGATCCTCCTCTCTCTCACTCAACCACATGCAAGAATAAACCCAGAAACTTATCCATCTCCTTGAATCTTCAAAGAAAACATAAGAACCCTAACTTGTTCTTCACGACTTGAAGAACAAGAAACACCATATCTTTTCATTCCCAAACCCAAATCACTTTCTGTAAAAGCCAGTAGACTCCTCTTGACCTCAGCTACAACCAAAACCTCTTCCTTGCCGTCGCCGTCACCGGAGATTGCCGGAAACTGGCCGGAGAGCTGCCGCGATTAGAGTTTTGGTGGATCTCTCTCTCTTCCTTCATCAGATCCACGTGTTTTGAAGCCACAGATGGGTAGATCTCTTCCTCCTGAGCATATTGGTGTGTAGCTTTTCACCAGAACCGCCGGAAAAAGCTCCCTCCGCCGTGGTCAACGGTCCGCCGCCGCGGTCAACGCCGGAGCTCCACCGCCGGAATCTTCTCCTCCGCCTCCATTCTTCAGCCGGTTCATCTGTGGGGGTTTAGAAGCTGATTGGGAATGGAATTAGGTCGGTTGGGAGCTATTGGATTGGTTTGGTTAACCGGTCTTTTGGTCAACCCGGTCAATGGTTGACCTAAACCGGTTTAACTAAACCGGTCGATTGGAGATCGGTTCAGCTCATTCAGACATTTCAGCCGGTTTAGTTGGGTTGGTCAACGGTCCAAGATCTGGTCAACGCATGGGTCAACGGTCAACCGGTAAACGCCGGTCAACGCCGCCGGTCAACGCGGTCAACGCCGGCCAACGCCTGAGACAAGCTGGTCAACGTTCGATCAACGGTCATTTGGTGATTCGAGAGTGTTCGGGACGTGTATTCGGGAAGTTCGGGGTTCGGTTCGAGGTCTCGGAGTTCATATTTGCATCCGTGCAACCGTTCCGTCTATCTCACTGTGAGTCCGCTCAGAAATCTTAGAAAGTACATGTAGACCGGGAACCGAGAAACCATAGACTTAGGACTTGCATACCCGTTGTTTAATTTGATTAGTTGATTGATAATTGAATGGACCAATTAATGATAAACTGGCTAGGAACAAATATGCATGTTAGGGTTTTGAGAATTAAAAGGTTAATCAATTGCGTGCCATTAGGTTGTTAGTAATAATTGTTTGATGCATTCATATAGACGTGCATGGTTAGGACCGTATATGCATATATATATTAAGAACGAAAATGAATGAATCTATATACGGGAATTAAGACGACAATAAAATACGAATTAAACCTAAACGAACGTATATGATATATAACGGGTTGGGACTTTGGTTAAATAGCGGGGAAAAGGGTAATGAATCAATTAATTTAATTACGAGACGTCGGGGAGTTAGTAAGTTTACTAACTCTAAACCGACATATCGAGGAGTTGTTAAAAGATACCTAGAATGAGTTAAGTAAGAGAAGTGGTGTGATTTATAATCCGTCTACGGGTTAGCAATCCGCTAACCCAAGGTAGCGGATAAGAACGGATTAAAAGACTTAGAAACCCTAATAGGCCTGCTTGCGTGGTGATTGTTGTGATTGTGTTATTATGTGATTGTTGCTGTGAGTTTGTGTGCAGGCTTGTTAGACTGCTTCGGTGTTAGGCCGAGCAGTTCTTGTAGACACATACTCCGGTCACGCGGCCGGGTAAGTTTGTTAGTACTGACTAGGTCTCTTACTTAGTCAGAGTGGTGGCGTGGTAGTGTAGCGGCTTGCGGAATGGTTGGGGTTTTGTTATGATTGTTGATTGCGTGATCTGTGCTAGAGTTCCAACGAGTCTACGTGTTTACATTTCTGCACTAGGACTCTAGGGTGCGTTAGATTCCGCAAGCCTAGGTTTTGATTAAGTTCCGGTACTTCCCACCCGAATGGATCCTCGGGTAGTTGCCTAATCGGATCATGGTGATTCCGGTTATGGCGTTAACCTACTGGGTGACGCCGGTAGGTGTGCGGTTTGGATAATATGGGGTCATGTCCTAGGGCCGGATCGCATGGAAACTCAGGTTACCGGGGGTAACAGGAGTCACCGCGTATCGATGGACGGAGAACGGTGTCCTAGTCGTTGGACCTTGTGTTCACGTTTAGGAGTCGTGGGTTAGTTACCATGTAGGTGACGAGCAAACCCGTGGAAGCTACCGAGTTCGTAGGGCCCAGCGTTGTTTTGATATTTTCTTTATTGCGCGATAGATAGATGGAGTCCAATCTAGGACATGTGCCGCAGTGCCTTCGATTTCCTTAATTCTCTTTATTTTTGGCAAGTGCTTGTGTCTTGTGGGTTTATCACGACGTGGTAGTGCATGATCGATAATTTTTGTTGTCGTTTGTTATTTTGGGGTTTTGGGGCGGGAATCTGTAGACTCTAGATAGATTAGAAGCCGTTAGTGGGGAGCCGATTCACTGGGTGATCTTAGATCGCTCATTAGACTCTTTTTGTGTTTTTCAGGTTTAGCAGCAACGGACGCGTGAGGTCCTCGGTGTAGTTTCGGGATCGCTTGTGGCGGGATTTGATTCGGGGTTTTGATTGTTTTATTTCGGTTCGGCTTTGGCGCCATTTCGTGTTTTTGATTTAATTGTGTGTTTGTAGTGACGAATGTTTGTAAAACCCATTAAACGTTGTGCTTAACGTTTGATTACTCAAAAATAAATTTGTTTCCCTGATATTGGGTTTAGTCCGAACCGACACAACTCATTGAAGTAGTACAAGTTGTACAACTTGGTACTATGGAAATGAGGATAGCGGAGTCAAAGATGGGTTAGTGCGAGCCTTTGTCTCAAACCGATCTGTCTCTGGCTTCGTCCTGTGGCGAACCTTTCCTGTTTAACTTGCTCGGGTTCGATCGGTCATGTTCTTGTTTGATTGTTGACCGGTCAGCTCGACGGTCTGCGGATAATGGGAAAGGGGCGTTACAGAAAGGTGGTATCAGAGCATGGTTCGTCATGGGTTTGGAAACAATTCATTTTTAGTGTTTTCCGTGTTTTATCGAGTCAAATGTATCACACAAGCATCCATTAGGAAACCGAGCCGCGTCTGTTAACCCGGGGTTGGAATGGGAAAGTAGGATTTTTGTATTATCTGTACTAACATTTTTGTTTTCTGATTGCAGTCATACAACATTGTGTCCTAGGACGGATTGTGTGGTGGTGTGTGTGGTGCAGAGAGAGTTATCATCGACATCATTATGAGTGGGCACGAGTCGCCAGGTCATTCACGAGGCTCTCGCACCTTGGATCGTCCACCAGTTCCATTGCGACATTTGCAGGGTTCTAGAGCAGCAGAGGTGGATTGGTCGCCTCTTCCTGATCCGTTACCTGCATCTATGGAGGATGATGCGGGAAATCCGGACCCCTACGCAGATGTGATGGGATATTTGGGAGGAGTAGATATTGAGTTACCATTACTACCACCACAGTGGCCAGAGCCATAGGTACCACAGATACTCCCAGAGACAGACGTACCGATTCTTGAGGCATCCGAGTTAACTCTGTCACTTCGAGTGGAGGACTATGTTCTGAGTCTGCTACCGTGGGATTTTGACCTAGACATGGAGCCTATCGACCCGCACCAGCGCCATCAGTGGCAGCAGCAGGTGGCCGAGCAGACAGCTATGCTCGCGGATGCACTTGAGCAGCAGGTTGGACCTCACCATCAGCTTCACCAGCCTGAGGCACCCCGCACGCCGTTGGATCAGACCGCCCTACCGGAGACTTCAGATCCGTCGGACCCATCCGAGCCATTGCCGCCGGAGATGCCAATATACTCTCGATGTAGTGCCTGTGGAGCACAGGGATTCCATTTCCGTTGGTGTCCTCGCCCGGTCGATCCTCGATACCGAGAGCCCTATCAGCCAGTTCCAGCGCCCGAGTATTGTCAGGTCTGTGGCCATGAAGGCCATCTCGCTTCTATCTGTCCGATCGTTGGACCCAGACCACGTCAGCCCAGCCCGGAGCATCACCTCTCACCGGTACCCGATCCATACCAAGCCAGACCCATTCGCCCTGACCCTGGACCCAGCAGACCACCGCTGGACTCTCCTCCCATGCTTCCTATCATTTGCCAGCTCTGTGACATTGAGGGCCACAACGCACCGACTTGTCCTCGAAAACTTGCCTCTTCTGCCATTTGCCAGATATGTGGATACGAGGGACATATCGCTTACTTCTATTTGAGGACGGAGCCACATCACGTTGATGCACCACCACCCAACGCACATCCACCGCACTCTCCTGGTGCACCTGCCAGCGGATACATCAGTGAGCCATTTTGCCAGTGGTGTTGGGCATTTCGGTCTTGCTGGAGGCGTTAGGTTAGGATAGGAGTAGTTAAGCCAGGTAAGTGGGGCACTAACTCTATTTTTGTTTGTAGATAGATCGGCGGATAGGCGACTTTGCGTGTCGTCTTTGACTTATCTGATGTATAGCGGCGCAGTATGGGTTTTTGGATATGATGGCGGCTATATGTGTATGGACTCTGATCGGAACCATGCACTAGAACTTTTATATGTATGATATATTGTTTTATGTATGTGGTGGATGCAAAGTGTTCGGCTAGTCATTTCAAGTAGCATAGTAACTGTTTGCATGATTGAGATGGTTATGAAAGCAAATAGATTAATGTGTGAAACCAAATGATGAGCGGAACTGACGATCGTTCATCATAACCTGAACCCAGACTGACGACGCATCCGGACCGATCATTAGATGGCATGACTGTGTGCGTGTGGTAATTGTTTGTTTTCATTTCCTGCTTGTTGATTGATTGATTGGTTCGTTAGTGCAATAGGATGTGTTCCTTTAGTTAGTAAGTATCAATAGATTGCATAGTATTAGCATGCGTGGTTTTGATAGATTATTCATTTTAGGTCTTTAAGATCATTGGATTGCTAGTTGTTCGAAAGTTTGATTAGTGATTGGTAGCTTTCCTCAATTTCGTTAGAGTGGTAAGGTGTTAGCATGATTTTAGTTTTACCCTGAGTTTTGAGCTAACTTGAAAACGGTTGCGTTCAACCGTCAATTCACGAGGGAACGGACTTATAGTGTATTGTTACTTAATCATGGGTAACCATCGGGTACATGATTAAGTAACCATATTTCTACAAGGAAGTGATACCGGGGATAGATCGGGATGAAACTAACTATTCCAGTGAAAGTGTTGGATTGAATGTAGGACGGAATGGCGATGCGATATGAATATGAGACCGAACCCGAACCCGAAAGCGAGATGAAGTAGCAAGACGTCGCGAGACAAGTAGACCGAAACGTGAAGCAGTGACGGACATCGTCAGTGGAAAATGTATCAGCTTAATGAGCGACCAACAGAATGAAGCCGAGGAGTAAGATGAGTTAGTGAAAAGATTTGAAGGAACGTCAGCAATAAGGTGGAAACCAGAGTAAGCGATTGGTGTAGATCTCATGGCGTCGTAGCAAAGCCGGATTCAAGTGATCAGATTCTTGAAGAGTGTCCCAGAAAGGAAAATTCAGAATCAGAAGGATGTGGAGGTCGAAGCAAAGTGGGGAAGCCAGAAGTGAGAATCAGAGCAAAGAATCTAACAACACGTGAGTATAAAGTTCGAGACAGATGGAGACAGTTCAGAGTGAAGCGAAGCAAGGTACACAAGGCTGAGAAACTGAATGGAATAGTTTTTGAGGTAAGTTGGGAGAAATGGAAGGAGATAAAGGATCGCAGTAATGTCAGGTGTCAGTGGTATGCCGCAGTGTTCGAGTAGGGAAGCGTTGGAGTGAGTAACGGAGCAACTTGCAGGGTTTGGTACCGATTCAAAGTCTGTTAGTGACGGAGAATTCGGGGACCAAATTCCTGTAAGTGGGGAAGAATGTAATAACCAGTATCCAAAAATATGGTCAACGGGCAGCAGAAAGGTCAACAGGGTTGGAAGAAACGGACTAGAAACATATTTTCGGCTTGTCGGGAATGGAAACCGACAAACCCGAAGAAACTTCAAAAATTCATAACCGGAGCTACGTAAGCCCAAACGGAGTGATTCGACTTGCTAAATTCATCTAATATCATGAAGAATCTAATTTTGGGGATTTTAAGATTTATGGGAGCATCCAGAGGGTTTTTAAAATATTATACTCAAGAACGTCTAAACCAAGTAACAGAAGGAACCGGGAATTAAGCATGGGTTAAGGACGGTTTAGGAAGGGTTTTTGGCAACATAAACACTCAGAAGGACAGGTGTCATTGCCCCAGGGTCTCCACCTCTCCTTGGCTGATTCATTGCATGGGTTTAGGTTCAAAGAACCAATTCTTGCATGCAAAACCCATCAAATCAATTCATTGTATCCAACCAAACACTCTCTCTAGCCTCTCTAAGATCTCTCTGGCGATCCTCCTCTCTCTCACTCAACCACATGCAAGAATAAACCCAGAAACTTATCCATCTCCTTGAATCTTCAAAGAAAACATAAGAACCCTAACTTGTTCTTCATGACTTGAAGAACAAGAAACACCATATCTTTCTATTCCCAAACCCAAATGACTTTCTGTAAAAGCCAGTAGACTCCTCTTGACCTCAGTTACAACCGCCACCTCTTCCTTGTTGTCACCGTCGCTGGAGCTCGCCGGAAACTGGCCGGAGAGCTGCCGCGGTTAGAGTTTTGGTGGATCTCTCTCTTCCTTCATCCGATCCAAGTGTTTTGAAGCCACAGATGGGTCTTCCTCCTGAGAAGATTGGTGTGTAGCTTGTCACCAGAACCGCCGGAAAAATCTTCCTCCGCCGTGGTCAACAGTCCGCCGCCGTGGTCAATGCCGGAGCTCCACCGCCGGAATCTTCTCCTCCGCCTCCAATCTTCAGCCGGTTCATCTGTGGGGTTTTAGAAGCTGATTGGGAATGGAATTGTGTCGGTTTGGAGCTATTGGATTGGTTTAGTTAGCCGATCAACTCTTTCGGTCAACCCGGTCAACGGTTGACCTAAACCGGTTTAACTAAACCGGTCGATTAAAGATCGGTTCAGCTCATTCAGACATTTCAGCCGGTTTAGCTTGTTTGGTCAACGGTCCAAGATCTGGTCAACGAACGGGTCAATGGTCAACCGGTCAACTCCGCGAGTCAATGCGGTCAACACCTGAGACGAGCCGGTCAATGCTCGGTCAACGGCCATTTGGTGATTCGAGAGTGTTCGGGACGTGTATTCGGGAAGTTCGGGGTTCAGTTCGAGGTCTCGGAGTTCATATCTGCATCCGTTCCACCGTTCCGTCTATCTCACTGTGAGTCGGCTCAGAACTCTTAGATAGTACATATAGACCAGGAACCGAGAAACCATAGACTTAGGACTTGAATACCCGTTGTTTAATATGATTAGTTGATTGATAATTGAATGGACCAATTAATGATAAACCGGCTAGGAACAAATATGCATGTTAGGGTTTTGAGAATTAAAAGGTTAATCAATTGCGTGCCGTTAGGTTGTTAGTAATAATTGTTTAATGCATTCATATAGACGTGCATGGTTAGGACCGTATATGCACATATATATATATATATATATATATATATATATATATATTAAGAACGAAAATGAATGAATCTATATAAGGGAATTAAGACGACAATAAAATACTAATTAAACCTAAACGATCGTATATGATATATAACGGTTTGGGACTTAGGTTAAATAGCGGGGAAAAGGGTAATGAATCAATTAATTTAATTACGAGACGTCGGGGAGTTAGTAAGTTTACTAAACCGACAGATCGAGGAGTTGTTAAAAGATACCTAGAATGAGTTAAGTAAGAGAAGTGGTGTGATTTATAAGCCGTCTACGGGTTAGCATTCCGCTAACCCAAGGTAGCAGATAAGAACGGATTAAAAGACTTAGAAACCCTAATAGGCCTGCTTGCGTGGTGATTGTTGTGATTGTGTTATTATGTGATTGTTGCTGTGAGTTTGTGTGCAGGCTTGTTAGACTGCTTCGGTGTTGGGCCGAGCAGTTCTTGTAGACACTTACTCCGGTCACGGGACCGGGTAAGTTTGTTAGTACTGACTAGGTGTCTTACCTAGTCAGAGTGGTGGCGTGGTAGTGTAGCGGCATGCGGAATGGTTTGGGTTCTGTTATGATTGTTGATTGCGTGATCTGTACTAGAGTCCCTGCGAGTCTGCGTGTTTACATTTCTGAACTAGGACTCTAGGGTGCGTTAGATTCCGCAAGCCTAGGTTTTGATTACGTTCCGGTACTTCCGACCCGAATGGATCCTCGGGTAGTTGCCTAATCGGATCATGGTGATTCCGGTTATGGAGTTAACCTACTGGGTGACGCCGGTAGGTGTGCGATTCTGAGAATATGGGGTCATGTCCTAGGACCGGATCGCATGGAAACTCAGTTTACCGGGGGTAACAAGAGTCACCGCGTATCGATGGACGGAGAACGGTGTCCTAGTCGTTGGACCTTGCGTTCACGTTTAGGAGTCGTGGGTTAGTTACCATGTAGGTGACGATGCAAACCCGTGGAAGCTACCGAGTTCGTAGGGCCCAGCGTTGTTTTGATATTTTCTTTATTGCGCGATAGATAGATAGAGTCCAATCTAGGACATGTGCCGCAGTGCCTTCGATTTCCTTAATTCTCTTTATTTTTGGCAAGTGCTTGTGTGTTGTGGGTTTATCATGACGTGGTAGTGCGTGATCAATCATTTTTGTTGTTGTTTGTTATTTTGGGGTTTTGGGGCGGGAATCTGTAGACTCTAGATAAATTAGAAGCCGTTGTGGGGAGCCGATTAACCGGGTGATCTTAGATCGCTCATTAGACTCTTTTTGTGTTTTTCAGGTTTAGTAGCGACAAACGCGGGAGGTCCTCGGTGTAGTTTTGGGATTGCTTGTGGTGGGATTTGATTCGGGGTTTTGATTGTTTTATTTCGGTTCGGTTTTGGCGCCATTTCGGTTTTTTGATTTAATTGTGTGTTTGTAGTGACGAATGTTTGTAAAACCCATTAAACGTTGTGCTTAACGTTTGATTACTCAAAAATGAATTTGTTTCGCTCATATTGGGTTTAGTCCAAACCGACACAACTCATTGAAGTAGTACAAGTTGTATTGTTTGGTACTATGGAAATGAGGATAGCGGAGTCAAAGATGGGTTAGCGCGAGCCTTTGTCTCAAACCTATCTGTCTCTGGCTTCGTCCTGTGGGGAACCTTTCCTGTTTGACTTGCTCAGGTTCGATCGGTCGTGTTCTTGTTTGATTGTTGGCCGGTCAGCTCGACGGTCTGCGGATAATGGGAAAGGGGCGTTACATTGGGAGTGTCCTCAATCGCCGGAACTCGCCAACCACCACCGGAAAACCTTGGAAGCTGCCGGTCAACGCTCCCGCCGCCGTGGTCAACGCTGGAGCTCAGCCGCTAGAAAGCTCATTTCGCCGCCATCTTCAAGCCGGTTCTTCTAGGTGTGGTTTAGTGTGGTTCAGATCAATTTGAAGTTGGTTAAGTATGGAAATCGGTTTAGGTTAAACCGGTTAACCCTCGGTCCATGGTAAGTCAATGGTTGACTTTGGGCCGGTTTAACTAAACCGGTCAATTGGAGTTGGTTTAGCTATTCCAGCCGGTTTAGTGGGTAGTCAACGGTCCAAGCCTTGGTCGACGGTCATAAGTGGTCAAAGTCAATGCCGGTCAATGCCGGTCAACCCCGTGGTCAACGCATTTGACTCCGGCCGGTTCTTGTTTGGGCAGTACTACGGGTGTTCGAGAATCTTAGGGGTTTGTGTTGGAGTATTCGGGAGTTCAGGATTCAGTTTAGTGGTCTTGGAGTTCATATCCACAACAGTTCCGCCAGTCCGCACCGAATCACTGTGAGTCGGCTCAATTTGTAGAGTAGATAAAATGCATATAGACCGGGAACCGAAGCCATAGAATTAGGAATTCGCATACCCATACTTGAATGAGTTGATTGATGATTGATATTGTGTGGTTAATTGTAAACCGGTTAGGTAATTGAGATGCATGCTAGGAACTTAGGGTTAAGGATTTAACCTTTGTTTGCCGCTAGGTTGTTAGAATTGTTGATTGATGCATTCATATAGATGTTGCATGATAGGACTGTATATGCATCTATATATGAAGAACGATATTGAATGAATCTATATACAGGAATTAAGAGGACAGTAAAAATACGGAAATAAACCCTAACGAATGTATAGAATAATCAACGGGTTGGGATTAGGTTAAAGAGCGGGTTAAGGGTTAATGGATGAAATTAAGTTAATCATGAGACGTCGGGGAGTTAGTAAGTTTACTAACTCTATACCGACGGATCGAGGAGTTATTAAAAGATACTTATGGAAGATTAATTAAGGAGTGCTGGGATTGATGAGCCGTCTACGGATTAGCAATCTGCTAATCCAAGGTAGGGGACAAGAATGAAGTAAAAGACGTTAGAAACCCTAATAGGCTTGCATTTGTGGTTGGTTGTGTTGATGCTTGTTGTTGTTGAGCTTTATGTGCAGGCCTATTTAGACTGTCTCGGTGTTGGGCAGAGTGGTCCTTGTGGACACTTAATCCGGTCATGG